>JAZKJV010011370.1:600000-925549 GCA_037367405.1 Ottelia alismoides
GAGTTGAGAGATACAACCTTTTCTAGCAGCCTACAGTATAAAGAAAAAGTGAAGACATGGCACGATTCTCATATCAGCCATAAACAGTTTGAGCCCGATCAGCACATATGGTTGTTTGATTCCAGGTTGAAATTATTTCCAGGGAAATTACAGAGTAAGTGGAAAGGTCTGTATGTAGTCAGGAAGGTACATGACAATGGTAGTATTGATATATCCGAGCCGTCATCTTCCTCTACCTTTCGGGTTAACGGTCAGCGCCTGAAGCTATATCTAGATCATGATCCGTCGACCGTTGATGTTGCCCCCATTCTTCTGTTATGAGATGTACTCTTTGACTCATATCATTTGCATCTCATACATGGTGATCACTTCCATCTTCCGCTGTACAGATCCATCTGTCCATATCATTCTTTCATCTGTTGATATCTTTTCTTCTTTTCTTCTTTTCCTTTTCTATTTTCTTTATCTATCAAAAAGGTACCACCCGTTGATGTCAGTTTCTACACTTAGGATGTACTTTGTCCTAAGTATGCACCCCGAGTTCTTTCATTCTTTTCGATCCTCTCCATTGTCTCCTCTTCTTGTCTATACTTAGGGATATCTTACCCTAAGTATAGGAGGAGACAATCTGAGTATAATCTGTTCATTCCCACCCTTGACCATCCCTGCTTTGTGTACAGCCTATTATACTTAGGATTATTTGATCCTAAGTATAGGGCGGACGGTCAACTTCTCATTCGATTCATTCATTCTTTAGACTTACCTATACTCAGTACGAGTTATGTCTTCTCTTTTCTCCCCGATCTATGAGGACATAACTCAAGCTAAGTATAGGGGGGTCGTATATACTATGTATATACTTTAGCCATAACTCGTACTTTCGTATTTTCCTAATAATTATGGCTAATAATTCTTTAAAATTCATTAAAAACCCTAATAAAAAGATGTTATCATTCCTCAAATTCTTTTTGTATTTACTGATTAATAAATCAGGTGAAAATGCTTTTTGCAAAAAGTTTGAAAAAAAGTTTGAAAATCTTTGTGAAAAATCTTTTGAAAACTATTTGGAAACGTTTTGTTGCATGTTTTCAACCTTTGTAAAAATATGTGTTATTTGTAAAATTTTATTTTCTTTGTGTGAAATGAAATGTTTGAAAAATGATTTGCAAATGGTTTGAAAAATGGTTGTAAAATATTTTGAAAAATCTATCTATACTGTTTGAAAACCTTTGCAAAATGATTTTCAAATTTGTGTACATGTTTGTAAAATGTTTGTAAAAATTATTTTTTGAACTATAGTTTTCAAAAGTATTTAAAAAGCTTGTGTCAAATAAGTTTGAGGAATACATACATCTCACCAAAATCCATTATTATATACTTATAAAATTGATCACTTACCCTTGTAAATTATTAAAATCCACTTCTTATAAATATAAGAAGCACTTCCGTGTAAATATTTTGACCTAGTTTTTAGCCAAAACTTTTTGTTTTCAAAAATCCCAAAAACATTTGCAAAATAAAAATACCAAAAACATTGAAAAATCTTTGTCAAAAATACAAAAAATGCATATGCATCATCTTTTCAAAAATCCATAAAAAGTTCAAAAGCTTGAAAATTGCATCACAAAAATATTTTCTGCATTCTGCATATCATTTTCATAGCATGAACATTTTTCGGATTGGGTTTAATGGTTGAACAAGTCTAAGTAAAATCCGGAGATGGGAGCTTGATTGGACCTTAAAATCTACCTAACAAAAGGAACCTTATAGGAACTGGGTTTGAGGTACTTCAGGTCTAGTTGACTTAATTCTTTGAGGATCACGGGACTTGGTTCAATGGATTCTTGACTGCCTAAGTAGAGTGTTTCGGAGCACACGTATGACTCTTGTTGATAATGACCTAACTTGGACACCTGCACCTTTCACATGGCTCAACTCAGTTGGAGTGGTGAGGGGATTGGATTTGCCGGTATGAGACGCACACAAGTGGAAACACCTATCCTCCTCTAGGAAGGGAAGTGCAACCCAACCCATCCAGTGATGAGGAATTCTAAAGACAGGAGAGAGTGGGTTGCGATAAAGCTTCATAATAGGGATAGTCTACTGGCTCAAGAGCAAAAACTCCTTATGTAAATGCTGCTGTAAATAGTATTTTTTAAAAAAATGGACAGGCCTGTACAAAATAAAATGCCTGCAAAGTATGTACATATGTTGTAAAGTCAATAAGCAAGCTTGAGTTCCAAAGTCAAATATGTGAGCCTGCAGCTGGATGACTCGACTACACTGGTCTTGCATCCTAGGATAGGTAACTACACTGGCTACCGTCCATTCTTCTCTTCACCTCCTCCTCTTGAGCTGGTTGTCACTTGAACTTAGAAGGGAATACCCCGCTCCTCGAGGAAGGAGTCATTGGATTGGGGAATCATTGGGTTGTCATGCTGGAGAAGTCAATTTCTTTGTCATTCTAGTTGGGGAGAGCCACAATCACTTACACTGTACGAGTCAGATTCATAGTCGTAAGGGTTTGCGTATGAGTGGAGATATTTCTGACCTGGCTATTGAGGAGACTTGAATAGAGTTTTAGGATTCTCAGAGACTGTTGGATTTCAAATCGAGTTCTCGTTAAGGTTCCGCCCGTACTAAAATTCCAAAGGTCTGACTTAAGCTCCAAACTTTGATTTTGTGAAGACAAGTTTGATAATTAAATTTAATCCACATCTCTTCTTTTTCTTTTCTTTGTTTTTTTCCTAGCACTTATTGCATAAATGTTTGCTAGGGACTAGCAAAGGCAAAGTATAGGGAGATGATGAACTCACATTTCATCATCTTTATTCTATCATTTTGGCCTCAAAAACCCTGGTATATGCGTGTAAATACCCTTAATTAGAGCATCTTAGCATTCATGCATGTGCATGTCAATAATGTATAAAATACTGTAATTAAAGCCAAAATTATAGAATAAATAAAAGAAAAAAAGAATAAAATATTGTAAATATTTTATGATCCGAAACCCCGAGACCTAGGCATCTCGATGAATAGGTCGACAAGGAATAAAGTAGGGGGAGATAAGGGCCAAAATACAGCAAAAATACCTTTGTTTTTATTTCATTCTTTATTCATTTTGGGACCTATTTTTTATTCCACTTTTTATACCTCCTAAAAATAATTAAAATTCATAATAAAACAATTCATAAAATAATAAACATTTTTATTTAAAAATCTAAAATTAATTAAATCATTTACTATTTTTAAATTAATTTTTAAATCTTTTTCCAGAGGTTTTTCCTGGTTGGTCCACGTGGACCAACCAGGGGGCGTGGACAGTTGACCTCAGGTCAACTATCTGACCTCTCCTCTGTTGCGTGTCAGACTGAGTTTTCCTCGTTTTTCTCCCAATTTTGGAGACCGTTTCTTTCGCCAAATCGTGTTGAGCCCTTCACGACTTTTCCCCCCCTACAATCGAGCTTTCACGCCCTTGTGTTGTTTCAGGGAATGGATCGACGATTCGCTCGATACGCCTTGATCTTCTCGCCCATCCGTCAACCCTTCAAAACGCCACCCCCCTCTTCCTTTTCGAATTTGAACCCCTCTTCCATCGGTGTAGCTCCTCCCTTCGTGCCCAATCGCGAGAAGAAAGTGGCAGCTCTTCTCTCCGACCTTCGGGTGGGTCGAGCGATGCCTGAGGCGGCTCCCTTCACCTCCTCCATCTCACCGGCGTCGAGGTACCTTCCCTCCGATTTCAACCGTCGAGGCAGCTCTATCCCCCTTTTATTTCTATTGCATTTCACTCTCCTTAGTCTTAGAATCACTTCGCATCAAAGATCTTCACATTTCATCCGTTAAATTGCCTAAATAGTTATCTCGCCGGAGTGCCCCTCCGGCCACCCACCAAGCGGCGTCGCCCCTCACCTCGTTACCACCACCGTGGGACCCAGGCACTTTGCCATGGGTCCTCTCATACTTTTCTGCAGGTCAAAGACCTTCGACAAGGACCTGGAGCTTGTTTTGCTCACTCACCGGAGATACGCGGAGCCCAAAGCTCCGTCGCCTTCTAGTGCGTGCCGTGGCTGTCGTCGAGGAGTTTTGAAGCCTCCAGCACCTAGAGGGAGACCGCAGGAGCTCGCCGGACCCATTTTGTACTCGTCAACGTCGTGAAGGAGGAGGAACGGAGACGGGGAAGTTCGTCGGACGAGGGCTTCTTCCCTGTTCTTCGTTAGCCCCATCCGACCGTGGGATCTCGGGTCCACGCCAGACCGTGCAGCAACCGTCTGATCTCCTCCCACCTCAACCGTTCGATCGACCAAGGAGGATCTGATCTCAGCCGCACAAGCGAAGCGATATCGGAGCGCAGCACAGGGACACGTGGCAAGTCAGATAGCATCAACCGTCCGATCCGATCACGAGGGTATTTTGCATTTCGACCCTCGCGCCTTTTTGTATTTAACTATTAAATATCAAACATTCATCTGCCGTTCAAATATATTTGTACTATTTACAGTCAAGCCCCCGTACTATCCATTAATTACAAACAGGTCCTCGGCCACGTCACCTCACGTACCAGTGCGCGTGAGGTACGTGGCCATTTTGCAGAAAGGCCCTCGGCCATTTTGGTATTTGTAATCAAACCAGAGAACTTTTTAACGCAGTATATATTTTTGGATATTTTGCACTCTGACCCTTGGACTTTTCGCATATTACATTTATACCCCTGTTAGGTGCGCGTGCGTATGCACGTGAGTTTGGTGTTTTTGCAAGGGTACCCCCGCAGGTTTTGATATTTGTATTTAGTCCATTAACTACAATATTTAGTTGTATATTTTGCGTGAAAATTGCATTTTGGCCTGGGAACTTTTGTCTATTTACATTTATGCCCCTACCAGCTATGTGATTTTTATTTGTTGTTTGCATTTATTTCGTGCATCATCTTAACTCGAAAAATTATCAAAAAAATGCCAGAGGCTCCTGTTGCATTACTCATTCACGCCATATTTTTGTTTTGCATTTTTATTGCATTTTCATATTTATTAAAAATCAAAAACATGCATTCTCAGCACTGTTTGCATTAGAAAATCCATAAAAAATTAGTAAACTTTTTGAAAAATTCCAAAAAAAATTCTATTTCGTGTGTTTTATTGTGTTTTTGCTTCAGACCAAAAAATCATTAAAAATTTCAAAAGAAAAACCTTAAAAATTAAAAATCTCCAAAAATATTAATAAAAATCTAAAAAATTCTACAAAAATCCTAAAAATCCAATTTGTGTCTCTGAATTTTCCTTATTGCAATATCTTTAGTTAAAATTTATTTTGAAAATTTTCTCTACTGTTTGTTATTTTAATTCCTCATTTTTGTCCCACTCTTTTATTTTCTTCATTGTTTCCTTGTATTTTGGCCTTTAAAAATACCAAAAAAAATAAGAAAATCTAGAAAAATCACAAAAACATTAGAAAAATATAAAAAGACCAAAAACATTTTATTTTCTAAATT
This sequence comes from Ottelia alismoides, assembly GCA_037367405.1. NCBI lineage: Eukaryota > Viridiplantae > Streptophyta > Magnoliopsida > Alismatales > Hydrocharitaceae > Ottelia > Ottelia alismoides. The sequence goes on from JAZKJV010011370.1 coordinate 605,486, forward strand.
TTGGCTATTTTGCTTTATTTTTATAAATACCCTATTATCCTCTTTTCTTATTTTGTGTATATTCTATTTATTAAAAAAAGAAAATATAAAATATAAAATATAAAAAGAAACTACAAAATTAGAAAATTAAAAATCAAAATACAAAAATATAAAATTCAAAATTAAATAAAAAATATTAAAAACCCACAAAAAATTGCATACTTGTAGACACTCATCACAATTACATTTTTGGCATTTTGCTTGATTTATCCTGTTTGCTCCCTGAGTTCGACACTCTACACATACTTGCACTATACACATTTCTTGTAGAGTTAAAAGAAATTTGACTCCACCTTTGTTTCTCATTGCTTGATTTACACTATAGTGGGTTCATTGTTGATTGTAATCCGGATTTCTGAGTGGTCGGTTCAGCGATTGAGTTCCCGCCTTGTATGGACCTTAAGACCACCTAATTTTTGGCTACATCAACTGACACATTTCTGTTTGATTTTCTTGCGAGGGTCTGACGATCGAGGGTGGCTTTCCTCGGGAAGCCGATGCACCCGCGGGATTCGGAGGCGGCTCTTTTCTGCATAGAGTCGCAGTAGAGCGTGGGAGAGGAGAGCAGGAGTGTGGGGAGGACTTAGTCTAGCTTAGCTTAGCTTAGTTTCTTTTTCTGCATTATATTATTGTAATACTACAGGACCAGGACTCCCAGAGACTCTATCAGACTTGGTGATTTTTGGGGTCTGTTTCACCGAGCACCGGTGTGCTCGGGGTACCTCACCGTGGTTTTCGTCGGTTTTTCTTTTATCTAATTTATTTTCTTTGATTTTCGAGGATTTTAGCCTTAGCTTAGGTTTTTCTTCTGCCTTGTGACGTAATTAGTAAGGCCCAACCCTAATTACATTTCTGCACATATAGATCATAATTGGACCTTATTAATTAAATCACTAATAAAAAGCTAACCTGGTTACTTGAGGGGTCATGGGCCGCTAGAGGCCGTATACAGCGCTGGCAGGATCCGTTGTGGCGGACACCGATCGGCATCAAAGACCGGACCCCGACCCCTCCTGTTGACCCATTAGCTACCGTTCTCCACGAGTAGAAATTTCTACTTAAGATCAATTTCCTCGTTGCATCATTTAGATTAGTTTTATTTCTGTCATTTAAATTATGCACGGATCACTTTGCATGTAGAGTGCTGGAAGCAAGGTATGCATTTCTTACTCAGCATGCATCATCGTGTTTAGTCGCTCATCGGCTTTTTCGTCTTCTCCCCCTATATTTGGACTTATAAATGATCAAGAGAACCGAAAAATTTGTTAGGCATTGTTTGCTTTGAAAATACCTAAAAAAATAAAAACTATAAAATTAGGACTGTTTAAGCAAACTTGACCTTAAAATACACTTCACCAAAAATATTTGTCTTGGGAGAGCAATCCCCTCCTTGTATTGTTTGGATGAGCGAGAGAGTGACCCGTACCCTAGGCTAGAGCCACATCCGACCTTCTTTAGACTACTAGTCCTTAGTTAGTCCTTCTCCAGTGAGGATCGTTCCGGTCTCCGGTAAAGCGGGCCGCGATATCCTTAACAAAGCAAGTCGATTGGGTAATTGGTAAACGGTCCGTGACTTGTACTGGTTGGGAAAGATCTAGCTTGGGATCGGGACAGTCTCCTGGAGGTGTTGGATTCCCAACAGCTCGCTTAATCGCTCTGATAGACTATTTGATCACCTAATAAAAAACGACAAGATAAAAGACCGAACCTTCACGGTCATCAGCTCTGCATGCGTAGGTGAATCTGGGGTTTGCTTGACCGATCTTGTTTGTTATTCAGATCTCATCTGTCTTACTCGCCAGATCAAGATGATGGGTCGTAGGTCCCTTAGACAGCCTCTGGCTGCACCGCTTTCGAGCACTCCGTTCCGCTCATCTAGGTTGGTTCGCGAAAGCCGAGATCCGCTCTCCGAACCCGAGTACGACATCCTGTTCCCCACCCCCGACCACCCTTCTACCAGTCTTGAGGTGCCCGATCAGATATCGCAGCAGACAGTTGATTTATCAGCACATGAGTTTGGGTCTTTTACCTTTGCAGAGATCATGGCCAGCAACGAGGAGCGCACTGATGGACCCAGTGGAGCACAAACCTACGTATTGGATCAAGGTGCCATTAAAAACACCTTGTTAGCCTCCCTTGAGACGATGCAGAGACAGATCCGTGATTAGGGAGCTTTCATGGTGGACATGCGCCGTGAGATGGAGCAGATGTGAGCAGCTAGAGAGCAGCACAGACCCGATGGAGGAGGAGGAGATGGACCAGATGACCGACAACCTGAGGAACAGCCAGTTTAGCCAGCAGCCACAGTCACAACCCAGGTGCAACTCTCACCTACAGATGGATCGTGTTGCCAGCCATTTTGGGAGATTTCAAGCTCCCATCTCAGACGATTCAGCTCCTTCCCTGCTTCCACGGACTCGCCACTGAGGAGCCGCACCTTCATCTCCAGGAGTTTGAGATGATATGTGATTAACCGCGAGATACGAGGGTCTAAATGCCTCACACAAGGAGAAGACAAAGTCGCTGCGGCGACCCTCGGTAAATGCCGGCTAAGTCAACAATTAACCCACGAATAATATCAAGCAATGGAAATCAAAGTGTGGAGTTAAAATTTATTATAACTCTACAAAATATGTGTATAGTGTAAGTATGTAGAGTGTCGAACACAGGGAGCAAACAGGTAGAATAATGCAATAATGCTCAGAAATGTGAAAGTGGTTAAATGCCTACAAGTGCTATTTTTTGTGGGTTTTGAATTTTATATTTTTTTTATTTAATTTTTGATTTTATATTTTTATATTTAGGTTTTTAATTTACTGATTTTGTATTTTCATTTTATATTTTGTATTTTTATATTTTCTTTTTCTTTTAATAAAGATATAATGTATATAGGAATATATATGTACACTAGAGATAAGAGAGGGATAAAAATAGGGGAAAATGCTCAAAATACAAGAAATTGAATGTTTTTGTGATTTTTGTATTTTTCTAATGTTTTTAGTATTTCTATACTTTACCTTTGCTAGTCCCCAGCAAACACTTATGTAATAAGTGCCGAAAGAAAAATAAAGAAAAGAAAAAGAAGAAAGATGGATTGAATTTAATTATTAAACTGGTCTTCATAAAATCACTGTTTGGAGCTTAAGTCGGACCTTTGGAATTTAAGTGCGGGCGGAACCTTAATGAGAACCGGATTTGAAATTCAACAGCCTCTGAGAATCCCAAAACTCTGCTCAAGTCTCCTCAATAGCCAGGTCAGAAATATTTCAACTCATACGCAAACCCTTACAACTATGAATCTGACTCGTACAGTGTAAGTGATGGTGGCTCTCCCCAACTAGAATGACAAAGAGACTGACTTCTCTAGTACGACAACCCAATGATTCCCCAATCCAATAACTCCTTCCTCGAGGAGCGGGGTATTCCCTTCTAAGTTCAAGTGGCAACCAGCTCAAGAGGAGGGGGTGAAGAATGGACGGTAGCCAGTGTAGCTACCTATCCTAGGATGCAAGACCAGTGTAGTCAAGTCATCCAGCTGCAGGCTCACATGATTTCACTTTGGAACTCAAGCTTGCTTATTGACTTTACAACATATTCACATACTTTGCAGGCATTTTATTTTTGTACAGGCCTGTCCATTTTTTTTCTCTCTTTCTTTTCTTTTTTTTGAAATACTATTCACAGCAGCATTTACATAAGGAGTTTTTCCTCTTGAGCCAGTAGACTATCCCTCTTTTGAAGCTTTATTGCAACCCACACTCTCCTGTCTTTAGAATTCCTCATCACTGGACGGGTTGGGGTGCACTTCCCTCCCTAGAGGAGGACAACTGTTTCCACTTGTGTACGTCTCATACCGGCAAATCCAATCCCCTCACCACTCCAACTGAGTCGAGCCATGTGAAAGGTGCAGGTATCCAAGTTAGGTCATTATCAACAAGAGTCGTGCGTGTGTCAGAAATACTCTACTTAGGAAGTCAAGAATCCATTGAACCAAGTCCCGTAATCCTCAAAGAATTAAGTCAACTAGACCTGAAGTACCTCAATTCCAGTTCCTATAAGGTTCCTATTAATTAGATAGATTTTAAGGTCCAACCAAGCTCCAATCTTCGGATTTTATTTAGACTTGTTCAGCTATCAAACTTAATCCGAAAAATGTGAATGCTATGCAAATACTTATGCAGAAAATATTTTTGAGATGCAATTTTCAAAGATTTTGAACTTTTTATGGATTTTTGAAAAGATGATGATGCATATGCATTTTTTGTATTTTTAAAAAGATTTTTCAAATGTTTTTGGTATTTTAATTTTGCAAATGTTTTTAGGATTTTTGAAAACAAAAAGAATTTGTCTAAAAGCTAGGTTAAAAATATATACACGGGAGTGCTTCTTATATTGACAAGAAGTGGATTTTAGGAATTTACAGGGGTAAGTGATCTATTTTGTAGGCATATACAGTGAATTTTAGGTGTGATGTATGTATTCCTCAAACTTATTTCACAAAGGGTTTTACAAAAAAAATTGAAAACTATAGTCCAGAATAGTTTTTACAAATATTTTCACAAACATATACACACATTTGAAAATTATTTTGCAAAGGTTTTCCATACAATGCATATATAGATTTTTCAAATATTTTCGCAACCATTTTTCAAACCATTGGCAAATCGTTTTTCAAACATTTTATTTCACACCAAGAAAATAATTTTGCAATCAAAATATTTTTACAAAGGTTGGAAACATGTACACAGGTTTTTTCAAAATAGGTTGAAAAGCATTTTACAAGGATTTCCAAACTATTTTTTAAATCATCTAATTTATTAATCAGTATCTACAAAAAGAATTTGAGGAATAATAACATCTTTTTATTAAGAGTTTGTAATGAATTTATAAGTATGATTAACCATATTTATTAAGAAAATATGAAAGTACGAGTTATGGCTAAAGTATATACGACCCCCCTGTACTTAGCTTGAGCTATGTCCTCATAGATCGGAGAGAAAAGAGAAGACATAACTCGTACTGAGTATAGGAAAATCTAAAGAATACGGAACGAAGGAATGAATGAACGAATGAGAAGTTGGCCGTCCCCCATATACTTAGGATCAAATAATCCTAAGTATAACAGACTCTACACAAGCAGGGAGGGTCAAGGGTGGGAATGAACAAATCGTACTCCGATTGTCCCCCCCCCATACTTAGGGTAAGATATCCCTAAGTATAGTTAAGAAGAGGAGACAATGGAGAGGATCAAAGAATAAAGAAGATAGAAAAGGAAAAGAATAACTCGGTGTGTGCACCCCCCCATACTTAGGACAAGTCGTGTCCTAAGTACAGCAAAATCATAGGATGAAGGTGGGGTGACAGACATAACGGAAGACTGAATGATATAGACAAATGGATCTGTACAGAGGAAGGTAGAAGTGATAATCATGTACGAGACGCATAAGTTGTGAGTCAAAGAGCACGTCTCATACCAGATGAATCGAGGCAACATCAACGGTCGGTGGATCATGATCTAGATATGGTTTCAAGCGCTGACCATTGACTCTAAAAGTGGAAGATGATGAAGGTTCGGATATATCAATACTACCATTATCATGCACCTTCCGAACCACATATGGTCCTTTCCATTTACTTTGTAATTTCCCTGGGAATAATTTTAACCTAGCATCAAATAACCATACTTGCTGATCTGGCTCAAATTGTTTATGACTGATTCAGGAATCGTGCCATACTTTCACTTTCTTCTTATACTGTAGGCTACTTGAGAAGGTCGTATCTCTCAGTTCTTCCAGGGCTGCCAACTCTGCTTTCCTCTACTCTCCTACACTCTTGGGATCCAATAATAGCTCTGTAACTGCCCAAAGTGACTTATACTTTATCTCCACTGGTAAATGGCATGGCTTGCCATAGACGAGACGAAAGGGAGATGTCCCTAATGGTGTCTTGAAGGAAGTCCGGTAAGCCCACAAGATCGAGTCCAAAAACTGTGACCAATCCTTTCGATCTGGGCGGACTACCTTCTGTAAAATTGTCTTAATCTCTCTATTCGAAACTTCAGCAAGACCATTAGTCTGAGGGTGATACGGCGTGGCAATACGATGGTCAATATTGAACTCGTCTGCAAGGGCCTTTACCTTATCGTTAATAAAGTGAGACCCCCCATCTGAAATCAAGACTCTAGGCACCCCGAACCGTGAAATAATATTTTTCCTCAAAAAACGACATACGGTTTTAGCATCTGCGGCTCGGGCAGGGATGGCCTCAACCTAACGACTCACATAATCCACAGCGAGCAGAATGTACTCAAACCCCTGACTTTTAGGAAATGGGCCCATAAAGTCAATCCCCCATGCGTCAAAAACCTCACAAAAGTGATGGGTTGCATGGGCATCATGTCTCTCTGTCCGCACGTACCCATCTTCTGACAGTCAATACACCTTCTCACAAACTCATCAGAATCCTTGAAAAGGGTAGGCCACCAAAGGCCGGATTAGAGCACCTTATGTGTTGTCCGTCTTCCAGAATGATGTCCTCTTTCCTCAAGCTTGTGGTAGTAGGTGAGGACGCTATGTTGCTCATCTTGAGGAATGCACCGTCTCCAGATATTGTCCCCTCCTTCATGATAAAGGATGGGGTCCTTTCAATGGTACGACTTTGCCTTCGCAAGGAAGGTCTCAAGCCGTTGTCTGGGCCAACCTTGTGGGATGGATTTGGCAACAAGGTAATTCACAATGTCCGCATACCATGGACGAGAGGTGATAGCAAGGATCACCTCATCTGGAAAAGTCTCGGTAATAGGTGCTATGGGCTCAGATTCCTCAAGGTTCTCCAGGCAGGAGAGGTGATCTGCAACAACATTCTTAACTCCAGGTTTATCCTTAATCTCAATATCAAATTCCTGGAGGAGAAGGATCCATCTGGTCAACCTGGATTTTGCATCCTTCTTCGACATCAAGTACCGAATGGCAGTGTAATCTGTAAATATTGTCACTCTAGATCCAAGAATGTAAGATCTATACTTATCCAAAGCAAAGACTACCGCTAGCATTTCTTTTTCAGTCACTGTATAGTTCCTCTGAGCTGCATCCAACGTCCGGCTAGCGTAGTGTATGGCATAGGGTAATCCATCCCTCCTCTGTCCAAGCACAACACCTATGGCATAATCAGAAGCGTCCGTCATGATCTCAAAGGGAAAAGACCAATCGGGTGGCTGAAGGACAGGAGTCTCGACAACTAAATTCTTGAGAGTCTCGAAGGACTTAAGACACTTATCATCTACAAGGAACTCGGTGTCTTCAGTCAACAAATCTGTAAGCGGTCAGGCAATTCGACTGAAGTCTTGAATGAACCGTCGGTAGAAACCGACATGCCCCAGAAAAGACCGCAACTATCTCAAATTGGACCGTGGATTGAGTTTTCTAATGATATCCACCTTGATCGGATCAACCTCCATGCCCCTGTTGGAGATGATGTGACCAAGGACCGTCCCCTGAGTCACCATGAAGTGACTCTTCTCCCAAGATAGTACAAGGTTTACCTCTATGCAGCGCTGAAGTACTCGGTCTAGGCAGTCACGACAAGCATCAAACCCGTCGCCATAGACCGAGAAATCATCCATGAAGACCTCTAAGCAATCACCTATCATGTCCAAAAAGATGGACAACATGCACCTCTGGAATGTCGCCGAAGCGTTACATAGACCAAAGGGCATCCGTCTGAAAGCATACGTCCCAAATGGACAGGTGAATGTCGTTTTATGCTGGTCTTCGGGCGCAATGGCCACTTGATTGTATCCGGAATACGTGTCAAGGAAACAGTAATGACTCTTCCCAACTAGCCTCTCGATAATCTGATCAATAAATGATAGCGGGAAATGATCCTTCTTGGTGGCCTCATTCAATCATTTGTAGTCCACACAGACCCTCCAAGAAGTGGGTATCCGGGTGGCAATCTCCTCTCCAGACTCATTCACAACTGTAGTGACACCTGTCTTCTTAGGTACCACATGTAAAGGACTAACCCATTTAGAGTCGGAGATGGGGTAGATAAAATTGGCGCTCCACCATTTAGATATCTCCTTCATTACTACATCTTGAAGATTCGGGTTCAGCCGTCGTTGGAACTCACACGATGGCTTAGCGTCCTCTTCGAGGTAGATACGGTGGGAGAACAGGGCCGGAATTATCCCCTAGAGATCAGCCACACTCCATCCTACTGCCTTGCGGTTGCATTCAAGAACCTCTGATAAATGAGATTCTTGCTCTCCAGTCAAATCTGCTAAGATAATGACTGGGTGCATATCTGGCTCTCCTGCAAGGAATCTATACTTGAGCGGTTGCGGTAAAGGCTTCAATTCTGGCTTTGTGGGTTCTGGCAAATCTGGCTTCTGGTATGTCTGTGTAAAAGCAACCACGTTTGTATGTGAGAACTCTCGCTGTACCTGTGATTTTGACGAAGGGAACCCTGTTGGTGTGTCTATTATCTGTGGGGACTCGCTCTGCGTTTTCTCTGTCGGCTCATCGGGAAACAGACATGGCAAATATGTATCAAAGTCCTTCCAATCAAAGTCTGCCTCTGAGGGATCTGAATCTGAACAATCATCAGTGTCTCCAATCATCACACAACTGTCAGCCTCTATAGTGTCATCTGCCAAGGGTGTGCTCTCCGAACTCTCATCTGCCTCAAAAGGTGGGTACTCCGAGTCTGCAGACACGGCGAGGGCTCATGCTTCTGGATCTTCCCAAACTGCTTCGTCATCGGTCATCACAAAAGCATACTCTTGGTGGGCGTCTAACTCTGCATATGTTAGCTGCACTGTGTCACTACATGGCTCTGAGCAGGTTGAATCTCTCGCTCGGGTCTCGTCAATCGTCTCTATTTGTATACTCTCGCCTCTACGCGAAAGTACACCTTCCCATTATCATGGTCGATCACCGCCTTGGTTGTGGCCAAGAATGGGCGTCCTAGTATGATGGGGGCATCGGTCACCGACTTAGGGATCTCCATGTCCAATACAACAAAGTCCACAGGGAATTTCAGGCCCTGAATGGTGACGACCATGTCTCTCAGCAACCCCTTCGGCCTCTTGATAGACCTATCAGCAAATTGAAGGACTATCCGACTTCGAAGGAGCGGGCCAAACTCGAATCGGTCGAGTAAGGCTGCTGGAAGGAGGTTGATAGAAGAGTCGTTGTATAATAGAGTACGATCAAATTGTTGCTCACTAATCTGACATCTGACATATGGAGCTCCTGCATCCGGTCACTTGGCTGGCAACTGATTCTGAATGGCACAACATGTGGCACGGGTGAGCACATGGATGTCTCCTCTGTTGTTCCGCCTCCTCCTACGTACAGTGGTCTTTTCTCTCAGATTCTTTTGGAAGAGGGGGATGTGCTCTAGTGCCTCCTGTAGAGTCAGCTGTATCTGGAATCTGTCTATCATCTGTTGGCTGAACTCTAACTGTTCCTTCTTTTTGGGATTTTCTGTTTTATTCCCCTTCGCCGAGCAGAGTGCTTGAGGAAAGGGAATGGAGGGGCCCTCCTCAGACATAGGGTTAGGAGAAGGTTTCTGGCCCTGTGAAGGACTGAAATCCATGCAAACATCATCATTCAACACACATGGACTTGCAATTGATGGAGAAACCTTTCCTTTATTCATTTTTTGGTCTTTTTCTCAGTGTCCAGAGATACAAAAAATGGTAATATAGAAGGTTGGAATACATATGGACTCAAAATGGGGGCATCAGCACCACCCAAAATATTCTCCTTCGTGGCCTCAGCACCGCGCTCTGGTTCTTCATCAAAAATGGTGGCATCCGCACCACCATCTGCATCTGGTTCTACGACAGCCTCAGTACCATCGTATGGAAGGTCATCCTTGGTGGTAACAACACCACCATCATCATCATTATTGTTAGCGGTCTCAGCACCGCTTCTCTCCTCATCTAGGGCTCTGGGATTTTCATGGTGTTGTCCCTCAGATGAGTTGTCGCCGGCTGGTTCCCTACCGCTCATAAGTGACACGAAGTGGGTATCAAACATAGAATGCATGTCATTCAAATAAGCACCAGGAGTGGTATCTTCTGTATACTGTACCTGCTCAGACTTTCTCTTCAAGTTATTCGGATTCGGCTCGCTCTGTGCAGGTATGGTGGCTTTGCCTTTCATAATGTCCCTCATTTCCTGCCGGAACTCATCCATTTCTCGTCGGAAGGATGCATGCTATTCGGAGAGCAAGCAGGCGAGATCATCAAGTGCTGGGTTCTCCAAGGCAGGTGTGGGAGAACCGAGAGCATTCCCTTGCTGGAATTGAGGTTGCTGGTGGGACTGAGGGTACTACTACTGGTACGGCTGATGTCGCTGTCTCCACTGCTGTCCTTGATAGGTATGACGAGGATTCTGCTGGTATTGTTGCTGTTGTTGTTGTTGGCTGTAGTGGTTGCCCTGAGCTGGAGACTGCTGCTGGGATGAGTTGCCTCCAGTGGACTAATGAAATCCAGGGTGATCGCGGTGAATCTCGGGCTGCTGGGGGTACCGGTCGTACCATATCCCGTTGACTTCCATCAACGGCTCCTGCTCGAAGGGTGGAGGTGGTAGAACTGCCAATGGTTGGTCCGGCTGATAGACCACCATCTGAGTGCCCTGGGATGGTGGTTGCTGTGAATAGGGGGATAACTGTTGTACCAGTGCCTTCTGGATATGGTGAACTTGGCAGTATGTGGGAGGTGGTGGGGTAGAACAGCTACCTCTGGACTCATCCAGTGACCTGGAAGGCTGATGTGAAGATGATTCTGCCTCCTGAATACTCAAGATGTGAGTTTTCAGGTCACTCATGGACTTAGCCAACTGGTCTATCTGTGCCAAACCTTGGCCCTGCTTTTTCTCCAGAATCTCAATGTGGTCCAACTTTTCATAGATTATGACCATATCAGCCGCTGATGATTCATCTTGTGCTGTTGCTGCTGACGAAGTATGGGAACCAGCATCGATGCGGGCGATCCTTTGGTATGATCCTGCTCCTTGGGGGGGTTTCTGCTGTGTGTAGACTCTAGCTTGGGCCATGACTGTAGAGTTCTCTGCCATTCCTTCATAAATGGGCCAAACATCATCTTCACCTTTTGAAAAGTATGACCCTCCACAAGAGGCATTAACAAGCCCCTGCAGCTCCAGTGTCAGCCCACAAAAGAAACTCTGAATGAGATTGGGCTTTGATATATCATGATGCGGACATCGGTCAAAGATCTCCCTAAATCGATCCCAAGCCTCATGGAATTGTTCATTCGGGATCATTGTGAAGTTACTGATCATAGCTCTTGCTGCGTTTGTCCGGCCGAGTAGGTAATACTTATTTAAGTATGCGGTCCGGAGTTGCTCCCAAGTGTCGATGTACCTTCCCAAATGTTTTAGCCAATAGGCAGCTCTATCAACCAAGGAGAACGGGAAGGCAATCATTTTGATTGTGTCCTCAGTCACAAACCTATCATGGATTGTACTGCATATCATCTCAAATTCTTGCAGATGGAGGTGTGATTCTTCGGTAGCTAGCTCGTGGAACTTGGGCAGTAGCTGAATAGTATGTGGGCGAAGCTCGAAGTCTCCATATATGGGAGGGAGATGGATCCATCGGTGAGTGAGTGTTGCAGCTGGGTTATGCAGCTGCCTCATGGTTGTCGGTGCCGGCCTCTCTTGGTCAGGTCCTCCTCCTTCTTCATCAAGTATATCATTGCACCCATTTTGGACTTCTCTTCCCTCACGCATCTCCCTCATGATTTCACCCATGACCACTCCCTGGTCTCTGATCTGTCGCTGCATGGTTTCCAGGGAGGCTAGCAGTCAATTGTTGATGGCAGCCTGATCATATATGTACGGCGGTGGTCTCTGCTCATCTGGGTGCTCGTCTCTGCCTTCCATTTCTGGGGTTTTTGCTAAGTCAAAAGAGTCCATCTCAGGTGCCGTCAAATGTTCTGAACTCTGTTCTGCACTAAAGTTTGATGCTACTGGACTGATAGAAGAAGAAGGGTGGTCGAGGGGGAACAGGGTGGACGTAAACTCGGGCTCGGAGAGTGGGTCTGGACTCCCCGAAGCCGACCTAGATGAAAAAGGAGGAGTGCTCGATAGCGGTGCCACCAGACGTGGCCTAAGGGATCTCCTTCCCATAATCTTGATCTTAGAGAAAGGCAGATGAGATTCGGAATGCAAACAAGATGTGAAATACAAACCTCCTGTTCACCTACGCAATGCTTGAGATGATGACCGTGAAGGTTCGGTCAGTTTTCTTGTCAAATTTTATTAGGTGATCAGTCAATCTATCAGAGCGTTAGAGAGAGTTGTTAGGTACTCTACTTTTCTAGCCGACTGTCCCGATCCACGTTAGATCTTTCCCAGCCAGTATGAATTGTGGACCGTACCCCGGTTGTTCCCGCAAATTCATTCTGCTAAGGACGTCGCGGTCCGCTTTACCGATTACCAGAGAGATCCTCACTGGAGAACGACTAACCACGATCAGTAGTCAACCAGAATTTTAGGCGTGGCTCTATCCTAGTATCGGGTCACTCTCTCGCAGCAGATAAATCAAACAAGGAGGAGGTTACTCTCCCCAAAACAAAGTTTTTGGTGGGGTGAGTTTTAAGGTCAAGTTTGCATTAGCAGTCCCAATTTTATGATTTTCACTTTTTATGTATTTTTCTGAACAATCATCGTCTAACGAATTTTCCAATTTCCTTCTTATTTAAAGTCCAATAAAACTGAGGGAGGAAAGCGGAAAAGCCGATGCACGGTCAAAATCTATGATTCATGCAGGGATAGAGATGTGTACCTATTCGCCAGCACTCCACATGCAAAGTGATCCGCGCATAAAATAAAGACAATAAATAAAACTACCTAAATGCATGCACGAGGAAATCACCCTAAGATGAGTAACTTCTATTAACGTGAAGAACAAGTAGCTATGACTAGGAAGAGAGTCTGGGGTCCGGTCTCGGGAGCCGATCGGTGTCCACCATAGTGGATCCTGCCAGAGCTGTATACAACTCCTCTCGGCATGTGGTCTCTAATCCAAGTCAATAGCTTTTTTCAGTTGATTTTTAGCCAAGTCCAATTATGATCTATAGGTGCAGTCAAGATATTAGAGATTGGGCCTTAGCTTCTTATTTCGTCACAGTCAACAAAAAATCCTAAGTCTAGGGGCTAAATGCTCGAAAAACAAATAGAAATAAAAATGAGAAAGCTGCGAAAAACACAAAACCGCGGTGAGCCTCCAAGTGAACAAACACTTGAAAATTAGGCCCGAGTGTCCTGGAGAGTCTAAGTTATTACAAATTAAGTATCGATCTCACTTCAAATTGCAAATATTTTTGGCTACAAAAATTCTACAAAAAGTACTAGTCCTCTCAAGCCTCCAAGTTCTCTTTGGTGCTAAGCGAGCCTTCACGTGGGTGCTTAAGTGCCTAGGATGGAGCGCTTCCCTCGCTCGGCGGTACCTCGCACAAAATCCAACAAAAAGGTGATTAGACTAGTCAAGCAATATAATCAAACAAATAGGTAAAAAGACAGGCAAATATACACAATCAATCACAAAGAATGCTCTATACGATGTTGCTCCCCGGCAACGGCACCATTTGATTAACTGCGAGATACGAGGGTCTAAATGCCTCATACAATGCGGAGACAAAGTCGCTGCGGCGACCCTCGGTAAATCCCGGCTAAGTCAACAATTAACCCACGAATAATATCAAGCAATGGAAATCAAAGTGTGGAGTTAAAATTTATTATAACTCTACAAAATATGTGTATAGTGTAAGTATGTAGAGTGTCGAACACAAGGAGCAAATAGGTAGAATAAGGCAATAATGCTCAGAATTGTGAAAGTGGTTAAATGCCTACAAGTGCTATTTTTTGTGGGTTTTGAATTTTATATTTTTTTTATTTAATTTTTGATTTTATATTTTTATATTTGGTTTTTTAATTTACTGAATTTGTATTTTCTTTTTATATTTTGTATTTTTATATTTTCTTTTTCTTTTAATAAAGATATAATGTATATAAGGAATATATATGTACACTAGAGATAAGAGAGGGATAAAAATAGGAGAAAATGCTCAAAATACAAGAAATGGAATGTTTTTGTGATTTTTGTATTTTTTTTATAATGTTTTTAGTATTTTTAAGGGCAAAAATACTAGTAAACAGTGAGATAAGTTGCTGGCCGAAATTAAAATAAGGATGAAAAATATCAAACAGTATCTAAAATTCCTCAAATTAATTTTAAAATAAAGATAATGAAATAAGGAAAATTCAGAAAGTGAAATTGTATTTTTAGGATTTTTGTGGAATTTTAAAGATTTTTATCAAGGTTTTTGGTTTTTTGCTATTTTTAGGGGTTTCCTTTTGAAATTTTTAATGATTTTTGGTCTGAAGTTAAAACACATAGAAACAAACAAAATATATTTTTTTGGAATTTTCCAAAAAGGAATGAATATATTAATAATAAAAGACTGCAAGAAGGTAGAAATGATGTTTTTATTTTTTTGACTAATCAAACAAGAGGATAAAAATACAACAAAAATCACTAGTTGTAGAACAAAATTAGGGGCACACGGACATATTTTTAGATTTTCAAATAGATAAACATTGCTCTAGAAATAAATTAATCACTCGAAATATTGTAGAAATTCTACAGGACACAAATCACAATATATTTTGTTAAAATTTGCATATAAATTCGGCCCTACTAATTTCTACAACATATCAAAAAATGAGCAAGTGATATTGAGTATTCAAAGCATTATCAACAAAACAATCCCAATCAGTACTCTGACTTCATAAATTCACCATAAATAGTTCGTACACCAGAAAATTCTGAAATTTGGATATGATGTAGAACTCTTAAACAGCTTTCTAACAAAAAAACTCACAAAAAACCGAGTTCAGACGAATGATTTATAGCCATTTGAGTGCAGGGGTACATATGAAAAAGTAAATACAAAAATGCAGTTAAAAAAGGTACTCGAAAACTTTCCGAAATATGCTAAAAATGCGGGGACGTGATTGCAAAATGTTCCACTAATCCATGTGGCATCAAGCTGCTCTTGGACAATAAGGGGATGTGCGTGAAGGTGCTCCGATGTACCTGCAATTAGAAGAAGGGCTCGAGTACAAAACTTGGCCAAGATGTTCGGTGCACCAAAAAAAGGGATATAAATGGGTTTTCCTTCGATTTGGTGAGGGAAGAAGGATGTGCTCCAACCACCGTATATGGTCGAAGATGGAGGAGGTTGTGTATGAGGATACGTAGAATAGCAGAGGATGGTGGCGGTGAGATGTGAGCCGCGTCGAGGAGGATGAAGCGAGGTGTACCGTGAGGATAAATGGAATGGAAGCTCGCTGGAGCTTGCTCCCGCGAGGGGAGAAATGAGTGATTAGGTGACTAAAAAGAAAGTAAACAAAATGCTAGAATAAATATATGATCTACAAGTGAATAAAGAGCAAGAAAACAAGCAAGAAAAATGAAAGAAAATGCGAAACCTCAAGCCAAGAATGGCGAGATGGACCTCACGGCCAAGGTGGCCGGAGATGGTGGTGGAACACGCCTCAAGCCACCGCCGTACCTCAACAAGGAGCTGGGATCTATCCTCTGTCACAGGAGACCCATGGCTGCAACTTGGATGTCTAAACTTAGGCTAAAAGCGGTTCAAAACGAGAGGGAAGAATGGAGGTGGTTTATGTACAGGTGGTGATGGCGTACCCTTCAATGAATGATCACGGGCGTACGAGGGCAATCTTGGAAAATACAAGCACCTGGCGTGTATCCCAGATGTACAAAGAGAAAAATCCAAGAAGAAGTCGACACCAAAAAATGAAAGGTGCGAGCCCCAAAATTAGGAGAACCAAGGCGAAAAAACTATTCTGACAGCAGCAGAGGGTTTTTTTGTACAATGTGATGAATAGGCTCCATGGATCGATGAATATTGAGCGTATCATGGATCCAATCCTTCAAGCAACCTCTGGGCGTGTATTAGGGTACTTCAAGGAGAAAAAGTCATGAAGGAAGCTTAGCCATTGGGTGAAAGGGTCGGCCTTAAAAAATCCGAGAATGCGGACAAAAACTAATGTTCTGACGCACAGCAGAGGGGGGTCAGACAACATGATGAACGTGCTCCAAAGATCGATGATAATAGAACGAATCCATAATCCATTCCTCCATATATATCTGTTGGGCGTGTATAATGGATATATGGGGAGAAAAAGTCAAGAAGGATTCATCGTGAAAGGATGCACGATGCGTCCTCCAAAAATCGGTGAAAACGGCAAAAAATGTGATTCTAACACAGTACATTGGTAATTCATCGATGTATTTTATACAAGAATTTTATTATTTTTTTAATATTTTATTTATCATTTTATTCCAGTTTTAATATGTACATATATAATAATATATGAAATAAAAAAATGTGAAATAATAAAAATAATGAATGACAAATAAAATGAATATTTTAATTGGTATAGTATACAATAGGGGTCCAAAACTCAACTTTCAAACTGTAACTCCGAAAAATATGAAACCACCTTCATTAAATATATTATTGAAAATTATATACAATTAAAGGTGAGTTTGATAGATTTTAAGTTTTTATTTGAGAGATACGGGTCTGGAAAATTGGGATTCTGGAATTTTATTCAGATCATAACTTTTTATCTATGCATTATTTTTGAGTGAAATCAATTTTGTATTTTTCTTTATTTAATTATATACAACTTTTATGTACAAAGTTTCTTTATTTGAAGTATAAAAGGTGGGATTAAAAATATGTTCCAAAATAATTAAAGAATGAATTAAAAGGAATTTTTATTGTATTTTTGGCCCTTATCTCCCCCTACTTTATTCCTTATCGACCTAGTCATCTAGATGCCTAGGTCTCGGGGTTTCGGGTCATAAAATATTTACAATATTTTATTCTTTTTCTTTTCTTTTATTTATTCTATAATTTTGGCTTTAAATACAGTATTTTATACATTATTTACATGCACATGCATAAATGCTAAAATGCTGGAATTAATGGTATTTACACGCATTTGCTAGGGTTTTTGAGGCCAAAATGATAGAATAAAGATGATGAAATGTGGATTCATCAATATGCGGTACTATCCACGACCGCCTTGTGGACAAGGACACCATTCGGATGATGACCTTCCCTTTCTCCCTGGTAGACAGAGTAGCCAATTGGCTGAAGCATTTAGGGAGATTTGTCACTACATGGGAACAGCTCCGGAACGAGTATCTCAACAAGTATTATCCACTCGGCTGGACCAATGCAACTAGGGCCCTGATTAGCAATTTCTCCATGCTCCCCAATGAGCAGTTTCACGAGGCATGGGATCGCTTCAGGGAGCTCACAGACCGGTGCTCCCATCACGACATATCCAAGCCCAACCTCGTCCAGAGCTTTTTTTGCGGGCTTACACCGGAGCTGCAGGGGTTAGTGAACGCATCCTGTAGGGGCTCGTATTTCGCCAAGGATGAGGATCAGGTCTGGGCCATCTACGAGGAGATGGCTGAGAACTACACGGTGATGTCCCAGACACGATTATACACTCAGGGGAAGCCCACACCACAGGCCGTGTCCTATCATAGGATAGCATGGGTCGATACCGATCTTCTACATCATCTGTGGCAGCAGCACATGCAGAGTCGACAGCTGCTGACATGGAGATCATCAGCGAGAAGCTAGACCGAATCGAGTTAATAGAGAAGAAACAGTGCCAGGGCATGACGTAGATCAATCAGATGGCACAGACGCTGAGTGACCTGAAGACCCAGATCATGTGTCTCCAGGAGGCACAGACGGCTCCTCAGCCCCGTCTCAGGTCACGCGTAGACACCGACAATAGCAGCTCGACCCAGCCCTCCACCCAGTACCGATAGGTTCACCATATTCAGGTGGTGCAGTTCCAGCAGCAGCAGCACGTTCAGTCACCACCACCTTAGGACAACCATATGGTGGTGTATCAGTCGGACCAGCCCCTGGCAGTACTCCCCCCACCCACCTACGAGCAGGAGCCGTTGAAGGATCTCAACAGGATATGGTATGACCGACCTCAGCCTGTGATCCGACGAGACCATCCCGGATTCTGTTGATCGGCCGGAGGTACCAGTTCCCAGCAGCAGCCTCCAGTTCAGGGCGGCCAGTACGGCCAGCAGTGAGAGCAGCACCAGCAGCACCAGCAGCCCCAGTTCCCACCACACCAGCAGTAGCCACATCCATAGCAGACGTACTAGCAACATGGTCCCCGTCCCTACCAGCAGGGACAGTCTTGGAGGCAGCAGCAGCAGCCTCACTTCCAAAGAGTCCACCCGTCAGGTTCTCGTGGGCCCGCCTGTGAGAACCCCACCTTAGATGATTTAGCTTGCCTTGTCTCCGACCAGCAGGCTACCTTCCGACAGGAGATGGATGAGTTCCATTTGGAGATGAGAGAGATCATCAAAGGAAAGGCCGCCATCTCTGCCCAGATTGAGCTAAATCCGAACAACCTCAAGAGGAAGTCTGAGTAGGTAGAGTTTACAGAGGTTACCACTCCTAGTGATCTACTTGGTGATATTTCCGCATACATGTTTGATGCTGACTTTGTTACACTTACGAGCAGTAGGATGCCAGTCGGCGATGCCTCATTTGAGCAACGATCCCATGCAGCTTCAGGAGCGCCAGACAAGGAGGAGAGTGGTGCTGATGCCGCTCGTGATGATGATGATGATGGTGGTGCTGACGCCACCAAGGACGTTGATCCAGTTGACGGTACTGAGGTTGTCACTTCCCTAGATGCAGGAGGGGTGCTGATGCCACTAGAGTTGCTGAGCCAGAGCGCGGTACTGATGCTGCGATTCCAGATTCCGAGGGTGGTACTGAGGCCACCAATTTCATTCATGTTGCATTTCTTGCTATTGATGTATCTCAGGACTATTCTGTGAATAAAGGAAAGGGTTTGTCATCTGCGAATCATATGTGTTGCTTGATGATTTGTGTATGGATTCTGCTTTGCCGCAGCAGCATAGACCCGATCCTAGCCCTTCATCTGAGAAGGGCCCAGCCGTCCCCTTTCCCCAAGCACTCTGCTTGGCTAAGGGGCCTAAAAAAGAAAATTCAAAAAAATCACACCAGTTAGAGTTCAGCAAGCAGATGATGGACAGATTTCACATACAACTGACTCTACAAGAGGCCTTGGAGCACATCCCCCTCTTCCAGAGGAACCTTAGAGACAGGACCACCATTCGCAGGAAGAGAAGGAACCGCCAGTCAGAGATCCATGTGCTCACTCGCGCCACGTGCTTCGCTATCCAGAATTGTCTGCAAGCCAAGAGGCCAGATGCAGGAGCTCCCTATGTCAGATGCCATATTCATGAGCAGAGGTTCGATTGGACTCTATTAGATAGTGGTTCTTCCATCAACCTACTTCCGGCAGCCTTACTCGACTGATTCAAGTTTGGCCCTCTCCGACGGAGCAAGACGGTCCTTCAGTTTGCTGATCGATCTGTCAAGAGGTTGAAGGGGTTGCTGAAGGATGTTGTCGTCACGTTCAGGGCCTGAAATTCCCGTGGACTTTGTTGTGTTGGACATGGAGATCCCTGAGTCCGTGACTGATACCCCCATCATTTTTGGACGCCCGTTCTTGGCCACAGCCAAGGCGGTGTCTGATCATGACAGCGGCAAGGTATACTTTCGCATCGAGGGTGAGAGTATACAAATAGAAACGATCAACGAGACCAGAGCGCGAGATTCAGCTTGCTTAGAGCCACTCACCGATCCAGAGCAGATGATAGAGGCAGAGCGAAACATCCACCAGGATTGTGATTTGGTGATCACAGACGATGAGGCAGTTTGGGAAGACCCAATTTCACGAGCCATCCTCTCACCTTCAGAGTCCGCTGATGCACAGATGCCAGCAGAGGAAAGCTTGGAGAGCACATTCTTGGTACATGATACAATTGAGGCAGTAGATCATGCTCCCGATAGCGAGGCAGTTGATTTTTGTGATTCAGATTCAGATCCCTCAGAGTTAGACATTGATTGGGCAGATTTTAATGATATGATTCCATGTCTGACTTCCACAAAGCCAACAACTAGGGTGGAGGCTGGTCCCATTTAGAGCACAGACATACCAGTAGAGCAGTCTTCACCAGATTCTGATTTTCAGCGAGAGTTCTCATTCTCCCATGCAGATTTGATCACATACACTTAGACATTTCAGAGGCCAGATCCGCCAGCACCCAGTTGTCCAGAGCTGAAGCCCTTGCCGTCATCGCTGAAGTATAGGTTCCTTGTGGGCGAGCATGAGATGCACCCAGTCATTATCTCAGCATATTTGACTGGAGAGCAAGAATCCCATCTGATGGGGGTTCTTGAAAAGAACTGCAAGGCGATAGGATGGAGCGTAGATGATCTCCAGGGAATAAGTCTGGCCCTGTGCTCCCACCATATCTATCTCGAAGAGGATGCGAAGTCATCACGTGAGTTCCAGCGACGGCTGAACCCGAATCTTCGAGAGGTTGTCATGAAGGAAATTTTGAAATGGTGGAGCGCTGATTTTATTTACCCCATCTCTTACTCCAAGTGGGTTAGTCCATTACATGTGGTGCCCAAGAAGACAGGCATCACTACAGGTGTGAGTGAGTCTGGAGAGGAGATCTCTACCCGGGTATCCACTTCTTGGAGGGTCTGTGTGGACTACAGACGATTGAACCAGGCCACTAAGAAGGACCATTTCCCGTTGCCTTTTATGGATCAGATTATAGAGAGGCTAGCAGGGAAGAGTCATTACTGCTTTTTGGACAGGTACCTCGGATACAATCAGGTGGCCATTGCGCCCGAAGACCAGGACAAGACTACATTCACCTGCCCCTTTGGGACATATGATTTCAAACGGATGCCCTTTGGTCTATGTAACGCCCCACTGACATTCCAAAGGTGTATGTTGTCCATCTTTTCGGACATGGTGGGTGAGTGCTTGGAGGTCTTCATGGATGACTTTTCGGTCTATGATGATGGGTTCGATGCTTGTCTTGACTGCCTAGACCGCGTTCTTCAGCGATGCATTGAGGTCCATCTTGTGCTTTATTGGGAGAAGAGTCACTTCATGGTGACTCAAGGGACGGTGCTTGGCCATATCATCTCCAACAGGGGCATGGAGGTTGATCCATCCAAGGTGGATATCATTAGGAAACTCAGTCTATCGTCCAACTTGCGACAGTTACGGTCTTTTCTGGGACACGTCAGTTTCTACCGACGATCCATTCATGATTTCAGTAGGATTGCCCGGCCGTTGACTGATTTGCTGACGAAAGACACCGAGTTCATTGTGGATGATAAGTGTCTAGCATCATTTGAGACTCTCAAGAGTCTAGTTGTTGAGGCTCCTGTCCTCCAGCCGCCTGATTGGTCTCTCCTATTCGAGATCATGACGGATGCCTCCGACTTTGCCGTAGGGGCCGTGCTGGGACAAAGGAGGGATGGAGCGCCATTTTCCATACACTATGCTAGCCGTACTTTGGATGCCGCTCAGCGAAACTATACTGTCACTGAGAAGGAGATGCTAGCCGTAGTCTTTGCCCTAGATAAGTTCAGATCATACATAATTGGATCTAAGGTGACCATTTTCACATATCACACTGCCATCAGGTACCTCATGGCAAAGAAGGATGCCAAAGCTAGATTGACCAGATGGATCCTTCTACTCCAGGAGTTCAATACAGAGATTAAAGATAAGCATGGAGTCAAGAATGTGGTGGCGGATCATCTCTCTCAATTAGAGCATCTTGAGGATTCTGAGCAGATTGACCCTATCTCTGAGACCTTCCCAGATGAGGCGATCCTTTCTATCGCCTCTCTCCCGTGGTATGCCGACATTGTGAACTATCTTGTTACCAAGAAAGTTCCACAAGGGTGGCCCAGGCAGCGACTTGAGGCCTTCCTTGCGAAGGCCAAGTTCTACCATTGAGAGGATCCCGTGCATTATCACGAAGGAGGGGATAGCGTCTGGCGTCGGTGCATTCCTCAGGAGGAGCACCATAGCATCCTCACTTACTGCCACAAGCTGGAGGCAAGAAGACATCACTTTGGGATGAGAACGACACAGAAAGTGCTCCAATCCGACCTATGGTGGCCTACCCTCTTCAAGGATTCTGATGAGTTCGTGAAGAGGTGTACTGACTGTCAGAGGATGGACACTTGTGGACAGCGTGATATGATGCCGATGTAGCCCATTCACTTCTGTGAGGTTTTTGACGCATGGGGTATCGATTTCATGGGTCCATTCCCTAAGAGCCAGGGATTCGAGTGCATTCTGTTGGCCGTTGATTATGTGAGTCGTTGGGTTGAGGCCATCCCCGCCCGAACCGCATATGTTAGGACTGTATGCCGATTTTTGAGGAAGAATATCATTTCATGGTTCGAGGTGTCTATAGTTTTGATATCTGACGGGGGTCTCATTTCCTCAACGACAAGGTAAAGGCCCTTGCTAGCGAGTTCAACATTGACCATCGAGTAGCCACACCGTATCATCCTCAGACCAATGGTCTTGCTGAAGTGTCAAGTAGGGAGATCAAGACTATATTGCAGAAGGTCGTCCGCCCTGACCGAAAGGATTGGTCACAGCTTTTGGACTCGATCTTGTGGGCATATAGGACTTCCTTCAAGACACCTTTGGGCACATCTCCCTTTTGCCTCATTTATGGCAAGCCTTGCCATTTACCTGTTGAGCTGAGACATAGGTCACTTTGGGCAATCACAGATATACTTTTAGATCCAGTGAGTGTAGGAGACCAGAGGAGGGCAGAGTTGGCAGCCCTTGAGGAGCTTAGAGATGCAGCCTTTTCGAGCAGCCTAGAGTATAAGGAGAGAGTGAAGGAGTGACATGATTCTCATATCAGCCACAAACAGTTTGAGCCAGGACAGAGAGTATGGTTGTTTGATGCTAGGCTTCGTTTATTTCCATGTAAGTTATAGATCAAGTGGAAGGGACCATACCTGGTCCGAAAGGTACACGACAACGGAAGCATCGACATATCTGAGTTGTCATCTGAGTCTACCTTTCATGCTAACGGGCAGCGACTCAAACCACATCTAGATCATGAGTTGTTGGTCGTTGACGTCGCCCCTATTCATTTTGCGTGAGATGTGGTCTATTGACTCACATCTATTGCATCTCACACCTGATTATCACTGTCTTCCGACTTGTATAGATCTAGATGTCCATATCACACTATTCTTTAGTCTAACACCCCATTTGCATCATTGATTATGCTATACTTAGGGTGCACTTTACCCGAAGTATAGGGGGTGTGCAACTTTTGATTTCCTTTTGATTCTTTTCTACCTCTATTTTGTTGCCTATACTTAGGGATATTTTACCCCAAGTATAGGGGAGGTAGACCATGTACATACTATCACTCGGATTTCCCTTTGTGTACAGCCTACTATACTTAGGATTACTTATTCCTAAGTATAGGGGGAAACCCTGAGATCCTATTCCCATTCTATTCTTTCATTCGTCTTTGTAGTATAGTCTTTCTTTTCGCTTCCCTATACTAAGCATGAGTTATGTCTTCTTCATCGCTCTTGATTCACTCTGAGGACATCATTCGAGCTAAGTATAGGAGGTGTCGTATATTTTTCATATATACTTTAGCCATAACTCGTACTTTATGTGAGTGTGTTAATAGATAAACTAGCTAAAATCCGTAAAAACCCATAAAAATTTAAAAAAAATTCATGTACATAAAATTCTTTATTGCACATACATAGCTATTTACAAAATTATTTTTGTAAAAATGTTTGTATAAATGTTTTGTGTAAAGAGTTTGTAAATATTTTGATATCAAAATTATGTATATGATACAAAATTTTTGTAAAATGTTTGAAAAACAAAAAGTTTGTAAAAACCCGTTTGTAATCGTGTGTAAATATTTTGCAAAACTTCTGCATTCATGCATACATCCATGTTTTCAAACATTTTCAAAAATTTTGCATATTTTCACAAATTTTCAAAAATTGCATTTTGTAAATACTTGTATAGTTTTTCTGAGTCATAGTTGACATTTAAACTAGCCTGAAATTAAATTGAAAAATAGAGCTTGGTTAAGATCTTAACCCACCTAATTCTAAGAGGAACCTTATAGGGCTTAGGGTTGAGACTTTTCAGGTCCATGGTGACTTAATTCTTTGAGTCCACTAGGCTATGATCATATGTCATCTTGATGAGCCTAAGTAGAACACTTAACAACACACACATGACTCTCACAGACAATGGCTTTACTTGCACCAGCACTTTACACCTAGCTCTCTACGGATGAGGTGGTGAGGAGGCAGTCTTCTTTGACTTGGGGTAGCATATGAGGGTAGTACTTCTAGGCGGAACCTTTCTTCTTCTTATAGTGAAGGAAGTGCATCTCAACTTAGTCTGGTAGCAATGAGGTCTAAAGATAGGAGTTGTGGGTTGCAATAAAGCTTCAAAAGAGGGATAGTCTACTGGCTCAAGAGGAAAAACTCCTTATGTATATATGATGCACCATGTAGATATGTTGTACATATGCACATCAAAAAAATGTGCAAAAAGAAAAGAACTCCAAAAAAGTGGTGGGTCTGATAGAAAAGAAATATCCATCGGAGTGTATATAGTCAAATAAAGCAAAGCTTATGTTACCCATACCCATCTCATGAAGCTTGCAGCAGGGAGACTTAGCTACACTTGGTAGGCTCCCTAGGATACATGGCTACACTGGCCATGGTCTATTCTCTTCTTCCTCCTCTTCTTGAGCCGGTTGAACTTGAACTTAGAAGGGAATACCCCACTCCTCGAGGAAAGAGTTGCCAGACTAGGGTATTAAAGTTACCTTGTTGAGGGGGGTTGTCACTTTGCCATTTCTGAGGTGGGAAGCTACATATCACTTACACAGTACAAGAAAAGATTCATGGTCATTAGAGTTTGTGTATGTATACTTGTTCTGATCTGGATTGTTGAGGAGTCTTGACTATAGATTAGTGGAACTTAGAGGATGTTAAGTGTTTGCTAAGGGACTAGCAAAAGTAAAGTATAGGGGGTGATGAATACTCATTCATCACTCTTTATTCTTTTATTTTAGCTAAAAATCTTGGCAAAATACCATGTAGATAGTTGTAAATACAATAAGTGACCAATAAGCATGCTTTTGTTAAATATTAATAATTAGCATGTATTTGTGCAAAATAAAAGAATAAAAAAAGAAAAAAAGAAGGAAATATTTAGAATAAATATTGAGTGACCTAATCCCAAGAGAGGGCCCAATATGGGCATGATAGCCAAATAAAATAAGTAGAGAGAGATAGAGCCATTCAACTTTGTGTATAGTCCTTCTTATATGTACATATTTATTTTCACAAAAATAAAATAAAAATGTGTTTCTACTACCTTGTATATATTTATAAAAATAAAAAAAATTAGAAAAATAAAATTAAAACAAAAATAAAATTCTCTCTCTAGCCCCTTGTACATATCACATGTATATATTTATCATACTCATATTTATTTTGCACTTGTAAATAGCCAATAAAAATAAAATAAAATTATTTTATATCCCAAACTTTATGTTTTAAATAAATAAAATATAAAATTAGGGTATTTGTACAAAAATAAGAAAATAAAAATAATAATATAAAATACATAGTAATTTATATTTGTATATAATATAATATATTATATATACCATAATTTATTTTTCAAAAAAATAAATTAAAATCACTAAAAAATAGTTCGAAAATCAATAAACTTTTTCATTTTGAAAATATTTTAAAATAAAATCGTTTTCTATTTTTTTATTTATTTTACAAATCTTTTCTATTCCCTATTTTCTTATTGGTCCAAGGTGGACTGTTGACCCGGTCAACTGCCCCTGGACCACCTCCTCCGCGGATCTGGTTTTCGCCCGATTTTCTGCGAATTTTCATGAGTCGATCCGATCGCCATTTCATTCCATTTCACGCTCCGATTATCCAGGGATGATCCATGATCAACGCCCGACGATATCGTTAGGGATCCGCTCCTCGGATTGCGTGCCCGTGCTCCAATCTTGTCGGACCTCGCTGAGTATATAGCCTCCTTGAGCCGTAACTTTTTCCGCATCTTCGGCCATTGCCCTCGTTTCCTGGGAGCTCCATCTTCTTTCTTGAGTAATAGCAATGGAGGGAGAGTGTTGTAGTGAGGTTTCGAGGTGTCTAGCCCTAGGTCCGACGAGCTTCATCACCGTGCTCCGCTGCAAGGTGGGCTCCAGCCTCTGGACGCGTCAATCCATCGAGGCAACGACCCCAAAGGTCCGCGACCTTCAACCCAGACGACCTCCTTCACCAGGTAGCCTCGATAACCTTTCGTTTGTTGTAGATTCGACTTTTTCAATTCCGGTCAACTAGCATTCCTCGGATCATCCTTCGAGATCGGACCATCCATTTGCCCTACTGATGACCCCATCACCTTTAGGAGACCTCTCTCCACCTTCTACGCCCCTCCATTCATCCTGATTCGCCCAGGAACAGGGAGCCGGTCCTCCTCCGCCACCGCTTCGCTGGAGGACTTCGCCCCGCCTCATCCTTCACCCCATCGCATGCACTAACGGGTCGAGGCACTTTGCCCTTGACCCAGCAATCATTCTGTGCAGGTATAGAGCCCAAAGGACTTCATCTGGGGGTCCGAACATCTACGCACAGTAGCTCCAGGTCCTCAACGTCGCCGGACCGTTTCAGACACCCCTAGCCTCATCGGAGCCTCGCAGCAGCTGCGGACCGTCGCCAGCAACATTTTGCCTATCCCAGCAGCTCCGAGGATGCCCCAGTAGCTCGTATCGATCGAACGAAGTTCGCCGGCGATGAGTTCTTCGATGTTCTTCCAGGAGGCACCTCTGTCATTGGATCGAGCCCCCATGCCAGTTCTGATCGTGATCGTTCGTCTTTGGGGAGATCTCGACCATCCGATCCATCTGAGAATCGATTTCCAGGCGTCCATCGTCGAATCGTTATTCGCATAGCCCAGCCGTCAGATCTTAAGTGGAGAGTTGTTGACCGTTGGATCATCCACTAATAAGGGTATTTGCACTTAGGCCCTTCGCACTAGAAGGCCACCCCTCCGCCGCCAGCTGCTAAAAAATGGGTGGGCCCCTATCTTATAGTCCGTCCTCTTAGCATAAAAGAAAACTTGCCAGTAAGGAATGAATGAATATAGTAAGTTAGCCCTTGTTTGTTCTGATAGTCTAGTTCGCGCTTGGACTTCGACCGTCGATCTTCTATAAAGACAAGCACTTTTCCCACATAAATAATCAGAAGAAG
Organism: Ottelia alismoides; assembly: GCA_037367405.1. Lineage (NCBI taxonomy): Eukaryota > Viridiplantae > Streptophyta > Magnoliopsida > Alismatales > Hydrocharitaceae > Ottelia > Ottelia alismoides. The sequence continues at coordinate 632,865 of JAZKJV010011370.1, forward strand.
AATTAGCTATTATTAAAAAAAGCATCAAGTCAGGAATAGTTTTAGTAGTTATTTTTAATTTGGACATTTTGCACTTAGACCTTATATTTTCAGAATTTGCATTTTAGTCCTTCTATATGTGGAGCACGTGATACCCCACGTGACTTTGGGCTATTTGCCTAGATTATATTGTTGTTATCAATTAAAGTTTTATTTTTCGTATTTGCACTTATACCCTTGTTTGCCAGCTTCATGTGCTGCCCTCATGCAGATCTGGACATTTTGCATATCTAGCCTCGTACTCTTTCTGTGTGTTATTTTTTGGCTAGACATTTTTTCATAATTGCATATAGGTCCCTATGTGTTGTGCGTCTTTGATTGGTTGAAATAAATAGTAAATCTCATCCAAAAATCGTGAAATTTTGAAACATGGATCCTGCCATGTTGTAGGAATTTCCAGGAATTTTTGGGTTCATTTTGTTTTTGTTTGTTATTTTAAAAAATTCAAAAACCTTAAAAATTGCTTCTGTCCAGTTCTAAAAATCAACTAAAAATACTAAAAGTCCTCTAACAAATCCAAAAAAATTAATAATTGGTTGTTTTGCTGTGTTTTCACTTCCATCCAATTTTCAATGCATTTGGATTTATAAAAACCATAAAAATTAAAAACACTAAAAAACTTAGAAAAATCATTAAAATTTTTTAAAAAAATCAAAAAAATGCAATTTCTTTTTCTGTAGTTAGATTTTTATTTTTAGTTTACAACAAAATTGTTGCTGGAATTTTATAGCTATTTAAGTATTTTTAATAGCCTTTAGATTCTGGCTGCACATTGTTTTATATTTCTGGACTTGTTTCATTTTTATAAAATTAACTAAAAATCAGAAAACCCAAGAAAAATACCAAAGACACTTGAATATTTATAAAAACAAAAAATATTTTTATTTTAATTTTCTAACCATTTTTGGCGTGTTAAATAATTATTTGTTTGTGTCTTTTTCCTTTCTTTTCTCTTTTTCTTAATTTAAAAATTACAAAAAAAATTAAAACCCCAAAAAATCCACCATTTTATTTTCTTTTATTTTATTTTAGATTTCCGACTACTCCGTAGCCTGGGCATACCATGCTCCTTGTGTTCGACCCTGGTAGCTATACCAGGTAAAATAAAATAGCAAGACTGCTATTTGAGTTCCTTGATCGATTTTTATATTAGTCGTCTTCGATTTTCTTGATTGAGCCCGATCCGAGAGGTTGAGGTTGCAACGACCATTGATAATCGGACGACTTGCGAGGGTGCTGGAATAACCGACAAAGAACTCATCACTGATGAGTTTGGAATCGATATAACCTGCATTTCCAGCCACCTGGATCACTGTCGAGGGTCTCCTCTCGTTCATGCAGCCTTCCAGCAACTCCCAGAGGCTTCAAATAGGTTCGGGGGTCATTAGAAGGCCCCTGGAGATCGGAGGTGTGATGGAAGACCTAAGAGTCGATACTCAAAGAATCTGGGCCTCAAATGGCCCCTTCAGGACCTGCAAATGAGTGAATACGAAATGCGATGCAATCACGGAGGTCTTGGCTTTTATTAGCATAGATCAGAGGGGAAATGGTGGTGGATCGAGGAGGTCCGGTGGCTGGTGGTGAAGAGGACCTCGATGGTCCAGATCAGTGGAGATCTGGGTGGTAGGAGAAGGGAAAAAGGTGAAGAAATGGAGGGGCTAAGTAGCGAGGTGTTTAGATGGGTCGAAAAAGGGTAGAGGAATTGTGGGATGATGGTTGGAGCTCTATAGCTCCGGCGAAACTTAAGCAACCTAGATCTATGCTAAACGAGCTATAAAACATAAAATAAAATGCAGAAATGAAATATGATAATTGAAACTACCTAAAACGAAGGAACGAACCTCGACTTGGCCGAAGCCAAGGAGATGGACCATCGGGAGCGGAGCTCCGCTAATGGGTTGGGAACCACCTCCTACGTTGCCCTCCTCGCTGTAAATCGACAGGACGAGCCTCCTATCACCAGGCTCTAACCTTAAGGCACAACTTGGGGGGTAAGGCAGAGCAAAAAAGGGGAACCCACTCAAAAATAACGGAGAGGCAAAGTTATATACAGAGGGAAGTTGATCAAGGTTTTCTTGTGAATCAAGTATTGTACGAGGAAGAGGAGGGTCCACGTGATGGGTGTTGTATTGAGAAGACTTTTCATGAAGGGGTCGAATGGCCTCAGGCAATGGATCATAACAGAAAAAATCGAGAAAGAGGGGCGATCCGTAGTCTGACAGCCCATGCGTAGGAGGATGAGGAGTTGATCGAAGTCAATGATGACTCAACCTCCACTGGGCCACATTATCCGACTACAAGACAAAACAAGGAGATAAATATTTATTAAATCATTTAAAAATAATAAATGATTTTATTAATTTTTCTTTAAAACATAAAAATATTTATTTTTTTCATGTAGTACTTTAATCTGATTTTTATTTATTTTTATAAGTTTATTTATTGTATTTTACTTTTTACATGTATGTTTATAAACATATTTACCTATATAGTATGTATTTTATTTTTATTTTGTATTTTAGAATTTATTATATTCTCTACATAATTTATATAATTATAACTAATTTAAATGTACACAAATATATTTTTATTTTATGATATTATTTGTACACTTAAACAAATAGATGTATTTAATCTATAGGTATATGTATAGTTAATTCATCTATGTATTTTAGTATACTGTTTTATTTTAGTATATTTTTAATGGTTTTATTTTATTTTAATTATGTATATTTACAAAATTATAGAAATATAAAATTGTAAAAAACAAGTAAATAAAATGAATATTTTATTCATGTATATTGTATAATTTGGGTCCAAAACCTAACTTTTACATCTTAATTCCAAATTAAATGAAACCACCTTCATTAAATAACTAACTAAAAGTTATATACAATTAAAGATGATTTTGGTGAATTTTGAGAGATCGGATTGTATATGAAGGAAATGTAATCCTCAGGAGGAATACCAAAGTGTCCTCACTCTATGCCATACCTTGGAGGCAGGAGGACACTAATCCGGGAAGAGGACCACTGAGAAGATACTATAATATGGATTTTACTGGCCTACCTTGTTTAAGGATGCTTATAATTTTATCAGGTCATGCCCGGTCTATCAGAGAATGGGAGTGACCATTGGTCCCAAAGATGCCATGCCTATGCAATCAGTGATCATTTGTGATGTATTCGATGCATGGGGAATTTACTTTATTGGTCCATTCCCTATCAGTCAAGGATGTGAATATATTCTTCTCGCGATAAACTATCTATCTAGGTGGGTGGCGGTTATTCCTACTCGAGTTGTAGACAGCAATACCATCTGCAAGTTTTTGAAAGATTATATTAGTTCAAGGTTTGGGATCCCTAAGGTATTAATATATTATGGGGGTAGCCACTTTGTCAACCGGGAGGTGAAGAAGTTGACTAAGGAATACGACATCGAGCATCGTGTCGTTAGTCCTTACCACCCACAATCCAATGGTGTGGCTGAGGTGTCAAACAGGGAGGTTAAAGGAAGATTACAGAAGCTTGTCTTCTCTGATAGGAAGAATTGATCCCAACTCTTTGACCAAGTTCTATCGGATTACCGGACGGCTTACAAGACCCCATTGGGCACCTCCCTATTTCGAATGGTATATGGAAGTTGTGTCATTGCCCACAGAAATAGTGCATAAATCAGGATGGACAATCAAAAAGATCAATTTGAACTATCACCAAGAAAAGAAGAGCGAGATATGGATTTAAATGAACTATCAGAGATCAGAAATCATGTATACAAGAACATCACCATTTACAAGGACAGAGTAAAGAAATGGCACGACATGCACATCCGAATAAAGAGCTTTGTCCTAGGACAAAAAGTGTGATTGTTTAATGCAAGATTGAAAATTTTCCAAGGCAAACTGAAATCCAAATGGACGGGACCCTTCATCGTAAGAGAGGTTCACAATAACGGAAGTGTTGAGATCTTAGAGACTACATACAACACATAAATTTCTATAGTCAATGATTAGCTGCTTAAATATTTTGTCAAATCAAGTGAGCAGTTAGTACAAGTTGAGTAGATCTCCTTCACATAGGGCATTGTGCTAGACGAGAGACTCAAGCAGCCTGAATGAACCACCTCTTCCATAAAAATTTTGTCACTCTTCTGTATATCCATCACTCTTTTTATTTACTCGGTTCTCCATTTGTAATTATCCGATCATACTTAGGCTAACCTTAGCCTAAATATAGGGGGATCGGTACCATTGATTATACATCACTTATATTCTTTTCTTCTCACCATCGACTACTCCATTTCATGCTTTTCTACTATGCTTAGTCCCTCAAAAGTCTAAGTATGGGGGGCAAGTCATCTTTTCTTTTTCTTTTTCACTCAACTATACCTAATACGTGTTATGTCTACATGTCACTTTGTGCCTTGAGGACATAGTACCAGCTAAGTATACGGGGTGTTTGTATATATTCTACATACTTTATCCATGGCTCGTACTTTAATTGTCTTCATCGAAAATCAGGTATGGGTACAAGTTGTGTATATTATCTATATTATAATAAATTCTTTGTAAAAATACTTATTATAGAAAAAACAAAACAAAAAAAACAAAAAATAACAAAACTAACTCAAGGTTTTATCCCTGACATTTTCACTATCACTCAAGACTAGAGGAATGAAAGAAACTCGGGTTTTTAAGGTCCTTTGATTCAAATACATTAGCCATTAGGGTTTTAGACTTAATAATCCACACTTCTGGAGTTTGGAAGACGTGAGTGTTATATTGTATGTTTAATCTCTATCCTTAAGAATATGATCAGCACATCACTTGCACAACTGCATGATTGATGAGATGAGTTGAGACTTTACTTGAGGGGCTAGGACTTGAGATTGAGTCTTGTCTTGATTTTATGATAATCAAGGATGGGATAAAGTCAATGAAAGCTTCAAGAAATCCAAGTGTCAGCAAACCCTAGCCAATATCCGAACAAGTACACATGCTATCATTTAATATTGACCTATGTGATAGGGTGTGATGAAATTAAATATTTGCTTATCAGTGTGCGTCAACTTTAGTAAAAGCAGTGGAGCTAGCCAGCCAATGAAATAAAATTTGAGAGAAGTTCTCTCTTACAAAGAAAAGCTCTATCATTACAAATTCAAAGAGCTTCCACCAAAGGCGAGCGCTCCCAACCATTTCAAAATGTCCATTTGGACCAAAGCTACTAGGACCAAGGAGTCAGACTAGCACCCAAAAAAGGCTCTACACTATATAGTGATAAAAGTCTAGGTGTCGAAGATATCTTAGATACTCAAAAGAGACACACCCTGGTGTACTCCAAGGAAAACAAGTGCAGATGATTTCGAACTCTCTTGGCAGATACATTGATCAACAAACAAAAATATACATGCGTTGAGTAATACGCACCCGAGAGGACCCTTATTCCAATATGAGGGAGAAAAGAAAATACACAATCCTAATACCTCCTACCTCCATCATCTGACCTGCCATATACACTTTCAAGTCTGAAAAACTACTGAGATATTAGACTGAATGCAAGAACTAGTTTATTTCCTAGTGTTGAGGATTAGGTCTTGAGGAGAGTCTCCTGGATCCGGACTTCGGGTGACGTTTTGACTCGACTCTCATGACTGCAGTACGCATTAATTGTCATATCTGTTATACTATGTACAAGCAGAGAATCTGATAATTAAAAAAGTTGGATTTCTTTTGACTAGAGCCTAGATTAAGCTTAGTATTTTAGGACCATTAAAATCCAAGATTCTTAATGAGACAAGTCTTGATATTCACACATGCACAGTCAGAGATTCAACCTTTTAATTCACTAAAATTTTCTTGGGGACAAGTATAGAGCTAAGTATAGGGGTGTGATGAATCCATGATTCATCTACTTTATATGGATATTTTAGCAAAATCTCCTCAATAAATCATCAATTAAATCTCTTAAAATCAATTCATTAACATTCACTAATTATGCTCGAATTAAGGATTAAAATATGTAAATAAATAGCCCTTATTTTTGACCTAAATTGAGTTTATAATTTTATATGTAAATATTCATTATTTTAACATGATTCTTTCTCTAATTTACTGTTTGACTAACTAACTTTTCATAAAGAATTAAAATCTATAAAAAGAACAAAATCAATAGAAAACACAAAAAACTGACTTTGTATAAATTGTATATATTTTATCTTTGTTAATTTTATTTTACCTTTTGTCAACCTATAAAAAATCCATAAAAATTAGATTAATTATGTATATATTGTATATAAATTAATCTACTAATTAAAATCAAATTAAAAATACAAAAAATCACAAAATAAAAAATACAGTATTTTATTATCTACAGAGTACCACCAAAAACACTTTATATGCAGTTGACTTCTTTTGCTTTTAGGTCCTCGCGAAAGTTGTAGATCTCGTCGAGACAAACAACTTTCCTATTGACCACTTTTTGATTTGACCTCATTTGCTCTTTTATTTTGATTTTTCTTTTTCTTTTATTTTCTTTTTAATTTTTATTATTTAATCCTTATTTTTATTTTTATTTTACCTTTTATTTAAATTTATTTTATTTACTTTTTATGGATTTTTATTTTACTTTTTATTTTACCTTTTCTCTCTTCCCTTCTTCCTTTCTCTCTACCTCACCCCCTCTCCTTTCTCTCTCTCCAACCAGGTCACGTGCTCTACACGTGACTTGGCCCCATTAGCCTCTCTCCCTCAGGTCATGTGCTCATCACATGACCCCTTCCTCCTCCCTCTCAAGCACGTGAGGAGCCCATGCTCCTCACCCCCTCTCCTTCCTCTTGCGATGCCCCTGCGCCGCCCACGTCCCCTTGAAGTTACACGCCACCCCTTCTTCCTACTACGTAACCCCCCGAGCTCCCTTCCCTATAAAGCCACAACCATCAGCCCCAATGCAATCATCCACCATTTTATAACCATCTCCCTAGTGAGATCTCTCTCTCTCTCTCATGTGACATATCAGAGGAGCTCTAATAGCGTTATAACGAGAGTCGGAGGAGAGGTACAATCCTTGACCATATGTTTTTGGCCGAGTAGGAGCCACTCGAGATTCATAGCTCAGTTCTCAAGTTCGTCAGACCTTCGATCAAGGACCGTGCTTCTTGAGAGAACACTTGTCGCCCTCCTCCCCACAACCTCGCCTCGACCCCCGCTCGCTCTCCATGCCATGAGCTCCGCCTCCGTCAACGTAGCTCCAAATCTTCCCATCTCCGACATTGCACTGGCCAGAGCTATGCTCCAACCCCTTACCCTGACTAGAACCCACTCTCATATCTCTTCCACTACATATTTGTGCACGCTAATCCTTTACAGGTACTCCCCTCTACCTGACCTCCCACCAGAGTCCTCCCCACTGTTGCAGCACATCTACTGCCTTACAATTCTGCCTCAGGCACGTGTCGTCGGAGGTCGAGCTCCTCTCACCTCACCGCTTGCCCCCGCTTCATCCCTGACCATCATCGCCCTCCACCTCGCACTCCCAAGCCTCCACTGCATCATCCACCGTTGGATTGGGGGCTACTCTTGATCCAACGATCACGTAAGCCTCCACACGTCCTCCTCGAGCCTTGACCCAAGCCTCAAGGCTTGGGTCGTCCGGAGCATCTGAGTTGCCGCCTAAGCCTTCAAGTCACACGCCCAACATGTGAGTAGGGACAAATTGCAATCAAGCCCCTACCTATTTCAGAATTTGCAAAGAGATCCTCGCCCAACGATTGATGAGCCCCGCACATGCATGCGTAGGCAATTTGCAGGAAAGCCCTAGCATTTTTTATAAATTACAAATAAGTTCCTTCATGGACCCTTTGAGAAGAAAACCCATATTTTTATTGCATTTTAGCCCCTATCATTTTAATTTATCATATCTCTCTTGTTAGAACTCTGATTTTAGCATATAATACGTCATTTTGAACCTATTCATGTGTTCTTTCATTTTATCTATCTTGTGGATAGATCTGAGGCTGTTATTGATGGTTATCATTATTTGAACCTCTTAATCTGTGCAGGTCGAACTTTTACCTTTTGGTGTTATTTTAAATTGAAGAAATTAACGATCTATTTTGCAGGGATTTGATTGAGGATTTTAATTTCATTAATCTTCTTAGGATTATTACAAATCATGCTTTGAGGATCTAATATTTGTAGTGGCTCCCATGAGAAGGCAGATTAAATTTGTTTCCCTAATTCATTATTGTGATTAAAGAATTATTTTTATTTAAGGACATTCTCGATCTAAATTATAGGGAATTAAAGAGCTAGAGTATCTCGAGAAATTCTTACAGGATAAATCTTTGGTCTATTGCCTACAACTTGAGATTAATTTGAATATATTTTGAGATAATCCTTCTTGATATACGGACCTATTTTGAGGATATTGATTAATATTATTTGGTTAAAAATCACAAATCCAGTGCTTCACTTTTATTCTCTTTATTTATTTTCTTCGCATTACATCTCATTTCATTGCATTTTAAGTTCTGACACAGAAATTAACATTGTGATTAATTAGTTACTTAAATTAACTTGAAACCATGCAACTAAAAATAGTTCGTTCTCTGTGTTCGACCTTGGTACACTTACTAAGAAAAATACTCTACATATTCAAATTATGGTTTTTGATCGATCACTTTTCATCTCCTATACTACAATTGCTGATTTTTAAAAGAGGTGAAATACATGTTCATCATAAGGCTACTCCTCCTCCATCATCTTCCAGGCTCGATGAAGGTCAAATCAGCTTCGTAACATGCTGGCAAAGATGAAGGATGGTTGATAAAGACTCGATGATGGCTGGACACCAAGACGATGGAGCTACGCAAGAGATGAAGATTGAGACCAGAGAAGGGTACCAACCTCCTATCAGCAAGATTTCAAAGGACCTGTAGTGGTTAGACACATAACCGAAGCGAGGGAGAATGGTTTTGAGTGGAAAGGAGAGATGCAATAGGTGTTCAGAGGTGGAGCCCTAATGGGTTCACCTTCTGTGCAAGGAGGTGAACTGATTGGAGTAGTGAGGGTTATGGAGAAGAAGAGTATGCGCTCAGAGTGGTCCATGAATGTGTGTGGTGTATGATGAAGGTGAATGAGTGATTGGATCGATGCGATGGTGAGTGTGCAAGTGTAATTAAATAGGGGAAGAAATGAAGGGACAAAGAATAGAGATGTACAAGAGATGGACGACAGAATTGGGGATGAAATGGAGCCTAGGATGAAGCTCATAAGCTTTTGGGTCTTCATTCGACATGTACGACAAGCACAGAGCTCAAGCAACTCCTTGTTGCAAGCTGTGACATGGCCAAGGACTGTGGATCTCATCGGAGAAGAAACCTCGATCATTGCTCAACTTCACTCTCTTTCTCTATCACATGAGATAAGGAAGGTGCTCGGAGGACTCTCACATAAAGGCAAATAGGGGTAATTGATGCTCTCCCCCTCAATTTTATTCAAGAAGCAGTTGGGGGAAGGTGGAGGTTTCAACCGTTACTAGGTAGTTGAGCTTAGGTGGATGACGGTGATATAGGAGTTGGCAAAGAAGGCAGTTGAGTAGCCGAGCGAATGGCACCTAAACAAAGGGAATATGACACGTGTAGAGGTCAGAGTTAATTGGTGAAGGTCCTTTGGTGTAGAGGTGCATCTCTTGGAGAAGAATCACCTAGAGGTTGAAGACGAGTAGGGACCATTGGATCTGAGGATCCAACAACCCTGATTTGGACGCAGATGGAAAGAGGAGAAGCGTTTGATCATTTGATCATATGTTCCAGATGTGAGTGGGAATGGAGAGTTGTTAACTGTCTCATCAAATGATCAGGCGATCGAGATAAGAGGCGAGAATGAATAAAGAACCGACCACATGGCTAGCTTAGAAGAGACCACATGGTCCAATCAGAAAATAGATAAATATAAAAGCTAAAGATAAATAGAAATAAAATAATAAATGAAACAAAATGAAAACTGTTCAATGTGAAAGTTGTATAACTTTTTAAGATCTACAACTTTCATGTAGAACTCAAAATCCAAATACATCATATATACATAATATTATTTTGGTATGTATTTTAAAAAAATATAAAATTACCCGTTTTAATGATTATATATATATATTATTTTTTGAATATGAATTAATATGCAATATATTATTTGCAATATTACATTTTTTTATAAGATTTTAAATATATAGGAAACACATAAAATAAAGAGAATATATAAACATATATATACACCATAAATTGAGACTTTATTTATACACAAGAATTAACATTAAGTATACTACAAAGAGTGTTTTGTTAATTATATCTAATTAATCATTTAATTAATTGAATATGCTACGATAAAGGATTATATAATGTGATGAATACGAGATTCATCACTTACATCTTTTTTAACGTGAGAGATATGTAGAGTGATAATTTTGAGACCCTATTGTCATAAACTCATACACATATGCATGATGCTTGTATCTCTCATTGGTCATAGATTATTTTGATGCGATTAATGAGAATTAATATTGCCATTCATTTTATATCATGTTATTCTCTTGTGATTGTATTATTAACGGTAATCTAATATGCATACATGAGTTTGTTGAGTATCTCAGATCATTGGGATATTGGAATGGTATGATCCAGCACTCCGTCTCCTTAGTCTCGGTGGCAACAAGGCATGATGTCACAAGTAATGTGGTAGATGTGACAAGTAGGAGGTGATTCACGTCCTGAAGATGTGGGGTAGGTTTGATAATGACATCTCATAGTAAGTTTGGTTAAGAATATCACATAGATGGTCATTTAAAGGTCCTTTGGGCACATGTTATGCAATTATTTGGTCATTGTTTTGGGCTTATCTATTATATATTGCTCTTGGATATATCATCCTTTTATGCCTAAAAATGTTCATTTTTATTTTTCAATCATTTTATGTCATATTCTCTTATTGTAGAGGCATAGTTAAAATTAACCTAGATAACTACAAAAAATTCTAAAAAGAAGGGCATGCATTTTACCCAAAGTTTAAGAACATCTACACCAAAAATTAGGACATCAACAATGTACTTCTCATGGGTACGTAGTGGATTGGTCAACTAATTATAAGATCACCTACCATCTACAATCCATCTTTCTCTCTTTTGAAGTGCTTGAGAAGTGTACATGGCATCAAATTGATGACCTAGTCTAAGTTTGAAATGACCCAATAAAAATTCACTTCACCAATCATGATGGAAACTAATGGAACTTGTGGATCCTCTTTCTTTACAGAAAGGTCATGCAAAATGGTTGAATTGTTTTTTCCTTAAAAAATTTAGTTATATAGTTTGTATCTTATGCTTTGAATGCGGAGATCTTTTAGGACCATGACATAAGATGTGGTATGATAGATGTCATCAACCACAAGAATGATTGTTTAGATTTATTTGAGCATGCAACTCAATTTCTCTTTGTTGACATATTTCCTTTGCGGACATTTTTAAAAATGATATTGTCAAGGTCTAGGGTGATTTCAACAATTGATTTCGATTCATAGTAGGTAATGTATCCTCGACCTCTTTATGGTTTTGTCTAGAATCTTTTCCTCAACATTCATTTGTCCACAATATGTGAATACATGTGGTAATAATTGGGTCTATTGACAAAGATGCATGACAATTGGTGGGGGTATACACTGTATGAGATCCGCGAAGAGCCGAACCACGAAGGTCATCTCCGTTTGATCTTGTTATTGTGATGTTTGGGGTACTTACCCAATAGATGCCATTGCATGACACATATACATTGGTGTTTTCATTGATGCCTATAGTCAGAGTTCATGGGTCTACCTTATAAAGGAAAGAATAGAGATCAACACCATGATCAAGTTCTTCTTTGCAAATATCAAGACTTCTTTTTCTAATAGCATTAAAATATTTCAGTTTGATAATGCTCTTGAATTCATGTAGAGATATTTGATCAATTTCTTCAATTCCCAAGGAACGTACATTAGACATCATGTCCCAACACCTCATAGAAGAATGTCATTGCGGAAAAGAAACTTCGTCATCTCCTCGACATTGCACGTACTTTGCTTACTCAGATGAATGCCTCCAAAACTTTTTGAGGTGATGCTACTTATTTGATTAACCGAGTTCTATCATCCATATATTTTACATCACACATGGAAGTAAGTGATATGCATGCAACTCTTGTAAATAGACTAAAGAAGACGGAATGGGAGCATGCATCAAGAGAGGAAAAAGGATTTTAGATATAAGGCAGTCATGGATTTGTTTTGACATTAGTTAATGAGAGATAGATCCAGTAGCATGGCTAGTGTATAGTCATAGAGACCTAGGTTTCATATTAGCAGAAGTATTATTCTTCTTCTTCTTCCGAAAATGCACACAAAAACTCTTGTGAAGGAGGAAGGGAAGTAGCAAATCAAATCAAAGTCACAAATGAGCCCCTCCCCTTCCACAAAATTACCAAATCCACCCACCCCCATAATTTTCCCTGAATGGCGGGGGCATTACGGGTATCAAACCCCTTTCCCCCCACTCTGCCACCGCTATTTCTACCCTCCCTTCTTCCCACCCTCGTCTTCTGCTGCTCTCCTCCCCTTCCATCACCCCTGCCACCTCCTCTCCCACCACCGCAGCTCTTCTCCTCTCCATTCGCATCTCACCCGCGAAGCCTCAAACGCAGAGACAGAGAGCTCTCTCCGCTCCGGGTAATGCCTTTCCCCGCATCGCCCACAAGCCAATCCTCATGCCGTTGAACATGACCAGGTTCGCCTCTCAGATCTCCCTTCCCCTCTCTCTGTCTCCGCAGATCGGGTGGAAGGAGCTCCAGACCGCGCCTCTCATCGTTGTTCTTCTTTCTGTCTTTTCTGGGCTGCCTGAGATTTTTTTTGTTTTCTTTTCTTACGGGCCTTCGCCGTTTCTTCTTGTTTTGTTTTGGGTTGGTGGATGTTCTCTTATCTCGATTTCTAGATGTGCGTTGCACGGATGTTTCTTCGAGCATCTTGTATTCTATTTACAAAACATGGTCTTCGAGATTTAGATTACCCTGGTTTGAGCTGCTCGCCTTCTGGATTTTCGCCTTCTGGTACCTTGGTTTCCCTTCTCGGCTCCAAGGATCGTTCAGATTTCACTGACGTTCGATTTGGCTTATGGGTTCTTCCCCTTCCTCATTTATAAGATCTAAATTGGTTTTATGGGTTTCCCCAGTTTCGTACCCAATCGTCTCTCGCTGATTGCTGCTCGAAACTTTCGAGTATCCGCCAATTTTCCCACTTTGGGACCTCAATTCATCTTCAGCTACCAAATCCTTCTCCTCGTAAAGTCCCGATCATCGTTTGTTTGAAGAGATTGGTTCTTCGTCGTTCATCACATAGATCCGATCTCTTTCTCACGCCTAGTCTCTACGTTTCGAAACCGAAAGATATGATCGGACATAACCGTAGTTTTTCTTCTTTCCCTTTGCAGGTACCAGAGAGTGAGCCCGGACTGCCTCCCACCCACAATGGAAGGAAGCTATACATGAGGACCCTAAAGGAGGACGACCCACAAACCAGCAAGACCCACCGGATCCCCACCTTCCCCTCCGCCTTCAACAGCAAGCCCCTACGCCCGCGGCCTCCGGAAGATCGCCTCTTTCCGTCACCATGCGCCTCCCACTCGCCGGAGCCGCCGACCCACCTTGAGAACCACGTGCCCGAAAGCAGCGGCGGAGGTCGGGATGTGATCCTGCAGTGGGGGCAGAACAAGAGGTCGAGGGGGCCGAGGGCCGAGAGGAGCGGCTCCGGCGACGACTCCTCCAACGGTAGACACTCCAAGATCCAGAGGAGGGCCATCTCGGCCGTCGATGGGAGGCAAGGGACGGCGGCGATGCCACCTCCGGGGTCCGCTTACGGTCGAGGTGGTTGTAATCTCAGAGCCTCAGCCAGAGAGCCCAGTGTGGTTTCCAACCCCAGGTACACCCCACCTCTATTTTTGCTTATTCCTTCATTTGTTAAGATAAATCGACTTAGTGGTAATATGTATTTTTATTTATTACCTTGTTTTCTGGTGGGTTTTTTTATTTTTCCGACTATTTTAAGGGGAGAACGCAATATGGGCCTGCTTTTGGGTTTTTTGCAATCATCCCCGGCTTTCCTCTTTTTTAATATAGAAACGGTTACCGTGAATGGTTTGTTGAGGAAGGCTTGGTGGAGATAATCTCATCTGTTCCTGCTGGGCTAATCCGGGCCTTCCGAAAAATCTCTATGCAGAAAAGATCGGCAGTCCATACAGTATATGCATATTTTTGTGTGTATTTTTGTATTACTGGTTTTGTTTAGTTTGATGTTTTTGCTTGGGCTCTTTATCTGGCACCCTTTGGATCGAGGATGAATGGTCCAGATTCCATGTTGGAACCATAAATGGGATCCGGATTGTCCATGTGCGCTCTCTCTGCTTTATGCAGAGCATGTGGCATCCTTTCCCTTGTTATTGGATTTGTTTTGGAAGTTCTATATTCGTCGGATTTGTTTGGTAATCGTAGGGGTCGTATGATCTGGATGGACGGCCCAGATATTCCACTGATTACACGCAGAAATGTTTGTAGTATACTTTTTAATATTGTTTCAGTGTTTTCCGTTTTTTCCGCCTTTATCTCCTATAGATGGATGTGATTTGTTAAATGGTCATGAGTGCATCTCGAATAAAGGGGACTAGGATGACAGATGGACGGTCCAGATCTCTCGTTTTAAGAGGAAGAGTGCTTTCCTGATCATCCATGTTAATCTATCCTTTTTATTATCTTTATCTAATATAAAACCTTAGCTACGTGCGGAGGCGACTGGAAACATGGTGATGTTGTGGATCTCCGATTAAATGAATGGCCCAGATTCGATTTCGTCTTCCGATGGATCAGATGTAAGCCACCACGTCACGATCTGTATTCTTCGTCTTGTTATGTACACACAGAATAAGTGGGGGTATTTATTATTGTGGAAGACAAAACAGAAACCAGTTTGTGCGATTGATTCGATAAGATCTATCATCTACTTGTGGTGTTCTTCCAATTTTTCTTTTCACTGGGGATTTTAGATTTGGGCAAAAAAGTTACAGCTTTGATCAGTCACAGGAGGCACTTGGTTGGTTGGAGGAGGCTATCCGTCTCTCCCTTTATCACTGACGTGACCCGTCCGCATACCATTAATTTTCATCGACCTTTACTCTCTTCCTCATAAGAACCTAACTCCCCTGCCGCGGGCGCCTCTTGTTCAAAGCCGAGAGATTTGTCTGTGGTCAAGGTATCACCTTTCCACCTCCCACCCACATGAACATGAGTTGGTACCTATTAATTTTTTCTACCGTCTTAGTTTTTTTCCCATTTGTTTTTAGTTTTTGTGCTGTTTGTGTTGTAACCCAAGACGATTCCTTTTTTTAATGGGTTTTTATTTATTTTTTCAATTACTATTTGCCACTATGATGTCTTTGTACTTTTCTCATCTTGGGTTTGTTATTAAAAGCTCCCTCATCACCATTATTCCCTACTTTAGCTCCCCTCTCTCAACCATCTCACCAGACCAAGTAAAAACACCGCCTTTTCCTTGTTTCTTGTGGGCAGGATCTTGGAGGAGAGACAGGAGAAGAGACCACCTTCATCAGCACCGGACAGGATGCGCAAGGCCGGACAAACCACAACCCACCCTGCTGCGAATGGGTCCTCTCATGCCCATGTTGACCAGAGGAATCCACCCTCCACCCAATCTTCCGAACACGAGGCCCCAGCGGCTGCGGGTGCTCCAGCTACCACGGTTACGGAGAAGCTGAATCTGGACCTCTTCGAGTGGCCGAGGATCTACGTATCCCTGTCGAGGAAGGAAAAGGAGGATGACTTCCTTGCAATGAAGGGCACCAAGCTCCCCCAGAGACCCAAAAAGAGGGCCAAGAACGTAGACAAGAGCCTTCAGGTTGAAACAAATATCTTGCATATGCAGCATATTCTCCCAAAAAAATAATAATTTGTGGTATCTTTGTTTGATGGATGCTTAGATTGATTCTCTGCTTTGCTTCCTGCAGTATTGTTTCCCAGGGATGTGGCTCTCCGATTTGACGAAGGGGCGGTATGAAGTGAGGGAGAAGAAATGCGTGAAGAAGGTAAATAAATGCTGATGCCTTGGAATAATAATTAATGTATTTTCTGTTGATGCCTATCGTTTGGATCTGGATTTGGAATATTTTAACAAAAAAGTGGGTGGACTGAGCTGTGGCCTATTGCTGTTAATTGTACTGCTATAAATAAAAAAAATAAGGGGAAGTCGGTGGGTGGTGCATATGATGTTGTGGGGTTGGGGTGTTTGTTTATTTGTGCAATATGATTCCAGTGGTATTCTGACTTGATCTTATATTGGGTCTGATTTGCAGAAGAGGAGAGGTTTGAAGGGGATGGAGAGCATGGACAGTGATTCAGATTAGTGCAGGGGGGCCTCGAGGAGGAGGAGGAGATCTCAACCAGGGTTTTGCTTGACGGGCTTCCGGAGATCTTTTTCCTTCCCGCTTTTATCTCTCTTTTGCTTTAATTTCTTTCCTTTGTTTTTTGCTTCTTTTCTTTTTTGGTTCCCTTTCTTGTGGGGTGTTATGGTGTTCTTTCTTCTCCAGGATGGAGGTGTGGAGGATTTGTACATCCTTCCCTTTTTCTTCTTCTTTCCTCTTGTACAAATCCCGATTCCATCCATGCCTCTGCTCAAATTAAGAAATTTCTTTCTTTTTTGTCCATGTTTGGTAGGCATGCTTTTTGTGATTTAGTCCTGGTTGGCCTGCGCATTATTTTGGATTTTTATGTTTTTGCAAAAAAACAAGAGGCGGTTATTGATTGACCACGAGATCGTAGCGACTGGAGTAATGGTTTTGCTTGTAGAGTAGTGATCTTGACTTTTCCAACCCATTGTTTGTCCTGCAACAACGAAGTATTGCAACCAGAATTCGATCTTATTTTCATTATTTTTTCGGGATTTTTGGAATTCCAAGTTTTTTGAGAAAGAAAGCTCCACATAAATACCTCGCTGCTTCCCACTTGGAACAAGAGAAATGGTTTCCAGAGGCAGGTAATGACGTGGCATGGCATCTAATGAGAACATTTACATTGCGTGCCAGCCACCTTGAGTTACAGAGTAGCTATGCATATTGTACCTAATCTACAAGTAATTAGGCTTTGAATTTCGCCTGCAGACGATTTTAATTTTGACCACACGAATTTTGATGGCATTGCTTATGCCTGAAAGGTGCGAAGGTTGATGCGACCCCTTTCATCTCACATCCATTTTTTATTATAAATAGTCTATGGCATCAAGTAGTAAGAATAAAACTTTCGATATATTTGTCAAATTGTCCACGTCATTTGAACCCAGCGAAAGAGGCGTTCGTTACCAAGCTCCCTTTTGGAAGAGAATTGAGAAGTACGGCTTGTTTATCTCAAATTAATGAGAGATTTCATTTTAGAATGAGCAATCTCTATCAAAGATGGTATACCATGATCGTACAGATGTCATCTAACTTCTTATAATAACTATCTATTAATTCTTAAAACAACTTAACGATTTTTTTTCTAGAAAAGCGCTTCTTTATTTCTCAATCGGCGTTATGCCTTCTCTCTCATCCAGTTGATCACTGTGATTGAGCTTGGATAGGTATGCGTTCGGGTTATTGCATGAGGTTAGCATGTGACATGACATTTTTTAGGCATTAGGGTCCGTTTGGTAATTGGGTTGACTTAGGGTATCTTCTGTAAATAGTAGTTGTTTGAGGGTTGAGAGGGTTGAAATGATAATTGTGATATGACATTGATTATATATTATATTAACTTTTTAATGATTATAATATATTTTTTATGTTAATACTTTTATTTGAACATAGTTATAAAACATTATATCAAAGAAATTGTAGGGTCAAATCTCAACCCAAGGTGGGAGGTTTGGAACGACAGGTATGCCAGTGTACACCGGTGTACACTAGCAACCAAACGATCGTTAAGTGTGACAAACTATTAATCAAGGGTAAAGTATGATAAAATAATGATTAAGATGTTTTTACACGATAACCTTCTCTAATTTTGTTAAATTGCATTACAATCCTTATATTCTTCCTAATTGCCTCAGACCTCTTGTGATTTTGTTGTGTTTAACCCATACACTCATGCCATCAAATTACTCTGCTAACTTGACTATCCTTGAGTTAACTTGACCAAATGAAAAAACACACATCCAAAACACCACACATCAATTCATTCTAATTTTTTGTAGTTCTTTTATGTAATTTTGTTATATTTCTATTACGCTTCTCTCACTTACAACCTCATCATTCGTCCCCATTGCCCATGATCTCCATTGACATCTATCACCCAAACTCATTGAGCCATACCTACCTAATCGTCATGGAGCACCACCCCTTTCTACTCCAACCCCTCCTGTCTAGAATATTACATATTTATCTTATTGTGGTAGATGTTTTAGGAAATTCATGGGGTAATTATTAGAAAATCAATCTGTCGTTGTTCGCCCGTAAATTCTCCAGACAATCAAAACTTTTATCCAAACAAAGAAAAAGGAGGATTTGCTATTTATTGATTAACCTGGTATAGCTCGTAGGGTCGAACACATAGAGGCAACAATTTAAAAATAGGGTTATTACTTTAAAGAATTAATCAAATATTTTTTAATTTTTTTTGCTTTTTAGTTTGTTTTAAAAAATTTATGGATTTTTAATGAATTTTAATTATTTTATAATTTTAATATTTTTGATTTTATTTTTTATGATTTTGTAATTATTTTATAGATTCAATATTTTCTAATTTTAAATTTTTAGGGGCTTTTAAATTTGCAAAATTTTAAATCTTTTTATTTTCCAAAACATTTTTCAAGCAAAGAAATGAATAAAGAAGAAACAAAGTCTTTTTGTATTTTCTTCAAATATAACAAAAATGCTCAGAAATAAAATTTTTTAGTGTGTTAGTTAATTTTTTATATCAGTTTTGGTAATTTTTGCATAAACTTTATATTTTTTTATGGAGTTTAAAATGAATAAAATTTGAAAACAATGTACAAAGACACCTTAAGATACTATTTTGGATTTTTAAAATATAAAATAAAGTTAAATAAAACCGGAAACAAATTTTAAAATAGAGAGTTTTTATTAAGATTTAAAATAAGATCAAAAATGTAATTTTCTATTTTTTTACTGATTTTATATGACTTTTATAATTTTTTGAGTTTTTTTTTATTTTTAGTGTTTTTATATTGAATTTTATCCGGTTTATGTATTTGTGAGAAAATATGGTAAAATAAAGATAATATTTTTAGAATTTTTCATAATATTTTCAATTTTTTTAGGAATTTTTAAATGTCAAATAGTGAAACTTAATGAGTTTTTTAATTTTTAAAATTAGGAAATCAAAGAAATTTTGAAAACAAAAATTACACGGTAATAAACAACAAAACATGAATTCCGACTATTTTTTTGTCAATTTTTAAAGTTATTAATCTAATTATTCCAATCCATTATTCACAAGAAATTAAATCTGGAAATAGAAGGACTTAATTGTAATTATTAAGAAGTTTCATACCAATTAATAAGAAATAAAAATACAAGAATCGGGAGGGAAAAGGTACAAATTATCCAGCTAACTCACGTGAAGAGCATGTGCACATAATCACATGTGTATAGATACAATTTAAATAAAACTTTTCCAATTATAATAACAGATGAATATTTCAAGGATATACAAGCAAAACAACCAGCAAATCACATGTATGCACACGTGAATATAGATCAGAAGGACTTAAATGTGAAATGGACAAAATCAGAGGGGAAATGTGCAATTATTTTAGGTATTAATTAGAGATAAAGAAAATATGCTATAAAAGAAAAGCGCATGGGTGTGGGCATAAGATACTTAGAGGGCTCGTGCGCAACACGTGAGAATCTAAGGCAGCGAGTGACTCAGATGATCCCCTCTAGATCTAAGCATGCGATCTGCATTTGGGCGCTCACGAACAACTTGGATCAGACCCGGAAGGCACCTTCTCGATCTGACGGTGGTCGAGCTATCTCGAAAAACTTTATAGAAGATGATTCCAAGCGAGCTTCAACTCTGCTGATCTCTCACCATAGACCTCATATTGACTTGCCAAGGGCCCCAATCCACTCATGTCAATTCCGCATTGTCTAAGGAAGGTCAACAACTCCAGATCTCTTTGGGGATAGATCCGGTACTCCTTTCCTAGTAGCTCCCGAAGATGAAATCGAGCTCTAAATCGCTCCAGATGCATCGCTGAAATAGTGTAGAACAGTCCCGAGAGGAGGGACATGCATCTTACACAAGGAGGAAATGCAGTCGTCGAAGTGGCCACTCTCAAAGACCACTTAGCTAAATCAACAATCAATCTACAAATAATAATTAAGCAATCAAAGCTAGAAGGATGTGGAACAAAATTTATTACACCCTACGATGAATGTATATAGTGGGCAATCAGGTAAGGGTCAAACTCAGGGAACTCATGTATAGCACGGATATATTATTTATAAATAAATATAAACAAATAATATAAGTATAGATGTATATATGTATGCACACTATTTACTTATGTTTTTGTGGGGTTTTAAACATTTTTTAAATTTTTAAATTTTATTTTTAGTTATATATAAAGATTTTTTACATTTTAAAATGATTATAAAATATTTATAATGATAATTAATATTATAACATATATATAATACACTATAGGGTAATATAATTATAAATACAGGTAAAAATAACTAAAAAATAAAAAAATAAAATGTTTTTATATTTTTTATACCTTTCTACTATTTTATGATTTTTCAAGTATTTTTATTAATTTTGAGGTATTTTTAAAGTCTAAAATATCCTAAAACATGGTTTAAATAAATAGGCAGAATTGATTTGGGGTTTAAAAATAGCAAAAAGCCTCAATTTTTTTCCAAATCAATTCTAATATATACTTATACACACACACACATTAGAGATAAATATTTTTTAGGGTTTTTGATGATTTTTTAGATTTTTATAGGATTTTAGAGCATTTAATTTTTTTCTCATTTTCTTTTTCTATTTTAGGAGGTTTTGGTTTGGGGGTACTAGTTACTATAAAGAACACATACTATTTTTTGGGAATTTTTAAACATGCTTTTATAAAATTTTGGATTTCAAAGAAAACAGGGAATATCCATACACTATCTGATTTTTAATAAATAGGAAAAGGGCATATGCAAATCTAATTACATGGCATGAAAAAGCATGCATTTAGGTACCTCCTCCTATTTTTACATAATTTTTGGAGCATGGATAATATTTATAAAAGTTAAACAAACATACACAAAAATGCTTGACATGGGTAAATTTGCGATTAAAACTAAATGCAGGGAGCACAATGCAAAATATCCAAAACTTTTGAAGTAATATTAAAAAATTTAATATTAAAACACAAATACAAAAGATGCATGGGTATACATGCAAATTGCCCACGCACTCGGGCTGCCACGTGAGGTGACGCGGTGGAAGACTAAAGTGTAATATTAGAAAAAGGGCGAGGGTATACATGCAATTTGTCCACAAGTTTTAAAGGGAATAAAATATTTACAGGACCATTAATGATTTATAAAATGGCGGAGGAGGTCTTTGAAATTTATCCACTAACTTGGACGGATCCGGAAATTGCAATGTTGCCACATGTTTGATCGAACAACCAACCTCACGTACCCCTTCGAATTAATTCAATGACCCATATTAAATCCGTGCCACTGTTCTTTATCGGACTACTCAGAGAAGCATTGTAAGAACTAGCAAAGAACAGGTCACCGGCGTGCTTTGCTTCATCGATTCTTCGTGCTCCGACAATGAATGGCTCCTCAACAAGCCCAGCAGTGAGCTGGGAGTCCTTCGCGTGCAATGACAGGCTCCAAGGATGGCGAGGGGAGCTCAAGGTGCTTAGATGAGGCCGAAGCGCTCGAAGCTCCTCCAAGTGATCGTCAAGGCTCTAGACGTGTCCCGGGGCCTGCAAACTTGCACCACAACACTCCTGGGCATGGGGGCTATTTCATCGGCCAAGAGATCAGACCAAAATCGGTGGGGGTGGGGGATGGGATGAAGCTTCGACGAAGGGTGGCTAACTGGAGCTAGTCTCCCCGATTCATGATGAATCGGGGGGGGGGGGGGGCGATTTAATGGAGAATATGTAGGGGGTTCAAAACGAGTTAGAGTAATGACGAGATCACGATGGATTAACCTTGGAGGTGTAGCTCCAGTAATTGGGGATTTTTGATTATATGACTAATGAAGTGATTAAACTAGAAATTGAAAGCTGTAAATGAAAAGAGGGCTAGAGATTTACCTAGGAATGACAGGAAAATGGGCCTCGATCGACAGGGTGGCCAAGAAGCAGAACCTCTAGTGAACTTGGCTGGAGATGGCTGGATCACCAACTGCTTCAATTCACTCCTCCTCGCTGCAAATTAGCAGCCAATTTTTCCTGTCACCAACATGAAGCCTTCGGGACGAATTTGAGGAGCTAAAAGAGGAAGAAGAGGGATCAAAATCACAAAAGGGTGGAGAAGGTGGATTTATAGACTGAGAAATGATGGTTTTCGATGAGCGGTGGCATGCAATGACGAAGGGGGTGGTGAAGATTCTAGGTTGAGCGAAGGTGAGGGACGATGAGGCTACGGCATGATGGAGGTTTCAAGAGGGATGGAATTATTGGGAAGGAGTGAAAATTGGGATAAGTCGGGTGGTTTGTGAGGTTCTGACACAAGTCAGAGCCTAGGGCAGGCAATTGACCCAAGGTCAACAAACGAGACCTCCTAGTTGGTCCACGTGGACCAACTAGGAAATTCCAAGGTAAAAATACATAGGAAAATAAAATGAACTAATAAATGAATTTATTATTTTATGTCATGAAATAAGCAGTATTTCTAATTTTATGTAGAATTTAATGCCTATTTTTATGAGATGTTTTATTATATGTTACTTTTTACAAGTATATTTATATGTATATTGACCTATGTTTTGAATATTTTATTTTTATTTATATTTATATTTTATTATTTTATATACTTATTTATATATTTATAACTTATTTAAATATACTTAACTATATTTTTTTATGATATAATATGCACACTTAAATAAATAGATGTATTTATTGTACATGTATAAGTATAGTATATTCATCTATGTATGTATGTATGTATATTATTTTTTAGTATATTTTTATCGTTTTAATTTACTCTACATATGTACATACACTATAAAGAATATTTACAAAAATATAAAAATATAAAATAATGAAAACATAAAGAAGAAATAAAATGAATATTTTATTCATGTATATTGTACAATAGAGGTCTAAAACCTAACGTTTACATATAACTCCAAATTGAATGAAACCACTTCATTAAATAGCTAATAAAAAGTTATATACAATTAAAGGTGATTTTGGTACAATTTGAGTTCATATGGAGGAGATACATGTATAGAAGTTTGGATTTTGGATTTTTATTCTGAGCATAAAATATTCTTTGGTATTATTTTTATGTGAAATCAATTTTGTATTTTTTATGTATTTTTATTTACAACTTTCATGTTCACAGTTTATTGATTTGATGCATAATTCATAATCCCAAAAGAGTAATTATTGGTCTATATTTTTAGGGTTGATAGATTGTGTGATCTGTACGGTTGGCCGCCCTATCTCCCCCTACTTTATTCCGTATCGAGTAAGTCATCATGATGATTGAGTCTTGGGGGCTAGGGTCATTCAGTGTCCTTGACACTTCACTCTTCTTTTCTTTTCTTTATTCTTTTATTTTGGCAATAAATACAGTATTTATAAAGTATTTTATACAATACTTTATACACTATTTTGTACAAATTATCTTGTGTTTATTTTGACAAATTAATGATATATATATAATTAGCTAGGGTTTAAAGGCCAAAATAAAAGAATAAAGGTGATGAAATGGAGATTCACCAGTCGTCGTGTACCTGCATATGTTTATGGACAATGCTCGAAGCCTCTCAAGCCTCTGCCATACGTTATTAGTTAGAAATCAAGGGGGGAAATGAATGATGTCCTCCCGCAGGTGAAGGATGGAGAACGAACCTCAGATCCGATCTAATCTAAGGATGATTGGCTCTGGAAGAGATGCGTAGAAGCAGAGGTTCGTGATGAGGCGATGATCGGGTAGATCAGAGGCTAAAATCGATTGTGAATGACCTTCGATCAAGGTGATCGGATGCTGGAATAGGTGCTCTTCTACATATCTACAAATCGATGAAGAATAAGGAAATTGAAAGGATAATTATATAAGAAACTACCTGAGATGATCTACGGTGAATAGACAGTGGATCGGGGTGGCCTTCGCCTCGAATCCAGCTATAAGAGGCTGGAGAGGCTCAGTCACGGCTGAGCTCCGGTCAGCGATCGAATCGCATTGAACATACCTCTACTCACACTTTTGATAATGGAATTGAGCTCCTGTCACGTTCACAGAGCCTCAAATAGTAAAATTGGTGGTTGAAGACGGATCAAGGATGAAGGGAGCACCTGGAGCAGAATATATAGGTGGAGGGATGAGGTGAAATTTGAAAGAGGAGAGCACGTGAACCGAGGAGGATCCATACTAGAAAATGGACAGGTGTGGATCCTTGATCCACTTATTCTAAAGGGGCACAGAAATTAGGATCAGAAGGGATCAGATCGGATGGAGAAGATCCTGAGATTGAGGCATGGCTGGCTGATTTATTCGGGTCAAGGCTAGAGGGGATGTTGACCAGGCGGTCAACAGAGCTGATGTGGCCCAACGGGAAGGGCTGGAGAGTAAGGACAAAATATAGATAAATAAAAAATTACAAGTTAAATAAAAATAAATTAAAATAAAGAGAAAATGATTTTAAACTAAAAAATATTAAAATAAGAAATGTTAATAATTCAATAAATAATTTTATCGTGATTAAATAATTTAATTCATTAGGTTAAATTAATTAAATACTAATATTTATATGTATAAATTACCTATGTACAATATATATTTATTTTTAATGATTATTTCACACAAAAATATACATTATTATTTCATAATTTATTTATTCACATAATAGTTTAAGAATTTTAAATATATTTTTATGAGTTAATTTAATTGTACCAATAAATACATTTATATATAATAGGTACATTATACATATGTATTGCATACTTTATTTGTTTTTTGGTTATTTTTGGATTTTATTACTTATATTTTTATTTTAAATAATAATATAAATATTTATAAAATATTAAAAATGTATTTGTAAAAATATGTAGAAATAGATAGATAGATATATACATACACGCGTGTCAACCACACTCCATCAACTTTCACATCTTAACTCCAAAAAATATGAAACCACATTCATTTTAATGCATATTTTATTTAGAATACAATGAAGGTGAGTTGGGTCATTTTGAGTTTCATATGGGGTCGATATTGATCTTTCAAATTTTATGGCTTTTTCTGAGTGTTGTATATTTTATTCTATACATGGTTTATTTTTGCAATTATTTTTATTATTTACAGCATATTTTTATCTATAAGTTTAAGGAAATATTTTTATTTGAGGTTATTATAATGATAAATAAAAAGTACAATGTATATAAATGATAAATAATATGAATATATAAAAAGTGGAATTGATTTTATGAAATTTTTATAAGTTTATGGACCCTATCTCCCCATACTTATTCCTTGTCGATTAGGTCAAGTCTTGACCTACTTTCAGGGTTCGGATTAGTCTGTATTTATTTAGTATATCCAACCTTCTTTATTCTTTCTTTTCTTTTCTAATTTATTTTAGTGAAAAAGAATGATAAATATACATTATTAACAATTGATGAATGAATGATAATTAATTGAATCTAATTGTTATTTACATGTGTTTTGTCAAGGATTTTAAACTAAAATAAAATCATAGCCTTCTCTGTTTGTAAAAGTAAGTAGTTACCACCTAGGTGGGAATCTTGCCATTTAATTGATGGAGGCTATACCTCACCATTATGAAAAATGAAAGAAAATGAACTGATTACATGATATAACACTTTTTCTATGTCATTCCATGTACCTTGAGGGATGAGAATTATACCTTTGGAGGTGCAAGAAGCTCTAATGGAAGATGCATCCTATCGTCGGTTGCAACCTCCGTAAGTTGCACGCATGGGCTCGATAATAAGACACGTATCAAGGTTTTCTCCTTCTTCTCTCCATGCATCCAAGTAGATCCTTGTGATATCTTCTCCACGTTATCATTACGGATGTCGTCACACAGTCTTTATTCAATGTTAATGCAAAACACAAGCACACTTCTTCTTTGAGACCTCATAGAGTCACCAACGAAAAATGGTGTTGGAAATGGGGTACAAAAAGGGAAAGAGAGGGAGAGAGAGAGAGAGAGTGGAAGACACTTGTGGGTTTCTCAAACCTATGGTGACCTCCACCCTCTCTTATATATAGAGGGTGGGTGCCATCAATGTGGTCAGGGTCCAACCCGTACCACATAATGCATGTTTGACTTGGATCAATATTCATGATCAACTAATTCATAATTGTACCTTAATTGATATCAATCAAATTTATTAAAATGTTATATGAATAAAATTCACACAATTGATTCTCTAACATACATGAATCAAATTTACACACCCAACCCATGAATGAGATACATAAATATTCTATCATGCTTTCCAACTCAAATTTCTTGGAGAATAGTACATGTTAGTCCAATTCACTTGACATGTTCATCATTTAGTGATATAAAGATTTCTTGATTTATGACCCTAATATCAAAATCCTAGATAATGCTATTCACAGAAAAAGAATTTTGATCACATTAGATATCCTTTAATTGGGCAACAAATGTGAATATTTGGAGATTTTATTTAAATCATCTATAATGACTTAATACTATATCAAATCTTATATTAGGGATAATGACATCCAAATATATCTATATAGCAAGTTAGATGGCAGAATGGTATCGTTAATCATTTCAAACTCTTTCAGATTAATTTCCAAATCTTATGAACTTGAACACATTTGTGGATTAAGATTTACTGTAATCCAATTCAACATATCTTTAAATGAAATCACAAAAATACACCGTTGCTTCATCATTCCCTCGAAATGGAAATGTTAAATGCAATCAATAGTGATTGCACCAACCTTGAGTATTGATAACACTCATGCATCCTAAATACTAGAAGACCTAGATAATGCTAAGTATATGTTCCCACATTTCTTTGTCTCCTACCAATGTTAAGCAAAATACATATCATTTGGCCATAGAATGACAACATAAATCATGTACTTTTCAAAGTGTTTATTGATATTCATGAATCTACTTATGTTCCTAAACATAATTATTGATTACTCAGGTTTTAATGGAGTTTAATTATGAGAAATATGTGGCGTGTTGTTGTCACCCGAAAATTCCCGAATCAATCAAAAAATTATCCTAAACGAAGAGAGGATTGCTACTTATTATTTACCTAGTATAGATCACAGGGTCAGACACAAGGAGGTAATTATTTTTGTAAGAGTTATTAATTCATAAAAAATTAACAAAGACTTTTAATTTCTTTTTCTACCTTTTAGTTTCTTTTTAATAAATTTTATGAATTTTTATGAACTTTAATTGATTTTATATGTTTCATGCCTTTTTAAATATTTGTGATTTTTATATTTTCTAATTTTTAAATTGATTTTAATTTTGCAAAATTTTTTTTTTAATATTCAAAAATCAATATTCAAAGGCAAGATATACACGAAATTAAAAGGAGGTGTTTTTGTATTTGAAAATGTGTAAAAAAACTCAAAAAATAAAGAAATAATTTTTTTGTGTTTTACTAATTTTTTAATTTTTTTGTTAATTTTGAGGGTTTTTTATATTTTAATGGATTTCTACCGATTAAAGTTTGAAAACAATTTTCAATGTAAATACAAGCTATTGTTTTTGTATTTTTAAAATAGAAAATAGTTGAAATAAAAATAGAAACTATTTTTCCAAAAGAGTTTTTATTTAGCTTTCAAACAGTACTAAAAATGTATTTTGTGTTTTTTCAGTGATTTTATATGACATTTACAATTTTTATGTATAATTAAAATTTTAGGGTTTTCTGATTATATTTTTATATGATTTTGATATATGTGATAAACTATGGTAAAATATATCTACTGTATTTTTTTAAAATTTTTCAAGATGTTTTTTTATTTTTATGAATTTTTATCTAACAAATAGTGAAAAAGTGTTGTTTTTGTATTTTAAAAATTAAAAAATCAAATAATTTTCTAAACAAAAATTACTGGATAAAACAAGTTAATAGAAGATTAAAAGATTTTTTTGGATTTTTTAGAGCCTTTAAACTAATTGAAAAGAGCAATTAACTAAGAAAATTAAAATGCCGCTTAACAAGGACCTATATGTAATTTATCACAAGTTTTAGATCATTTATTAGTAATGACATAAAATACAAGAGTAGCAGCATAAAATTGCAACCAAACCACGTGAATCGCATATGCATAGAACTGGCATGGAGTTAATTGCAATTTAATGAAATAATTCATCATTTTATTAACAACTAAAAGTTTACATGTTTTAATGTGCAAATAAACCAGAAATACATGCGATAGACCACGTGCTCACAGATCAGAAAGACATAATTGCAAAGAAAAAAATACATGGGGTTTATATACAATTATTTCAATGTTTAATATAAAGGGAGGATCAATTTGTAAAGAGACTAAAATGCAAGAATATGAGTGAAAATTCACCAGTGAGGCGTGCAGGGCACGTGCATTCCTTGAGCAGTGGACAACTGAAATGAATATGCCCTGATTTGATTGAAGCTCGTAGCTTTGGGCGCGCTTGGACGGTGGATCTTCAATCTGGAGGCGCTCCTTCTTGATCTGACAGATGTGAGGCTATCTGGAAGAACTCGGTTGAAGGCTTCTTTGGGTGAACTTCGACCGAGAAGATCTCGCCTGATTTGACTCGATTCGATGTTGCGATGGCTTCAACATACTCCTGGAGGGATTCCGCATTGAATAGATAGGCGATCAACATCCATGTCTCGCTAGGGAGAGACCTAGTCTCGTTGCTTTTGTACGTGTTGCACCATCGCTTCAAAGCTTCAAATCAGAGCTCCATAACCTGTTCTTGGACCTGCAAATGATTCACGCTCGAAGGTGAAGCTTTAGCTGGGAGATTATTCAAAGAAAGCACGAAAAGAGGTGGATGAATCAAGTCTCTGCATCAAGAGAGAGAATGAGACCCAAAACTCTTATATCTGAAACAGATCTAAGTCGATTGGGTTACGGATGAAGATGGATAAATGGATCTGGTGAGATGATGATGGATCAGGTCGAATTGAGACCAATTGAAGAGAATTTGACCTCTGATCGAATGGATTAGAGATCGGAGCTGAGCTACTGAATCTCAACTGCAATCGATGAAATCAAGGTGTGAATTAAACTAAGATTACTTATGAAGAACATAGATGGATCGATGGATGTTTTCACCTCAAATCCACCTGCGGGAGGATGAAGAGGCTCATCGCAGCAGCGGAGCTCCGACCAACAACAGATCACGCTAATCTTCGATTCTACACTCCATATCTCAGAGAAGAACAAGCTCCTGTCACGAGCTTTGGCTCCAGGTGATTGAAGGTGACAGAAATCGAGGCTCAAAGATAGATCAGGAGGAAGGGAAGCACATGGAGTTGTTTATACATGCGGACGAAAATCAAAATTCAAAAGGAGATTTGGTTCACGAACCAAGGTCTGATCAAGGCGAAAATAAATGGGTGTGGATCCCAGATCGATTATTTCCATCGTCTGAAGAAATTTCAGTAAATAAGTTGATGGTCAGATTAGGAAAAGTCCGCGAAATGGAGCGGATATGCGGTTTTATTTGGGTCTCAAGGGGCAGGGGATTTGACCAGGTCAGTCAACATTCCTAACTGGACCAATAGAAAATTATAAACTTAAATAAATCATAAATAAATGCTTAATAAATATTAAATGGTTTTAAATTTAAAAATATTAAAACAAAAATGTTTGTAATTAAATAAACTATTTTTATGATTTTTAATAAATTAAATAACTTAACTTGAATAGGTAAAATACTTAATTACATATATTTACATTAATTATATATATATTATGTATAATGTATACACATTTTAAGTATATAAAATTATATAAATAGATCCCTTATTTTATATTTTAATTATTTATACAATAAATTAGGGGTTTTAAGTATATTTTTTTATTTTTAAGAACTAATTTAATGGTATAAACAAATGGTGATATATATACGATGTAGGTACATTATACATATGCAATAATTACATCATTTATTTTTTTATTATTTTTGGCTTTGATTATTTTTATTTGTATTTTACATAAGTAATATAAAATATTTACAAACCATTTAGAAAAATACAATATGTGCAAAAATATGAAGTATTAAATATAGAAATAAATCAGATATAGGTGTACAAGTACACATACACCCCCAAAAAGTCGACTTTCACATCTTAACTCCAAATTTTATAAAAAATACTTTTTTTTAAAAGTTTATTTTATTTTAAATACAATAAAACTGAGTTTGAGTCATTTTGACTTCATATGGAGTAGATATTGAGCATAATTATGATTTTATGGCTTTTTCTGAGTGTTGTAACTTTTATTCTATACATTGATTATTTTTGCAAATATTTTTACTATTTAAAACACATTTTTATATACAAGTTTTATGAAGAAAATGCTTTTGTTTGAGTTTATTTTAATGATAAATAAAATATTACAGATGAACAATTTAGAATTGGTTTTCTGAGATTTTTAATAATTAAGGACCATATCTCCCTTTACTTTATTACTTACCGATTAGGTCAATAGTTGACCTAATCTCAGGGTTAGGATCATTCTCTATTAACATCCTTCTTTGTTTCCTTTTCTTTTCTTTGGATTAAAATACATGTTAAATATACAATATTAACAAATAATTATTGAATATTAATTAATTAGAATGAGTGATTATTTACACATGTTATACTAAAGATTTTAAGACAAAAATGAAAGGTACAAAGATGATGAATGGGTGTTTCATCAATAATCATCGGTGGAATTTACTTTATCATAATGTCACAGGAGTGAGCTTTGTTTCCAAGTGTATTATTTTTAAACCCGTGTGCTTCCTTTATAATATCATACACATTATATATCCTTAAATGCACACCATCTTATCAATGTATAGATATTATCAAATGATGAATCCTACATTCATCTACTCATTTGCTTTTACTTTACTTAAAATAATTCACAAATACTTGTAAATTAAATCTTAATTCATTCTTGTATGAATATCTCCTCATTAATAATAATCCTTACTAATAAAAAAATCAAATAAAAAAGCAAAACCATAAAAACAAAAGGGGGGTAACATGAAGCATATACAAGTTGTGTATATGCATACACTAACTAATAAAGCAAGAATAATTCAGATGTAATTAACATTTCTGACCCCTACCCTAGAGACCCAGGCTAATCAATTGGATCGACAAATAAAGAAGGAAAAAAGAAGAAAAAAGTAAAAAGTAGTATCACATATGTACATAAAGACCTATAAATAACATGTACAATTTTATCATACTCATAATAATTTTGTACATTCTCTTATTGACATTAAATCATTTCCATCTTGTAGATAAAAATAAATTCAAACAAGTAAAAGTCCACCAAAAATATAAACCTATTTACATGAGGAATAAACATAAATTATAATCCTATGTATATAATGTTAAAAGGCCAATATCTCAAACATACAAGATCCTATCATACTGTACTCACATTTAAATTGAAATTTAGTAAAATTCCTTTATTTCGAGTCTGCTTTCAAGGAAGTTTGATGTCATATTTGAAAGCTAGATTTTGAGCCCCTATTTTTATTGTTCAACGTGTATACACTTTCTCAATTCGTTCAACTCTTTTTATTTTTGTAAATATAGTTTATAAATTAAAAAATACAAAAAATCTCAAAGCACATAAAAAGGTGCAAAATAGGAAAAATGATAAATATTGACCATAAGTATAATAGACCTATAGATACCTATCCCTATTTTCTATGAAATTAACCTAACATCATTGCAATATCAAAAAATAGATAAATGCATACTATATATTGTATAATTATAATAAAATACACTTTTTATATACTATAAGTTATAAAAAAATAAAATTATTAAAACCATGTATTTTATTACCAAGTACCCCCAAAATAACAAACTCTTAGCATATGGTCGATTTCACAATTGAATGAAAAAATGGATGTCATTGAGATCTACAGAAATCCTACAGAATAAATTTGGTGATAAGGCCATTTGCTATTTATTTGAGAATCTTTTCATTTTTACATTTCTTGATATTTAATGTTATGCCATGTGTCCATTTTCAACCTCAGGACCGCCCGATTGTTTGTTGCACCAAAACTGTAAATCTTTGATTTCAACATCCTTTAATCATATTTTACACATTTTTAGATCCATCTCGTTAAGACAAATCCAAGGAAACTTGTTTCGTGTGAATACGAGGTCATTTCAAATTGTTATGAATTTTGGACGCAAGAAAGGTTGACAATGGTTAAGCTATAATTAACTCTTAATCACAGTTATTAGCTTGAACTTATCGTAATTAAGGATACTAGTAAGGTTACTCATCATGTTAAAAAAATATTAATCATAGATTAGTAGTAACTACAATCAAGAATGATTAATCGTAACTAATGCAAGTTAATCATCATTAGAAAAACTACGAGTTTTGGGATATACATGGGCAAAACCATGGGTCGGATAACCTATGGTTTTGGTGATTACATGATAGTTGACTGGCGTTGTCCCCCACAACATGAGGACAATGATTCGTCGATCACACTAACTGGGCATTAATTGGGATGAAACGTAGGCGAGGTGGAGCCCTTCATTCTCTACAAATCCATTCCATAAACCTTGGTCTAGGGTTGAGAGAATGAGAAGAGGAGAGGGAGTCGGGTAAGAAGCACTAGCTAAGCACTACCAAAAAGAAATGAGTGCGCTCCTTCAAAAGCATTTGCCCCAGTCTTTTTAGGTGCTATGGTTGCATCAGAATGTGCTCCTTGTTATCACACTTCATCAGGGTAATGAATTGTATTGGCCATATCTCATAAATGGACCCATCCATTTTTATAATGAGAACTAGACCCTTGAAGGCACCGAACAGGGAGACACCACCCTTTCTTTTTGACGTGATGATAAGAAGGTTGATACATAACTTGACTAGGGATGTAAACTGATCTGAATATGTTACACAATCATATGGGGGAATCAGTTGTGCGTGAATACTCATGCCACAGTTGTTCCCATAAACTAAGGGAGTGCTCTAGGGCATGCAGAAGGATATTGAGGTCTGATTTCACTAGAAACTGTCCAAAATTAGGTCGTTGGGAGTCCTTGGAAGGTGCAATGACAATATCGGTACCCTAGGTAACAATAAGGTTTTGTGCGGTACTGGTAGGGCTTGCAATGACAACTGCAAGGGGGTTGTGGCAGCTACAGGAGAGCTGTAGGGGAAAAGGCAACTAGACTAGGTTCCGCGTAGCTAGGTGGGCACAGAAGGCCTACATGGTATGTTGTGGGAGGCAATGGCGACGCCTAGAGTGTGATTCTCGACCTTTTGTGGGCAATAGAGATGGGTGTGTAAGGACGTGGTCAGCGAGGGATGTGTGTGCAGTCAGTGGAGATGGGCTGGCGAGTGTGGGAGAGGAGATTATTTAACATAGTTCCAATTTAAGACCGTCGCTCTAATATCATTTGATAAGAAAATAATGACTTGTTTATTCATAAATCTCTAGGGTTCTTATATAGAAAGGAGAAATCATGATGGACAAATTACAAAATTGAGACAAACAAAATAAAAAACACATAAAATATGGTAAAATAAATATATCTCTCAACACATATTTTACTCCACCTTTTATTATATTTTTATCACTTATTATACAATAGAATAACCACTTTTATGTATATACTATAATTCCTATTTCAAAATTAACTAGTTTTTCAAATTTAAAAATAAAAAGGTAAAATTTAAAAATAAAAAATATTATGAAACATAAAATTAGAAATTAAAATCACATAAAAATTTAAAATTTACATATATACCCTTATAAGTATTATATAAAAAAACTATTAAAAACATGTAAAAACTAATTAAAACCCCACATAAAACCTAAGTTGATATCTAGACCTGAGACTAACTATATAGATATATCCTAGTTGAGCAGTTGCCATGAGTTGTCGTTGGCTCTTACTTATATTGCACAAATTTGGTGTTAAAGATTCATGAGATGTTGGGAGGATCATCATCTTCTCCCATTTAGCATTCTTGTTAATGCTACGAATTTCTTATCGAATTCTCATGTTAATTGCGACTATTTGCATGACCAATTACAGGGTTTTCTTCCAAGATGGGCTCAATGAATATGCATCCAAGGTCCAAATTGCGACTGACTTTGTCAATGGTGTGGCTAGGGCTTGACTCTTTTTTTTGGGAGATGAAGGTGATTTCTTTTGTTGTGTTTTTATGCTCTCTTTTTTGTTTTCACCCCCAGGTCTATTAGGCTGGATGAGGTTTAACCTCCTATCTTGTATTTTGGGTGAAACTATGCCTTAGACGTGATGCTACATTCTTATCTTAATTTTACGCTTGCTTGGTCAAGTTACCTCCATGAGTCCAACCTTTGAACAATTATCCCAAGTAAAATAAGAATAATATAATTTATTGATTTAACTGTTGTGATTGAGAATACAACTGACACTAATTAGCATATCAATCTAGATGGTTAATCAAATGACATCATTGCTAAGGAGGCATGAATAGGTGTAAAAGCCCATATTTTTAAAGTATGGAGGGCATTCGCTATTCAAATGAGACAAATAGAAAGTTTATCCGATATATCTCGTTGAGACCTTTCCAATTAGACTAAAAAAAGTCAAAATCTATGTTCAAGAGCACGATTTACAACTATTTTATGCAAATCATGTCAATAAGTGGATTCAGATGCGAATTGGATTCGACTGGTGAGCTGCCCTAAGATTAGATCTCCTCTTCCCTCTCATTGAAGCTATATCGCGAGATGCTAGAATCCTTATCGGAGTGCCTCCACATCACGAGCAAAAGTTCTCCGATTGGTGATCCACAGATGTCGTTGCGAAGAGGAGCTCGAGGTCGTCATTGTGCACGCGTTCAACATGCTCGAAACATCATTTTCATTTAGGAGGAGATCTCTCGGTACCATCCTCTGAGGTAATGGTCCCTCTCCTCGACCTTTCTGTTGGCTACACACATTTTTTTATCATATGTGCTTGAACATCCCTAGAGTCCTGGGTGTTTTCTTGTGGAATGAAAGATAAAATTTATGTTGTTTTTATACCATACCCATCCTTGTATGCATGATTTAGGTGACGTAACACAAGTGGAGACATGTTAAAAATGTATTTTTGGATGGAGAATACATCATGGAGTTTATGGTATCAAATGCCCCATGCAAGTGCATCAAATCAGGAAAAAATAGATACAAATCATGCCTAGGTCAATGGTACATGATACGTGTATCAATACACTAGTCACTTAGAAAACGACTGGCATCCAGGGACTTCTAGTTGCTATGGATCTAGATCAAATATATCATATTGCTAGCAGTTTGTTTAGTCATGTGCGCAACGTGGATCCCACGTGGACTTCTCCTTGTACACAGATACATTTCTCATGGTGCTAAGGCAGATGTCGATAGACCCCGCAAGAGATGGGCATGTACCATTAGTCCCTGGATGAGATATTGAGATGGCCATGACTCTGACAAATGAGTTAAGTGACACGTTGTATTTTATACCCAAGGTAATATTTTGGTGTCTGCTCGATGGAGTTTGATACCAAGTAGTATGGTTAGTAGTTTAAGGTTCGCTTTCTCACGGAGTTAGTACTTATATATTGGTTGGTGTTTGGTCAAGCATAGGAGTAGAGGATGAGGATTGGACAGTTATGCCCCTCTTAGTCACACCATGATTTGGAAAAGCCATTATTGACCGTCAAATTAACAAAAGGCACGAGTGATAATTATGGAAGAGTCAGGAGAACATCTAGTATTCTTAAACATGCAAGGATAGAATTGATATTGCAACATCTAAGAGGGGCATGATAAAATCCTAAATTTTAGTTACTTCTATTTTTTAGCTATTAGTCGTATTTGTACTACTTCTATGATTTACTTATTGATGTACATATATCATGTGGTGTTTTCTTTCTATAATATAAACAATACAATTTAAATCTATTAAAATTATATTATATAATTGATGAATTCATGATTCGTCTATATTATACTCAAATTTTGCCCTTATTTCTTGAGCAAATACAAACAAAAAACTGATAAACTAACCAATGAAAATGAGCTAAATGTACTATATTAATAAATATATATATATATATAAATTCAAAGAAAAAAATCAAGAAAAAGAATAAAAAAGACCCTTAGATGTACACATACAATAGACCAATACAACACCTGAATAACTACGTACTCTTTGAGATTTTATATAAGGCGTATACTAATTCCAATTTGTTTGGTTTTAATTTGATTAATTCAATAAAAATGTATAATAAAAATAGAAAATAAATGAAAAAACAAGATGCATTTTTTCAGTGAAATCACAAGCTCTGATTTGGAAAATGCCAACATTAAAAGCTACAGTTTTTAGACAAATGAGCTCCTATTGAACTATATTCACCTTTAAATATAAACTAAAAAATATGCTTATTAATATGTATACTTTTAAGTTGTTCTGGTGAACAATGATGATACATGAAAGATAAGATTTTAACCATCATCAGCAAAGAACCTAAGTGACTTGACCTTTCTAGTCATACATCTAGCGTGTGTTTTCTATTTAGTTATTCATGCATTGCCGTAGGTCATCGTAAAATGCCGGGCCTGTTTGGTTGCAGGGAAGTCTACTACCTGTCGGTAAAAGTCCTTAATATTTTAAGGCACAAGTCAGAGCTCTCAATCATTTCGACCAATTCATATATAAAAAACTCTAAATAATAAAAATCGAGTAACAATCCCCAATTGAACTGTATGTGTCTTTCTCCGTGATACAAGAAATCGGTCATCATTTTCCTCCTTCATTTACCACTTCCTGGAACTCCGCTCGTAATGATAATACTTGGAACATCCTCCTCTACCCCTTTTCTACCACTTGTGCCCATCGTTTGTCAACTGTTGCACTTTGACATCATTATGAAATCAGATACATGGAAAAATATTTGCACTTAGAATTGCTAATAGCGACTACATAACTCTATTGAGTCACATTTTTTTTTATAATCTTGCCTTTGGTTTCAATTCTTAGGGGAAGAACCTTCATCGTTGTTCCATTTGGACCTGAACCCACCACCTGATGGAGGTGTCAACCCTCATGCAAGTGCATCACTTTTTTCTTGTTCGGGCACATACCCAACTTTGACTAGCGTCTCGTCATCAGCTCGACACCGAACGTCGAAGCTTCCAGCTACAAGCGGAGTCGAGGAAAGGTAATCCTCTATTATGGTCCTATCTTCGAGGACCTTTGTGAACATCTGAATTTTCATTCTATATTATGGAACATTTCTCACAACTCAAAAAAAAATAATCACACAATTTTGTAGGCTCATCGCGACATTTCCAACGAACCTAAGAACATCGAATTCTGAGCTTTGTAACTCAAGACAACGACATTCTAAGATGATGGATCAAAAGCCGTATATAAATCCACACCAGATCCGAATACCTTCATTTTTTTCAGTAAATATAAGATAGGTGGAATGCTCTTTCAAACCCTAGTTGTCCATCCTCTCTACCCTCATCGAAGGCAGTCAATTTGGTTGGAAAACACGCCAAGGAGCCACCGTCATCGATGTCGGAGAAGTGCGTGAATTGACGATCCGAGACCGCCATCGCGTAGGGGATATGAATTTCATTTTTGTGGGGCGTTCTTGCTACGATTAGAATATCGGAAATTTTGTTTCCATGTAAGAGTAGGTCCCAAAAGAATATACTGGAGGTAACAAGTTTTATCTCTCATTGCTGTTGATTCTCGCACAATTCTCGATCCCATATAGTTTAATATTTTTAGAGCCGTAAATGTTCTTGTGGTTTGGTTTATAGACTAGACTGTTTTATCTAATGTTGGGAAAGAATGGATGGCTTTGCAAAGAGTTCTAATGTTGGTCTATTAAGCATATTCTGACGAACATAAATTAATATGAAATTAAATTAACAGAAGGACATGAATGTTTGTGATTACGTGCATGGTTTTGTATCAGCAGTAGGTCAGACATGTTGGTTTTGGCTTGTGTTTCCTACTGCTCTTAAATAATTATTAATATGTTTAGACTTAAATATTTCAGTGGAATATGGCCCTGTGCACATAAATACTAAGTTATCTTATAAATTATGTTGTGCTTTAAGATTCGATCCATTGCTTTTCACGATATTGTTAAGAATCTCAGGGTTGGAAATATATCATATGCGTTGCTATTAGTACGAATGCAATTAGCATATTGGTTGGCATTAATATGTCGACGAGTAATATTATTGCAACATGAAGTCCGGAATGTTGGTTGTTGTTGTTGGGATCTCCCTCCTTTGTATCTAACATAGCTCAAATCTAAAATATGTGCATTACATTCGTTATTTAAAATAATAAACACTAAATTTGTAGTTGAGATAATTAGATAGAGAGGAAGCCCTGAAAGTTGATTGCTGCTATTGGGACCTCTCATCGCTATATCATGTATAGCTCATACCTAAAATATGTGCATTATATTCATTATCTAAAATAATAAACACCAATTTTGTAACTGAGATAATTAGATAGAGCAATTATTGCAATCCGAAGTCCCGAAAGTTGGTTGTTGTTGGGATCCTTCTCCGCTATATCCAGCATAGCTCTTACCTAAAATATGTGCATGATATTCATTATCTAAAATAACAAATACTAATTTTGTAATTTAGATAATTAGATAGAGAAATTATTACAACATGAAATCTCGAAAGTTGGTTGATGTTGATGTTGTTGGAACCCTGATGAATACCCATTCATCACTCTTTATTCTATTATTTTAGCTACAAAAACCTATGCAAATACATGTAGATATGTGTAAATAGGACTTTTTAGCAAAAGCATGCATGTTTGTAAATATAGATAATTAGCATGTTTTTGTGCAAAAATAAAAGAATAAAGAAGAAAAAGAAAAAGAGGGAAATATTTAGAATAAATATTGAGCAACCTAACCCAAGGGAGGGCTCAGCATGGGCCTGACCGCATAAAAGCCACAAGTAGAGGGAGATAGGGGCTCACATGTATATATTTATGTAAATAAATAAATAATATTTTCCTCAACCAAAAATATGCTTTTATATATTTTGTATATATTTAGAAAACAAAATAAAAATTTAAAAATCAAAAACCTAAAAATAGCCTTCACCTTGTACATAAGACCACCTTCCTTCTCTATGTCATCTTGTAAATATCTTTATTTATTTTCAAAACTTTGTGTAAATATTCCTTTTTATGTTTTGTAAATAAATAAAATAAAAAGAATTAAAGCAAAAATCAAATAAAAATTATAAAATTAAAATACAAAAATACCCTTGTATATATACCATGTATATAGTTGTAAATAAATAATTATTTAACCTATGTATATAAATAATAAAAACAAAATAAAAATAGCCTTTTATTCCTCATTTTATCCTATAAATAAATAAAATAAAATAGGAATAAAAATGTATAAAAATAAATAATTAAAAATCAAAAATCAAAAATTAATATAGTGTATATATACCTATGTCTAGCTAATATGTAAATACCTTATTTTAGTTTCCAAAAATTAATTAAAAATCATAAAAAAATAGAAAAAATTAAAACAAACAACTTTCATGTTTTAACTTTTTGAAAATTCGGCCATTATCGGCCCCAAAAAAATCAAATAAAATTTTAATAAATGGTGGCCTCTGATTGGTCCACGGGGGTTTGTTGACCCCGGTCAACTCCCCCCGCGGACCTTCTCCTTTCACGGATCGGGTTGCCGACCCGATTTCTTGATTTTCCCACAGCTCGATCCGACCACCATGCCCGCAAACCCCGGGCTCCGATTGCTCCTCGAACATCCGACACCCTCGCCCGGTGATCTGCATGGGGATCCGCGCGCTGCTCGTCGTACCCGACTCCAATCTTTCCGGACCCCTAGAGCTATATATTCCGAGCTCCGCCACTCCCTCGCGCCATCTTTGGCTAGCCATTCCCCTTCCTGTGAGCTCCATTGTGACGAGTGAGGTGACAGCTCGCGCCGGCGCGTGTTGTAGCGAGGAGGAGGAGGTCTACCATCGATCCGGCCGCGTATCGCCGCCGTGCTCCGACCATCGTCTGGAGCTCGAGCCTCGGGAGGTGACGGCCCTTGAGGCGAGGACCAGGAGCAAGAACAGCTCCACCCCAGTCTGCTTCATCCATCAGGTAACCCTAGTAGCTACTCGTTTAGTGTAATTTTTGGTTACGCCCAAATCGACCCATCGCCGAGTCCCGTTGATTCCGGCCACCTCGATCAATCTTTCGATCATCGGACCATCGCACCACCTTCGCCGTACCCTCGAGCACCTTCTACGCCCATCCATCCAACCCAGCTCGCCCCGGAGCTGGGAGCCGAGCTCCATCGCCTCCGCTTCGCCGGAGCTCACTCGCCCCACCGCACAGACCATCTTCACCCCGCCTTCTTGGGTCGAGGCACTTTGCCCTCGACCCGCGGAGCTTCTTGGCTATCTTGCAGGGTCAAAGGGAGGCATCTGAGCCCCCCTTCAGTTCAGCAAGGAGCTCTCCGCCGCCAGGCCTCGCCGGAGCCCCTCCAGGGCTCGGCTGGGCCATCGGTCATTGCCATTAGCTGCGGAGCGGCATCAGCAACCTTTTCCAATCCTCAGCAGCCGCGGAGGAGGACCGGAGCGCAAGCAGGAGACCGGCGAACTTCGCCGGTGACGAGTTCTTCCAGCATCCTCCCCAGCCGTCCGATGCACCCCTCGCTCCAGTTTTGATCTCTGACGTCCATCCGAGGAGGAGCAGCAGCCGTCGATCCACCAGAGGAGAGCATCTGGACCGTCCGCAGCAGAGGAGAGAGGTCCGAGCCCCAGCAGCGTTAGATCCTCCACGTGGCCTTCTCCAGACCGTTGATCAGAGCCGAAGAGGAGAAGAGAGAAGAGGCTCCCCCATCCTGACCGTTGATCTTCCACGTGGCGTCCATCCAACCGTCGGCTCAATAAGGGGTAATTTTCGTAGGGCCCCCTCGTAGTTTGTTATTTACTTTTTAGTCTTGTAAATATTTTTAGAAACTTTTTATCGTTGGGTAATTTGCAGTAGGGACCTTGTGGTTTGTGTTTATTGCATGTATGCCCCTGTGAGTGTGTGAACACGTGCATCGTCACGTGTATTTTGGGCTTTTTACATATTCTATCCTGTAGACCTGGCATGTTCTGAAATGAATGAATCTTTTTATGTAATTGCAAATATGCCCCTGTGAACACTTTTTATTGTGCATGTGCGAATTTGTTGGGCTTTTTGCAACTTGGGTCCTGGACTTTTGATACTGGTTATCAATAAGTCCTTGGACTTAGTTTTTGTTGCATATAGGTCCCTGTGTGCCCCAGCCACGCGCGACGCGCGTGACTTGCTGGGCTTTTTGCACCAGCGGCCCCCAGGTCTTGGGTATTTGCACATAGGTCCTTGTGCATAGTACCCCTTTGTTGA
Organism: Ottelia alismoides; assembly: GCA_037367405.1. NCBI lineage: Eukaryota > Viridiplantae > Streptophyta > Magnoliopsida > Alismatales > Hydrocharitaceae > Ottelia > Ottelia alismoides. The sequence goes on from JAZKJV010011370.1 coordinate 674,875, forward strand.
TTTTTGAATAAATAGCAAACCACCTCCAAATCGAGTGAGATTTTGACACATGGCTCCTGCCATGGTGTAGAAATTTCTATGATTTTTGAGGACATTTTTATTTTCATTTGATATTTTTAAAAATTCAAAAACCCTCTTTTTATTCACTGTCTAACTTTAAAAATACCAAAAAAATATAAAATCACCATTAAAAATTCTAAAAAAATTAGGTAGTGTTATTTGTGTGTTGTTTGAATTTCCTGCCAATTTTGGTAATTTTTCACCACTTAAAAACCTTAAAAATCACAAAACCATCAAAAACTCATAAAAATTATAAAAATTAATTTAAAAATCCAAAAATAATAAATAGGGCACCTAAATTTTCCTTATTCTATCTAGATTATAGGAAAATTACCTTCAGGGCTGTTTAGGACCTTTAAATATTTTATTTTTAGGTCTTAAGCCTTGCTGGACAGCACCCTCCCTGTTTTGCCTTCTTTGATTTTTAATAAATAATTTACCCATTAGTAAAATCTTAAAAATTCACCAAAAACAGTAAAAAACCTAAAAAGCATAAAAATCAATTTTCTGGAATTTTTGCATAATTTTTAGAGTGTTAAATAAATTGTAGAAGTTGCCTTGTTTATACTTGCTTTTATTTTCTTTATAATTTAAAAATCCAAAAAAATATAAAAAATAATTAAAAACCCCTAAAAATCATTTTATTTTATTTTATTCCTTTTTACACTACTTCGTAGGCTTACGAGCCAACCCGTGCTCCTTGAGTTCGACCCTGGGAGCTATACCAGGTTAATCACATAGCTTGGCCGCTCGTACTTGTTTTGATTGATTTTATCTATTTGAGTGGTTATTTTTCTTGATTGACACCTTCACTGAGATCCGGGTCGCAACGACCCTCGATTTATTATCCTTACCCGTGTCTTGGTGGTTTTGGGTGGTCATCAGAATGGCGCCGTTGCCGGGGAGCACGGCTTAGTAGTGTTTTTCGTTTTTACTTTCGTTTTTATTTTCGCGGTTTTTCGCGGCTTTTCGGAGCTCGCGGCTTTTCCGCGGCTTTTGTATTTAGTTTTATTTCATTTTATTTTGTTTTATTTTCTTTTTCTTTTATTTTTGTTTTTGTTTTATTTGTGTGTGATTATTTTATTTCTATTTTTGCACATATACCCCTGTCTTATTTTCATTCATTATCTGATTATTTTATTGGTCTGACCACCTGCTTTCCTTTTCTTGCGAGGGCCCGAGGGACCGCGGAGGCGACTTTCGAGGAGCCGGCGCAGCCGCGGCGTTCGGAGGCGGCTTTTCTCTCGACGAAGCCGCAGGAGAGTGCGAGAGGAGAGAGCTGAGTGGAGTGAGGCAGTAGGGTAGAGTTTCATTTATTTTATTCATTATTGTGTTGTAATAATACAGGTACTGAACTCTGGACTCTGAGACACTTTTAGACTCTTAGAACCGTAGAGGGTCTGTTTCGCCGAGCACCGGCGTGCTCGGGGGACCCATTAGGACCCTCGGCTTTTTACGCGGCTTTTTCTCGCGGTTTTATTTTCTTTTTCTTACTGTCATTTGACGGCTTTTTCGCGGTTTTGACCGAGCCCCTAGACTTAGGATTTTCTGTTGATTGTGACGTAGATCATTAAGGCCCAACACCTAATAGACTATCTGTTCCTATAGAACGTATTTGGACCTTAATAAAATCAACCAAAAAAAGTTAGTTTGATCTGATTCGAGACCACGTGCCGTTAGGAGTCACATACAGCGCTGGCAGGACCCGTTGTGGCGGGCACCGAGTGACTCCCGAGATCGGACTCCGGACTTGATTCGGATTGACTAGCTACAGTTCTTCACGATCAGTAGAAATTGCCTGTTTAGGACTCGGTTTTTATCGTGCATCATTTAGATTAGTTTACTTTCAGTCTTTATTTTATGCGCGGATCACTTTGCATGTAGAGTGCTGGCGGCAGGTACGCATCCCTTACTCAGCATGCATCATTGATTTTTCGTGCATCGGCTTTTTCGACTTCTCCCCCCGTTTTTGGACTTAAATAACCAGGAGAAACCGAAAAATTCGTTAGGCGTTTGTTTGCTTTGAAAAATACATAAAAAGTGTAAACCATAAAATTGGGACTGCTTAAAATTATCGATCTTAAAACCCGCTCACCCTAAAAATCTGTCTTGGGGAGAGCAACCCCCTCATTGTCTGGTTTGCTTGTGCGAGAGAGTGACCCCGAACACTAGGTAGAGCCCCCCGACGCGAAACCCGGCTGATTACCGACTTCTCCGTGCGGGCCAGTCGACTGGGTTAGCGGCGGATATCCCAACAGGTCACCGTAATCGCTCTGCTATTTTGATTGTTCACCTAATAAAATAGACAAGATAATTGACCGAACTTTCACGGTCTTCAGCTCGTGTTGAGTAGGTGAACTGGGGGTTTGTTTTCTGATCCTTAATTTTTCCAGATCTCATCCGCCTTACTCGCTAGATCAAGATGATGGGTAGACGGTCTCTTAGGCAGCCTTTGGTTGCACCGCTTTCGGGCGCGTCTACCTCATCATCTAGGTTGGCTCGCGAGAGCTCGGACCCGCTCTCCGAGCCCGAGTATGATTCCACCCTGTTCCCCCTCGACCCCCTTTCTGATTTACCTGAGAGACCAGAGCCCGAGGAGAGACTCATTCATTTGACAGCACCTGAGTTGGGCTCTTTCGGTTTTGCAGACATCGCGATGGCCGGCAGTTCTGACGATCACTCCCGTCCCGAGCACTTCGTATTTGACCAGGGAGCGATCAACTCCACCCTGATCGCACAGTTAGAGACCGTTCAGCAGCAGCTTCGCGATCAGGGAGCTTTTATGATAGAGATGAGGAGAGAGATGGAGAGGCTCCGAGCAGAGAGAGACGCACAGAGCGAGCCCGAGGATCCTGATGAGGCACAGGCACGAGCCGCAGCAGCAGCAGCAGCAGCAGCCGCGGCCGCCGCCGCAGCGGCAGCAGCCGCAGGAGGAGGAGGACCACCTAGACCGATGAGGGATTTACACAATCCCGGCTCTACACTGATGCACCACTGGGTGGTGGTTCCAGCGATCGTGGGGGATTTCAAGTTCCCCCCGAACACCTTGCAGATGCTTCCGAGGTTTCATGGGCTGGCTACAGAGGAGCCCCATCTCCACCTACAGGAGTTTCTGATGATCTGCAGTACTGTCCACGACAGACACGTGGACCAGGATACCATACGGATGATTGCATTCCCTTTCTCCCTCGCAGACAGAGCAGCCACCTGGCTGAAGCATTTAGGGAGATTTGTGTACACCTGGGAGCAGCTCCGCACCGAGTACTTGAACAAGTACTATCCACTCGGGCGGACCAACGCGGCGAGGGCCCTGATCAGCAACTTCTCCATGTTCCCCAACGAGCAGTTCCACGAGGCTTGGGAGAGGTTTAGAGAGCTCCTTGACAGATGCCCACACCATGACATCACGAAGCCGAACCTAGTTCAGAGCTTCTTCAGTGGGTTGTCACCAGAGCTACAGGGCCTGGTGAACGCTTCTTGTGGCGGTTCTTACTTCGCCAAGGACCATGACCAGGTCTGGGCGATTTTTGAGGAGATGGCGGAGAACTACATGGTCATGTCTCAGACCCGCCTATACACACAGAAGACCCAGCCACTTCAGCCAGGACCCGTGCAGTACCAGAGGATAGCACGGGTCGATGCAGGTCCTTCCACTTCATCTGCAGCAGCAGCAGCAGCACAGGCAGAATCTTCAGCTGCAGACATGGGCATCATATCCGAGAAGCTGGACCGCATGGAGCTGATCGAGAAGAAGCAGTGCCAGAGCATAGCACAGATGGATCAGATGGCACAGGTCTTGAGCGACCTGAAGACACAGATCATGTGTCTCCAGGAGACACAGACGGCTTCTCAGCCCCGTCTTCAGTCGCGCGGCGATCCCAGCAGCAGCAGCAGCTCGTCCCAGCGCTCCAGCGCCCCAGCGCAGCCTAGACAGGTCCATCTTGTACAGGCGGAGCCGTACCAGCAGCCGCAGCCTACCTACCAGTCCCCACCATCTCCAGAGATGCAGATGGTGGTCTACCAGCCGGATCAGCCGTTGGCAGTGCTACCCCCAGCCCCCTTAGACTCAGAGCCGTTGATGGATGTCAACGGGATCTGGTACGACCGTCCCCAGCCTGGGATCCGACGAGACCATCCCGGATTCAGGTGGGGGAGTGGTGGTGCCCAGCCCCAGCAGCAGCCGTCAGCACAGGGAGGGCAGTACTCCCATCAGAGAGACCAGCACCAGCAGCCGCAGCAGCCCCCAGTGTATCACCAGCAGCAGTCCTATGGTCCTCGTCCCTATCAGCAGGGACAGTCTTGGAGGCGTGAGCAGCAGGCTCACCCGGGATACCAGCACCAGCAGCACCCTCCTTCCTACCCCTCTCACCCGCAGCAGCAGTACCAGCAGCCTCACCCACAGAGAGGCTACCCGTCGGGCTCCCACGAGAGCCCCACCATGGATGACATCGCCCGCCTCTTCACGGACCAGCAGGCGACCTTCAGACGGGAGATGGATGAGTTCCGCCAGGAGTTGCGGGACTTGGTGAGAGGGAAGGCCGCCATACCTGCACAGATAGAGCCGAACCCGAACAATCTCAAGAGGAAGCCTGAGCAGGTAGTACTTGATGAGTTTACCACTCCTAGTGATCCATTTGATGATACTTCGTCAGATCTGTTTGATGTTGATTTTGCTACACTTAGGAGCGGTAGGACCCCAGCCGGCGGCGGCGCCTCAGCTGAGCACCATCCCGAGGCGCCCCAGGAGGAGGAGGAGAGCGGTACTGAGGCCGCTCCAGTCGATGACGGTGGTACTGAGGCCACCAAGGATGCTGATCCCACCGGCGGTACTGAGGCCGCCACTTCACCAGAGTCAGGAGGTGGTACTGATACCACCCGAGCAGCAGCCGAGCCAGCACGCGGTACTGAGGCCGCGAGACGTCTACCTACACCAGCAGCAGCAGAGCAACCCACTCTTGGTGGTACTGAGGCCACCCGTGTTTGTAGAGACAGTGTTGTTTTTCCTCGTGGTTATGTATCTCCGGATTCTGTGAATAATAAAGGAAAAGGTTTACATTCTTTTGGTCCCACTGTGGTGCATGATGTATGTGTGGATCCGGTCCTTGAACCGCGTAGATCTTTTCCTAGTCCTTCATCTGAGAAGGACCCAGTGATCCCCTTCCCTCGAGCCCTTCAGATGGGGAAGGGGAAGAAAAATGATTCAAAAAAGAGAGAGTTTGAGGAGTTCAGCCAGAGCATGATTGATCGCTTCCATATCCAGCTGACCCTCCAGGAGGCTTTGCAGCACATCCCCCTCCTCCAGAGATCGTTGAGAGAGAGGACTACAGTTAGGAGGAGGAGGAGGAACCACACTTCTGAGATCCATGTGCTGACCAAAGCCACGTGCTTTGCGATTCAGAACCGACTGCCAGCCAAGAGGCCAGATGCAGGGGCCCCGTATGTCAGTTGCTAGATCAGAGAGCAGAGGTTCGACCGTACTCTTTTAGATAGCGGATCGTCTATCAACCTCCTTCCGGCAGCCCTTCTCGACCGCTTCGAGTTGGGCACTCTTCGACAGAGCAGGACAGTCCTTCAGTTCGCTGATCGATCTGTCAAGAGGCCGAAGGGGTTGTTGCGAGATGTTATCGTCACGATTCAGGGTTTGCAATTCCCCGTGGACTTCGTAGTGTTGGACATGGAGACCCCTGAATCAGTGGCCGATACCCCCATCATACTTGGTCGTCCGTTCTTGGCCACAGCCAAGGCGGTGACCGATCATGATAGCGGGAAGGTGTACTTTCGCGTCCAGGGCGAGAGTATACAAATAGAGACGGTCGAGGATTACAGAGTCAGATCTAGATCCCGCTCAGATGCCAGTACCGACTCAGAGCAGCTGACAGACGCAGAGGCAGACATCCACCAGGACTGCGACTTTGTGATTTCAGATGATGAGGCAGCTTGGGCAGACCTTGAGGCACAGACTACCCTCTCACTCTCAGACACAGCTGAGGCAGAGATGATAGCAGAGGAGAGTCTGGAGAGCACAGACCTGGTTCCGGATACAGTTGTGGCAGCAGAGCCGGTTCCCGATCGCAGCACTGAGATTTGTGATGGTGGTGCTGAGGCCACCTTGTTTGATGGTGGTACTGATGCCACCGATTATGATGCAGATCCCTCGGACTCAGAGTCTGATTGGGCCGATTGTTATGATCAGATGCCAGACCTGAGTTCACCTGAGCCTACAGAGGAGGAGGTGGAGGCAGAGCAGAGCAGAGACAGTACAGTTGTGCCACCTTCTTCCGACCCAGTTTGCGAGAGTACACTTTCACTCTCCCAGGCAGATTTGGCCGAGCTTGCAGCTTTCACACAGTTTCTTCCACAGCCAGATTTGCCAGCACCCAGCATACCAGAGCTGAAGCCGCTCCCTACTTCGCTGAAGTATCGGTTCCTTGCGGGCCAACCTGAGATGTACCCAGTCATCATCTCCGCCGAGTTGACTGGAGAGCAGGAATCCCGTCTGATGAGGGTTCTTGAAAAGAACCGCAAGGCGATCGGATGGAGCGTAGCAGATCTCCATGGGATTGATCCATCAGTTTGCTCCCACCACATCTACCTAGAGGATGGGGCGAAGCCGTCGCGTGAGTTCCAGCGGCGTCTAAACCCCAATCTGAGAGAGGTCGTCATGAAGGAGATATCGAAGTGGTGGGGTGCAGGTTTTATTTATCCCATTTCCGACTCCAAGTGGGTCAGCCCCTTGCATGTGGTGCCCAAGAAGACGGGCATCACGACTGTGATCAGTGAGTCGGGAGAGGAGATTGCTACACGGGTACCCACCTCTTGGAGGGTTTGTGTTGACTACAGGAGACTCAACCAAGCCACCAAGAAGGACCATTTCCCCCTGCCTTTTATTGATCAGATCATAGAGAGACTGGCAGGAAAGAGCCATTATTGCTTCCTGGATGGGTACTCGGGCTACAACCAAGTGGCCATCGCTCCTGAGGATCAGGAGAAGACCACCTTTACCTGTCCCTTTGGCACATACGCTTTTCGACGCATGCCATTTGGGCTATGCAACGCCCCTGCGACTTTTCAGAGGTGCATGCTGTCGATATTTTCGGACATGGTAGGGGAGTGCCTTGAGGTCTTCATGGACGATTTCTCGGTCTACGGCGACGGATTCGATTCTTGTCTTGACTGCCTAGACCGAGTACTCCAGCGATGTATTGAGTACAACTTGGTGCTATCTTGGGAGAAGAGTCACTTCATGGTGACTCAAGGGACGGTGCTTGGCCACATCATCTCCAACAGGGGCATGGAGGTGGATCCGGCCAAGGTCGATGTCATTAGGAAACTCACACCGCCGTCCAATCTGAGGCAGTTACGGTCATTTCTGGGGCACGTTGGATTTTATCGCAGATTCATTCAGGATTTTAGCAGGATTGCCCGACCGTTGACTGACCTCTTGACGAAAGACACCGAGTTCCTTGTCGATGACAAGTGTCTTTCGTCGTTTGCTACTCTCCAGAGATGTGTGATTGAGGCTCCTGTCCTTCAGCCACCTGATTGGTCTCTCCCATTCGAGATCATGACGGACGCCTCCGATTTTGCCGTAGGGGCAGTGCTGGGACAGAGGAGGGATGGAGTGCCATTTGCGATACACTATGCTAGCCGCACATTGGATTCCGCCCAGCGGAATTATACAGTTACAGAGAAGGAGATGCTAGCAGTAGTGTTTGCCCTGGATAAATTCAGATCTTATATCATTGGATCCCGAGTGACCTTGTACACAGATCACACCGCCATCAGGTACCTCATGGCAAAGAAGGATGCCAAGGCTAGACTGACTAGATGGATCCTTCTACTCCAGGAGTTCGACATTGAGATCAAGGATAAGCCTGGAGTCAAGAATGTGGTGGCGGATCACCTCTCCCGTTTAGAGCAGCCTGAGGAGACAGAGCAGATTGATCCGATCAGAGATACCTTCCCAGATGAGGCGATCCTTGCTATCGCCTCACTCCCATGGTACGCCGATATTGTGAACTTTCTCGTTGCTGGGAAAGTCCCACAAGATTGGCCCAGGCAGAGGCTTGAGACCTTCCTTGCGAAGGCCAAGTCCTACCATTGGGAGGATCCCATCCTTTACCACGAAGGAGGGGATAGCGTCTGGCGTCGGTGTATTCCTCAGGAGGAACACCATAGCGTCCTCACTTACTGCCACAAGCTTGAGGCAGGAGGACATCATTCTGGGAGGAGAACGGCACAGAAAGTGCTCCAATCCGGTTTGTGGTGGCCTACCCTCTTCAAGGACTCAGATGAGTTCGTGAAGAGGTGTACTGACTGTCAGAGGATGGGCACTTGTGGACAGCGTGATATGATGCCAATGCAGCCTATTCATTTCTGTGAGATTTTTGACGCATGGGGCATCGATTTCATGGGTCCATTCCCTAAGAGTCAGGGATTTGAGTACATTCTGTTGGCCGTAGATTATGTGAGTCGTTGGGTGGAGGCTATCCCCGCCCGATCCGCTGATGCGAGGACAGTTTGCAGATTTCTGAGGAAGCATATCATCACGCGGTTCGGGGTTCCACGAGTTCTGATTTCTGATGGGGGATCTCACTTCATCAACGACCAGGTGAAGGCACTTGCTACCGAGTTCGGCATAGATCATCGGGTTGCTACACCATACCATCCACAGACGAATGGTCTAGCCGAAGTGTCGAATAGGGAGATCAAGACGATTCTGCAGAAAGTCGTCCGCCCTGACCGAAAGGATTGGTCACAGCTATTGGACTCGGTCTTGTGGGCGTATAGGACGTCTTTCAAGACACCTTTGGGTACATCTCCCTTTCGCCTCGTGTATGGCAAGCCTTGTCACCTTCCTGTTGAGCTGAGGCACAAGTCACTCTGGGCAGTTACAGACATATTGATGGCTCCAGATGGTATAGGAGACCAGAGGAGGGCAGAGCTAGCTGCCCTGGAAGAGCTTAGAGATGCAGCTTTCACGAGCAGCCTACATTACAAGGAGAGAGTCAAGGAGTGGCATGATTCCCATATCAGCCACAAGCATTTTGAGATTGGACAGAGAGTATGGCTGTTTGATGCGAGGCTTAGATTGTTTCCAGGGAAGCTCCAAAGCAAATGGAAAGGTCCTTATCTGGTTCGGAAGGTACACGACAACGGTAGTATCGACATATCTGAGTTGTCTTCTGAGAGTACCTTCCGAGTGAACGGCCAGCGGCTCAAGCCATTTCTAGATCATGAGCCGCGGGTCGTTGATCTTGCCCCTATTCATTTTGCGTGAGATGTAGTCTTTGACTCACATCTATTGCATCTCACGCCTGAGCTTTACTGATCCTCCGCTGTACATAGATCCAGTTGTCTATATCATCACTTTCTTTAGTCCCACATCCCTTTCTTCATCTTATGATTTTGCTATACTTAGGGTGCACTTTACCCTAAGTATAGGGGGGATGTGAGACCTTTCGGGTATTCTTTTGTTTCTGTTTACCCCTGTTTTTGCTGCCTATACTTAGGGGCATTTTATCCTAAGTATAGGGGGGGTAGACCCTGTACATTCTCCACTCGGTCTTTTCTTCGTGTACAGCCTGCTATACTTAGGATTACTTGATCCTAAGTATAGGGGGAAGACCCGAGTCCCTTTTGACTTTTTCATTCTCTTTTGTATAGCCTTTCTTTTCACTTCTCTATACATAGCACGAGTTATGTCTTCTTCATCGCTCTTGACTCTGAGGACATCGTTCGAGCTAAGTATAGGGGGGTGTGTATATATTTCATATATACTTTAGCCATAACTCGTACTTTGTGTGAGTGTGTTAATAAATAAAATGGCTAAAAACCACAAAAATTAAAAAATTTTCATGTACATATCTTCTTTTATTTGCACATACATAGCTAGTGTACAAATTATTTTTGTAAAAATGATTTCAAAAATGATTTTGTGTAAAGCTTGTGTAAATATTTTTGTATCAAAATTATGTATATAGTACAAAATTTTTCCAAAATGTTTTGAAAATCAAAAGTTTGCAAAAATCTTGTGTAAATGTGTGTAAATATCCTTTTGCAAAACTTGCACTTCATGCATCATCATTCATGATTTCAAAACATTTTTCAAAAATTTTGCATGATTGTAAAATTTGTGTAAATATGCATCTTTTTGTACATATGTATATAGTTTTTCTCTGGATGATAGTTGACGTTTAAACTAGCCTGGAATTCAAATTGAGAAATGGAGCTTGATTAAGATCTTAATCTACCTAATTTCTAAGAGGAACCTTATAGGGCTTAGGTTTAAGGCTTTTCAGGTCCGTGGTGACTTAATTCTTTGAGTCCACTAGGCTATTATCACATGTCATCTCAATGAGCCTAAGTAGAGCACTTAACAACAACACATGACTCATATAGATTGTGGCTTTACTTGGACAACCGCACTATGCACCGAGCTCTCTACGGATGAGGTGGTGAGGAGGCAGTCTTCCTTGACTTGGGGTAGCATATGAGGGTAGTACTTCTAGGCGGAACCTCTCTTCTTCATTTAGTGAAGGAAGTGCGTCTCAACTTGGTCTGGTTGCCATGAAGTCTAACGACGGGAGTTGTGGGTTGCAATAAAGCTTCAAAAGAGGGATAGTCTACTGGCTCAAGAGGAAAAACTCCTTTGTATATATGCTGCACATGTACATGTTGTATAGATGCACTCGAAAAAAAAAATGTGAAAAAGAAAATAACTCCAAAAAAGTGGTGGGTCTGAGAGAAAATGATAATCCCACCGGAGTATGTATATAGTGCAATAAGCAAAGCTTGGTTTCATGATCCACCTGTTGCAGCTTGCAGCAGGGAGACTTGGCTACACTGGTCAAGCTCCCAAGGGTACTTGGCTACACTGGCCTTGACCCATTCTCTTCTTCCCCCTCTTCTTGAGCCGGTTGTACTTGAACTTAGAAGGGAATACCCCGCTCCTCGAGGAAAGAGTGGCCAGATTGAGGTCATAGAGTTACCTTGTTGGGGAGGATTGTCAAGTTGCCATTTCTGAGGTGGAGAGCTTAGACCCCACTTACACAGGACAAGCAAAGATTCATGGTCTTCAGGGTTTGTAGTTGATGACTTGTTCTGATCTGGAGCATTGAGGAGTCTTGGTTATAGAGTAGTGGAACTTGGAGGCTGTTAGGTTTTAAGCTTAAGTCTAAATAAGGTTCCGACACATCAATAATCCAAAGATCTGATTAAGCTCCATACCTCAATTGAATGAAGGCAAGTTTAATAATCAACCTTGATCCATGTATATTCTCTTTTTCTTTTTCCTTTTTCTTTCTTTTGCACTTCTTTTTCAAATAAGTGTTTGCTAAGGGACTAGCAAAGTATAGTATAGGGGGGTGATGAATACCCATTCATCACTCTTTATTCTATTATTTTAGCTACAAAAACCTATGCAAATACATGTAGATATGTGTAAATAGGACTTTTTAGCAAAAGCATGCATGTTTGTAAATATAGATAATTAGCATGTTTTTGTGCAAAAATAAAAGAATAAAGAAGAAAAAGAAAAAGAGGGAAATATTTAGAATAAATATTGAGCAACCTAACCCAAGGGAGGGCTCAGCATGGGCCTGACCGCATAAAAGCCACAAGTAGAGGGAGATAGGGGCTCACATGTATATATTTATGTAAATAAATAAATAATATTTTCCTCAACCAAAAATATGCTTTTATATATTTTGTATATATTTAGAAAACAAAATAAAAATTTAAAAATCAAAAACCTAAAAATAGCCTTCACCTTGTACATAAGACCACCTTCCTTCTCTATGTCATCTTGTAAATATCTTTATTTATTTTCAAAACTTTGTGTAAATATTCCTTTTTATGTTTTGTAAATAAATAAAATAAAAAGAATTAAAGCAAAAATCAAATAAAAATTATAAAATTAAAATACAAAAATACCCTTGTATATATACCATGTATATAGTTGTAAATAAATAATTATTTAACCTATGTATATAAATAATAAAAACAAAATAAAAATAGCCTTTTATTCCTCATTTTATCCTATAAATAAATAAAATAAAATAGGAATAAAAATGTATAAAAATAAATAATTAAAAATCAAAAATCAAAAATTAATATAGTGTATATATACCTATGTCTAGCTAATATGTAAATACCTTATTTTAGTTTCCAAAAATTAATTAAAAATCATAAAAAAATAGAAAAAATTAAAACAAACAACTTTCATGTTTTAACTTTTTGAAAATTCGGCCATTATCGGCCCCAAAAAATCAAATAAAATTTAATAAATGGTGGCCTCTGATTGGTCCACGGGGGTTTGTTGACCCCGGTCAACTCCCCCCGCGGACCTTCTCCTTTCACGGATCGGGTTGCCGACCCGATTTCTTGATTTTCCCACAGCTCGATCCGACCACCATGCCCGCAAACCCCGGGCTCCGATTGCTCCTCGAACATCCGACACCCTCGCCCGGTGATCTGCATGGGGATCCGCGCGCTGCTCGTCGTACCCGACTCCAATCTTTCCGGACCCCTAGAGCTATATATTCCGAGCTCCGCCACTCCCTCGCGCCATCTTTGGCTAGCCATTCCCCTTCCTGTGAGCTCCATTGTGACGAGTGAGGTGACAGCTCGCGCCGGCGCGTGTTGTAGCGAGGAGGAGGAGGTCTACCATCGATCCGGCCGCGTATCGCCGCCGTGCTCCGACCATCGTCTGGAGCTCGAGCCTCGGGAGGTGACGGCCCTTGAGCGAGGACCAGGAGCAAGAACAGCTCCACCCCAGTCTGCTTCATCCATCAGGTAACCCTAGTAGCTACTCGTTTAGTGTAATTTTTGGTTACGCCCAAATCGACCCATCGCCGAGTCCCGTTGATTCCGGCCACCTCGATCAATCTTTCGATCATCGGACCATCGCACCACCTTCGCCGTACCCTCGAGCACCTTCTACGCCCATCCATCCAACCCAGCTCGCCCCGGAGCTGGGAGCCGAGCTCCATCGCCTCCGCTTCGCCGGAGCTCACTCGCCCCACCGCACAGACCATCTTCACCCCGCCTTCTTGGGTCGAGGCACTTTGCCCTCGACCCGCGGAGCTTCTTGGCTATCTTGCAGGGTCAAAGGGAGGCATCTGAGCCCCCCTTCAGTTCAGCAAGGAGCTCTCCGCCGCCAGGCCTCGCCGGAGCCCCTCCAGGGCTCGGCTGGGCCATCGGTCATTGCCATTAGCTGCGGAGCGGCATCAGCAACCTTTTCCAATCCTCAGCAGCCGCGGAGGAGGACCGGAGCGCAAGCAGGAGACCGGCGAACTTCGCCGGTGACGAGTTCTTCCAGCATCCTCCCCAGCCGTCCGATGCACCCCTCGCTCCAGTTTTGATCTCTGACGTCCATCCGAGGAGGAGCAGCAGCCGTCGATCCACCAGAGGAGAGCATCTGGACCGTCCGCAGCAGAGGAGAGAGGTCCGAGCCCAGCAGCGTTAGATCCTCCACGTGGCCTTCTCCAGACCGTTGATCAGAGCCGAAGAGGAGAAGAGAGAAGAGGCGCCCCCATCCTGACCGTTGATCTTCCACGTGGCGTCCATCCAACCGTCGGCTCAATAAGGGGTAATTTTCGTAGGGCCCCTCGTAGTTTGTTATTTACTTTTTAGTCTTGTAAATATTTTTAGAAACTTTTTATCGTTGGGTAATTTGCAGTAGGGACCTTGTGGTTTGTGTTTATTGCATGTATGCCCCTGTGAGTGTGTGAACACGTGCATCGTCACGTGTATTTTGGGCTTTTTACATATTCTATCCTGTAGACCTGGCATGTTCTTGAAATGAATGAATCTTTTTATGTAATTGCAAATATGCCCCTGTGAACACTTTTTATTGTGCATGTGCGAATTTGTTGGGCTTTTTGCAACTTGGGTCCTGGACTTTTGATACTGGTTATCAATAAGTCCTTGGACTTAGTTTTTGTTGCATATAGGTCCCTGTGTGCCCCAGCCACGCGCGACGCGCGTGACTTGCTGGGCTTGGGCTTTTTTGCACCAGCGGCCCCCAGCGTCTTGGGTATTTTGCACATAGGTCCTTGTGCATAGTACCCCTTTGTTGATTTTTGAATAAATAGCAAACCACCTCCAAATCGAGTGAGATTTTGACACATGGCCTCCTGCCATGGGTGTAGAAATTTCTATGATTTTTGAGGACATTTTTATTTTCATTTGATATATTTTTAAAAATTCAAAAACCCTCTTTTTATTCACTGTCTAACTTTAAAAATACCAAAAAAATATAAAATCACCATTAAAAAATTCTAAAAAAATTAGGTAGTGTTATTTGTGTGTTGTTTGAATTTCCTGCCAATTTTGGTAATTTTTCACCACTTAAAAACCTAAAAATCACAAAACCATCAAAAACTCATAAAATTATAAAAATTATTTAAAATCCAAAAATAATAAATAGGCACCTAAATTTCCTTATTCTATCTAGATTATAGGAAAATTACCTTCAGGGCTGTTTAGGACCTTTAATATATTTTATTTTTAGGTCTTAAGCCTTGCTGGACAGCACCCTCCCTGTTTTGCCTTCTTGATTTTTAATAAATAATTTACCCATTAGTAAAATCTTAAAAATTCACCAAAACAGTAAAAAACCTAAAAAGCATAAAAATCAATTTTCTGGAATTTTTGCATAATTTTTAGAGTGTAAATAAATTGTAGAAGTTGCCTTGTTTATACTTGCTTTTATTTTCTTTATAATTTAAAAATCCAAAAAAATATAAAAAAATTAAAAACCCCTATAAATCATTTATTATTTTATTATTCTTTTCACTACTTCGTAGGCTTACGAGCCAACCCGTGCTCCTTGAGTTCGACCCCTGGGAGCTATACCAGGTTAACACATAGCTTGGCCGCTCGTACTTGTTTTGATTGATTTTATCTATTTGAGTGGTTATTTTTCTTGATTGACACCTTCACAGAGATCCGGGTCGCAACGCCCTCGATTTTATCCTTACCCGTGTCTTGGTGGTTTTGGGGTGGCATCAAACCCCTCCTGCTATAATCCTGCATAGCTCGTGTCTAAAAGGTTTGTATCATATAATTATAATAATGAGATGACCACATGATAATTAACTAAATCTAAAATTAAATAGACGATCAAATAAGAATTAACTAAACCTGAAGCTCCAACAGTTTGTTGCCCTTGCGGTGCCTGTAGGCTTGGTAATATTGATGGAATGGATCTATTGAGAAAATGTTAATTGTGTCATGAAATACATGAATTGTATCTTCAACTTTCACCCTCATTGTCGAAGGAAAATTTGTTCGTCTAATTTCGTCGAGACCATTCTTCTGCTTGGAGAATCATATCCACATATTAATATATTATTCAACAACTTAATAGAATATAGTACAATTAAATAAAGATTATTATATGCATCATACCGATCGTCTTTCTATTGGACCGTGTGTTTGGTAAGCTATTATTGGAGGTGGAATTTATTTCTGGATCTGTCTTCTTGTTATACTCCAATACCATTGTATATACACATCATTGTTTGCATCACATACCTTAAGGACTCCATTTGTTCTCTATCCTCCATCGATCCACGTATTCATGAATGTAATAAAGACCAATCAAAGATGTCACCACTTCGAGTTTTATTGCGTCGAGAGACAACATTTATTCCTCTTGACGGAGACTGGGATATGTTGTCACATCCTGAATTGATGCATAACTCGATTCGATAGATGCATAGCTATAACATCATGACAGATAAGTAGTACTCTACTCATCCAAACGGGCTAACACACTTCGACATATGGATGCAATGTGTGATTTCTTTGGCGGTGTAGGGCATCCAATTTATCTACATTCTAAAAAAAAATAAAAAGACATGTAATTCCTTACTCGTTTTAAAAAATGTATAATTTTTATCAATATTTACCTGATAAGCCTTTTGCATATCCATCTCGTTATGATAATAGATGAGTGTTGCGGTCTGTACGTTCTCCTTGAAACTTCTCACATTAATTTCTTTTAGATTTAGTGATCCTCCTTGGAACCTCGCATGATCTCTCCACACCAGCCTTCCTATGCATATGCTCCATGCCCAAACTTACATTATTATTAATTTAATCAACATAAAGATAGACAATGAGATAATAATACTGTGCAACATGTAACACTGTGAAAAGGCCATAAATTCCTGACGTGCTATCTTCGCACGCCTCAGAGTACATGTGAGCTAAAGCGGTAACATCCCATGCCAATTGTGCACATTCTTCCAAGTAACGTAAATGGAGTAGGTAATCTGTATGAATAAATAAAGTTTATTCATGAGTATAGAAAATCAATTGAGAAAATTAATTCTAGGGATTGCATTTTTTTACTAAGAGGCACTATATCTCTGTTGCTATCTACAAGAACACTACATCTAATATATGATAGAAAATTAGTACCCTTACCCATCGCGTTGCTTCATTTCCATCTTCAGTCGTTAGTAATGGATCAACACCTCCAAAAAAGGTCTCCCTTATCCATGACAGCTTCACCTTACCACTCTGTCATACGATGGTTATAACACAAACTGAAACATAGAGCTTCCCATCCTCTCGATGGAACAACCGTACCAGTAACAGGCAGACCATCGACCTTCAGCCCACTGATCAATCTCATATCCTGCAACAGAACAATCGCCTCACC
Source organism: Ottelia alismoides (assembly GCA_037367405.1). Lineage (NCBI taxonomy): Eukaryota > Viridiplantae > Streptophyta > Magnoliopsida > Alismatales > Hydrocharitaceae > Ottelia > Ottelia alismoides. Next base: position 691,610 of record JAZKJV010011370.1, read on the forward strand.
AAATCAAATGTGAAATGTATGTGTCATGGGTCGCCATGCTCGAGTATACTCGTCAGCAATGTAGGGTCCATCTATACCCTTCTCAGGTTCACTACGCATGGAAATTCCTAATAATTCCAACAGACACTCCATCATTGCACTATTTTTGAATAATTTCATTGAGCATCTCATTACGTTCTACTAATTGAATTTGCAATAAATACAAGTTCATTGCTTCGCAATATATATCATATGCCATTTTTCTGAATAGATACTCATCGATATGCTAGACAGTGAAGATCGATGCTCACTTGGCATGTACAATACAGATGCAACAATTGGATCAGGTACTCTATACATGTGTGCCATCTACATTTCATAAGAAAATATGTTAATATGATTAAAAAGCAAAATATTAGTTGGTTTTCCTATTGATTACTTACTAAACGATGAAAAAACATTTACTTACCGATTACTTATCAAAATTTAGTTTCTTCGTGGACAAGTTATTCGTCTGTGATTCGGTTGCTTGCAGATTTTACATAACATTCGATCACACACACATCTCATCCATTTCATTTCGGATTCTTCCTTATATATATATATCAAATGTCTGCGATTCCTCTTCTCGATAATCGAATGTAACATAATAGTTTCATCTTTTACTCTCTAATAACATTGATCTGGGATCAGATGAAAGAAGTGTAAGCCTGGTGATAATAATCACCAAAACAATATTGTGAATATGTGTAGTTATCTAGATGTGTACGATCGTGTGCAACTGCGGCTACGACATGGGGGTATACAAGTGTTTCATCAATGAGAAAATGAGACTGTCAACTTTTAAATGAGACATTTAAAGTTTTTTATAATGATATCAAAGAATAACAAGAATCTTACTTGCATATTAACATTTCAAAGAGTAACCCTAACAATTAATTGTATTCATATGAGGTGAAGTAATTTTAACATGAAATTATTTTAGGTTAGATACGACTGAGTACATGAAGTCGACAATGAAATTTAATTTGCTTAGAACTAAATATCTTCATCTCATTATAATCGAAAAAATTACGTATACACTAAAAATTACCTGGAATGAAGAACGCCCACAAAGATAGAAAATAAATCCGAGTAGATAAAGCCAAGATATATCCGTAAATATGTGTATTCTCCTCTGTCAGCAAAATACTCATGCAAAAAGTGTTTACAAAAATGGGAACTTGTTGATTCGTTCTTACTCAAATTATAATATCTGAATGAGGGATAGGAGAAGCGACTATGTGAGAGCGACTATATATACCGGAGCGATCACGAGAGTTGAGAAGAAGAGAGGATAAGAATTGGGAGAAAGAAGAAGGAGAGAGAGGATAAGAATTAGGAGGGGATCGTTGCCATGTCTCTCCAAATCGACACCTCATGTGTTAATTTTTTAATTATTAATTATGGTACATATTTAATTAATTACGATTAGTAAAATAATTATTATCCTCCAAGATTCTGATGGATATGGTCATATATGTTTTGTAGTCTTTGCAAGGCCTTTTGAGTAAAATTCCCATTTCGTCGAAATCTAGGTGTCATTTTGATCCTAAACGGCTGGCCTTTATTGGTGCCGTAATTTTCTGTCAATAGCAAATGTAAATCCCTACTATTTTGGTTACCAATTCACTAATAATTATAAGATTTAAACAACATTTAGCAGTGGAAGTGAAGAGGCGCCGGATTTTCAGGTTTTACCGAATCATATGCGCTAATAAAAGAAAGATTTTGCGGTCTACGTTGAAAAATTATGGTAACATATAAATTTACTTTCATTTAAGATCCCCGGATATATGGTAACAAAATAAAATATGGCCATTATATTTTAAACCATGAGATTAGAGATGATGCGAGTGGATTATTGAGGTGAGATGATCTATGAAATTCTTGTTATCCAAACGATTTGAATCTGCTATTGCGTTAGGAATTTCTATATATAACACAAAGAAGTATGTGTATGTGACATTCCATATCCAGAATACATAGGAGTTACTGAAATGGGCACTCGTCAATTAGGGAATAAAAAAATCGATCAAATACAAAGAGATTGAAGACAAAGCTTTCATTCGATTTGTTCCACATCCTTATCACTCTAGAAGATCAACCGATTTTATTAGGAAAGGATAGTTGTAAGATTTAATAATCATCGTTGACCGAAACATGCAAGGTTCTTTTCTCATTAACATGCAAAGAATAACTTCAAAACTATACTTTCATTAGTTTCGTAGCCATGAGAATGAAATTGTGGAAATTGAGTCTTCGATCTCATTTGAGTTTGGCTTAATTTGAGTTGCCATAACTTCAAAACTATACTTTAAGTCTCATTTGTACGTGAGACAAAGTTCAAAGAACTTTTTTTTCTCGTAAAAGGCATTCACCCTAGCTTTCCACGCTCCCCTTTATCAGTTGACCTTCGCTTATCATGGCGACAATTTAATCTGCTTTGTCTTTGATATATAACTAATGGAATGCTTATATTCTTCTCATTATTTCAAAAAGTTTTCTTGTGAATATTGGTATGACTGATCTTTCTCGTATATTCGGCTATAGTCAAAACCCTTAAATGTAGGACTGCTTAGCATTCTAGCCTAACTCCAACGATGCACTTCTTAAAATTTAGAAAGCAAAAAGCTACTTGATTTTTACATATTAAATCTGATTAAAGATCGATTTACATCATTATGATCGATAAAGGAAACGAGCATAATCTTCATCTAAGAGAATGATAGAGATCTGGACCGGTGTGTTCAAAGATTAGCCAATATTCAACATCCTCACCTTCATCCTCTAATGTCTCCTTCGCCATCAAACAACGAAAAAGAAGGGCCGTAAGCCAATAAGGTGAGAGCATAGATGAATAACGAACAAGTCGGATGGAAAAGATCGAAGGAAGCCATCTCAAAATAATACAAACAACTTCATGTACCTAAAAACTTGTTTGAGTAGAAGTTTGGATGAAGCGAGTGTTGCGAATCACGGAAGCACACACAAAGGAGATCAATCAAGTCAGCACGGAGACACACAGATTTTATAAGGTTCACTCGTACCTGGGTTATGTCCTTGGACGATGGCGATCTATTTTCACTATGTGGAGAAAGAATGGAGTATAGGGGATGCAAAAGGCCCTAGCCCTAGGGAGTTTATATGGTACTCCCGTATAGACGGATCGCACATGCTCCCCCCAGGCTCACTGACCAGCAGCGAGATCCTCGTCTTATTGAGGTATGGTATGACAGGAGGGGTGGATACATGGTTCTTCAATTTGGGTCAGATGATTAGAATTCAAGGCATATCAACAACGAGTTTGAATCCTACTAAATTGTTCGACAAACCTCCAATTTATATTAAACTCTCATATTCATCTTTCACACGGACATTATTAGAGATACATCGTTGTCGCTATCAACAACGAAGAAGCTTATATTGAGTAGAGATGGTCTACGTCATTATTAACTCTATATGTAGTGAGGTTTTAGTTTGTAAAGCCGGTGCTTGCTCGCTCTAACTTAAAGATATCGAGAATAGTGAAGGTTTAAGTCAATCGTGTAAATTTATCGTGTGAAAAGATCCATGTGTTGTATGTTACAAACTTATTTGTTGAGTTAGAGAACTGGGTGAAAGTGTTTGTATATATACGTTTTGAGGACCTTGTACTATAAATTGGTAAGAAGATTCGATACAAAACATGTCAATCTTATTTGATTGTTCTCATGTGAAGGAGGGCAGGGACGATCGTCTTAATTATCTCAAATCATGTAAATATAGTGTCTTCATAGGTGTCTTGCACGTTATTTTAATCTTTTTTTCACAATGTGAGTAAATATAGGTCCAATCATGACCATGGGAAACGATATTGACTAGTCATTAAGTAGATTCTAGAATTGGGAAAGAAGAGACTTAAATCCAATTACAGCCTACGTATGTCAACGAGTCGAAGTTTGTGACGCATATCAATGCTTCAAATCCTAGTGCATTATAAAAATCCACCCTCATATTGGGTATACATCTATCCAGCAGATACACATACTGCAAACCATGATGGTATATCTACTAATGTAATAAAAACATCTGACATAAAGAACACTTACGGTGCAAAAAGTGAAATTTTAGTTGCTTGACTTGATCGTAAAAACACAGCAAAAATAAAAATAAAAATAATTTTATCTTGCATGAGAATAATCACCAAAATATAAAAAGATAAATTCACATTTACATATTTACATGATACAACTAAAGGAAGATATGTGTACAATTGATATTCCAAAAAAGAGAAGGGCATAAATGATATTGTAGAAGTCTAAGAGGCATAGAAATGATAAAACCCTTAAATTTTAATACCTTGTAATATTTACACGTTTAAATTATATAGATTGAGTATAATACACATGCAAAGTTTAAAAATCTATTAAAAAACACCAAAAAGTAAATATTAGAATTTAAACATTGAGTTTTGTTTGAATGATACATTGAATATTAAACATAGAAAGATAAAAAACAATAAAATAAATTAAAATAAATAGAAACCGCTTATAATAAAACACCTACTTGCCTCCTTGATTCAACAATGTATATAGTATATCTTCATACAACTTTATGAATAATTAAAACATTGAATTAATTAAGGTTGCAATGAAAGTCTGTTAAAAATAAAAAATCAATCAAATCTAAAACAACTCCTAAGTTTTACTATCTACCATTACTTGTAGTGTTAGTTTCCCATAGCTCTAGATTGGTCCTTAAACTAAACACCCATTTTCAAGTTATTCGTAACTGCTTTTAGGCACAAAAGGTCATACGTCATACCAGATCCTCTACTGTTACGGTAGGTGTTGTAAGGAAGGGAGTCGCTCTATGAGGTTCGGGATGCGTGCCAATCTATGAACACTGATGAATCTACGATTCTCATTCTTTATTCTTTTATTTTAGCTTTATCTTTTAATAGAAATACCTATAATTATTGTAAATACAATAAATTAACATTGCACGTACAGGTCCTTGTTAATATTGCAAAATTAACACATATTTTCCAAAAGTAAAAGAATAAAGAGAAAATAAAAGAAGATGATGTATTTAGAATAAATATAGAGTGACCCAAACCCCAAGAGAAGGTCAAGTCTTGACCTGATCGACGAGAATAAGTAGAGAGAGATAGGATACATGTATATTGTACATAACACCTACAATAAATATTTATTTTACATTTTCTCACACTTGCACATACCCTTAATAATAAAATAAAATAAAATAAAAAATCAGAAAATACAAAATAAAGTAAAAATAAAATCTAATATTCACTGTACAAAAGCAACATGTGTGTATATTGTACACAATCCCTAATTATTTTAATACCTTTTATTAAATTGCAAAAAAATAAAAGTCTTTTATATTCCTTAATTTATTTTGTAAATAAATAAAATATAAAATAAAAAATTTTTGTATAAAAATAATAAAATAAAATTACATGTATATAATACATAGATATATTATACATGTATATAATACATATACTGTATATACCCTGCATATATTTCTCATAAAAATAATTTAAAAATCATAGAAAAATAATTTATAAATCAATAAACATTTTTATTTTATTCATTTTTTATTTTAAAATCATTTACAATTTTATATTTAATATTTCTTTTATTTTGCAAATCTTGATTTCATATTAGTCCACGGCAGATTGTTCACCACGGTCAACCACGCCTTCCAGCTGACCCGACCCGCTCCACCTTCGTCGGACCCATCTTCCTTTTTTCCTGATCAGGTCAAGCATCCTTTGCATTGATTCTTGCACCTGATTATGCTCCTATGATCCATGATCCTCGCGGATCCCTAGGCATAGTCGAATTGCGAAAGGGTTTCGACGAATCTTCCGATCTTTCTGGACCCTAGCCATCCCCTATAAATTATCTCTTCCGCCTCCCGAGCTCCGTAGCTTGTTCCTCGCCACCTTCTTGCCCCCTAGACACCACCACCTGAGTGACAGGAGTTTGGACGTCTTTGGAGCGTTGTTTGGTGGTCCGTTGAGCAAAGCTCATCGCGTGTCCGGATCACCGCCGCGGCAAGCCTCCTAGGTCCGTTGCAACTTGGTTGAGGCCATAAACCCTACGTTCGCATCGCCTGAAGTTCCTGAGCTCTTCAAAGCTCCAGGTACCCTCCATTTCGCTCACACTTCCCTTGCCATTTGACTTTTGTCTTTGTGTTTCGTCGTAGTTCATCAGCTCTGACCAACTGGTCGGGGCCCCATCACTCGCATCTTCCGCTTCGATCGATACGCCATCTCACCCTTCATATCCTAGCGCATCTTGACCCCCTGGATCTTTCTCATCGGAGCAATATTAGGATCAACCACTTCTCTCACGGACATCGGAGGCCACTTTCGTATCCCCTTTTGCTTCTTCCTTTTCAGCCTAAATAAACAGTAGCCGAAGCTTGGTATTCGAGCCTGGAGTCTGCCTGCAGGTTTAAACGCACGAGCAGGACAATTCCGAGCACCACTGCTCAGGTGGAGCTCCACCGTGGCCGACCATCTAACCATCATTCCATCCATCAGACTTGTCCCACTCGACGCGGTGCACTTCCACGACCGTGTTGGACCCCTAAGCATCTTCATCAGAGCAGTGGATCTCTCTCCACGCTCAGATGAAGTTCGTCTGGGCTGAGTTCTTCCAGCCACCTCCTCCGACGCTCGATCTGGAGCGTCGCCCAAATTTGATCCTAGCCATTCTTTAGCGTCTCATTCTGACGCTTGGATCAAATTTATCCCCTTTCATCCGACCGCATGCTCCTACCTATGTCTAGAGCCGCCAGATATTCAGATAATGGCTCATCAGAGCCATACGCCAGCGCCTGCACCAGAACCGTCAGATCTTTTGCAGAGGTCGATTAGGGTCGTACGTTAGAGCACGCGCTCCGCATGCACCTGTTGGTAAAACTTCACTTTTCCCTATGTTATTTCATTTCATTCTAATAATTGTAATAAATAGTTAAGAACTTTTACAATTTGCACCCTATAGTTTATTTATTTCCACTTTAGTCCAGTCGAGTATGAGTCATGTACACGCGCACGTGTATTTTGGGATATTTGCAGTATATGGTATGAACTCTTTGCTTGTTATGCAATGAAGTTTTGTTTTGATATTTGCACTTATACCATGTGAGCTGTGAATCACATTTTACACACGTATTTGGAGGATTAATTGCATAAAGGCCCATGTACTTTCTGGACTTATTATTTGATAGGCCCTAGAACTTAATCTATTTACTGAAAGTCACTGTAAATGGTTTTTAATTACATATCTTTTATTTGATGCAATAAATATTAAATCAACCCTAAAACTTACCTATGGCTTCTACTACCATGTATTCTTTATGGTGATTTTTGGGTGTTGATTTTTATGTATTATTAAAAATTAAAAAATCCCTAAAAAGTGTCCTGTTTGTTTTAGAAAAAATTATAAAAAAATTGAAAAATCGCCTAACAATTCCATCAAAATTATAGTTGTATTTTAGTGTCGTTTATCTCCAATATTAATTTTGTATGAAAATGCCTTATAAAAACCATAAAAAATTGCAAAACACCTTAAAACTTATAAAAATGATACAAAATTGTAGAAAAATCCAAAAATAGTGTTTTCAGTTTTTTTTATAGATAATTAACTCTACTTTATCGTAAACTCCTAGGAGTTTTGGACATTTTGATTATTTTTAACTTGCAAATTACTCATGGATGTGCACTGTTTGTTCTTTTAATCACTCTTTGATTTTTTAAAAACTGCAAAAAAATTAAAAATTGTATAAATTTTTTCAAAAAAACAATATAAACCCATAAATACCAAAAAATATTTTTATTATGATTTTCTGAGTATTTTTGGCCTGTTAGAAAAATATAAAAAGTTTGTTTGTGAGTCCTTTTATTCCTTGTGTTCATAGTCTTTATTTTGAAAATTACAAAATTTGAGAAACTAAAAGCCACTAAAAACCATTTTTCCTCAAATCTTTCTACTTAGCTTTTAATTGTGCTCCTTGTGTTCGACCATGGTCGCTATACCGGGTAAATAAAAGTAGTGAAACCGCTTACATTCACTTTTTGATTCTTAGTGATTTGATTTTTTGGTTGATCGATTTGATTGATTGAGGACAACGACGATTGATTTATTTATTCCACTTTAGTCGATCGAGAAAACCATGTCATCATAATGGTGTCGTTGCTGGGAAGCACAGCTAAGTAGTTTGATTTCAATTTTTGCCAATTTTTGTCTCTATTTATAATAACTACTTTCTGACATTATTCTGCTTTGCTTTTCGTGCGAGGAACCCATCGATAGGACGATTCGTTTCATTTTGGAGGATCATCATAGGAGGAAGAGCAGAAAATAGTAGGAGCTGAGGGAGGATGCCTAGATGAATCACAGGATCCAGCCAGGCTAGCCTGCACCATGAGGCAGTTGCACAACCCTGGTGCAACCCTCACCCACAGATGGATTCAACTGCCAGCCATCCTGGGCAACTTTGAGCTTCGCCGCCAGACCATCCAACTACTGCCCAAGTTCCATGGGCTAGCCATCGAGGAGCCTCATCTCCATCTGCAGGAGTTCGAGATGATCTGCAACACCGTCCACGACATATTTGTGGACAAGGACACTGTCAAGCTGATTTCCTTCCCATTCTCCTTAGTTGACAGAGCAACCTACTGGTTGAAGAATCTAGGGAGGTAATCACCACTTGGGAGCATCTCCAGACCGAGTACTTGAACAAGTACTATCCACTCGACCTGACCAATGCAGCCAGATCTATGATCGGTAATTTCACTATGATCCCAAATGAACAATTCCATGAAGCCTGGGATCGTTTTGGAGAGATCATCGACAGGTGTCTCCACCATGAAATCAGCAAGCCTAACCTCGTCCAGAGCTTCTATTGTGAGCTAACACCTGAGCTGCAGGGGCTTGTGAATGCCTCGTGTGGGAGGATCTTACTTCACCAAGGACGAAGACTAGGTCTAGGCCATCTATGAGGAGATGGCAGAAAACTATACAGTGATGTCCCATACCCGTGTCCACTCAGGGGAAGCCTCTCCCACAGGTAGTTTCTTACCAGAGGATTGCACGCATCGAACCTGGTCCATCTACATCTTCATCAACAATAGCACTAGCAGAGTCGTTGAGTGCCGATATGGGTATCATTAGCCAGAAGTTGGATCGGATAGAGATCATCGAGAAGAAGTAGTGCCAGGGCATGGATAAGCTCAACAAGATTGATGAGTTGGCTCAAACATTGAGTGACCTGAAGACCCAGATCATGTGCCTTCAAGAGGCACAGACATCTTTTCAACCCCATTCCAGGTCATGGACTGATCCATGGAGCAATACTTCACATTCTTCCGCCTCATACCATCAGGTTCACCACAATCAGGCGGAACCCATCTAGAAGTCCCAGCTACCACCACCTTCTTCAGACACTCAGATGGTGGTATCATCCGGATCATCCCACTGGCAGCCCTTCCCCTACCACTCCACGAGTAGCAGGAGCCGTTGATGTAAGTCAATGGGATTTGGTAACTCCCAATACCAACCACAACCCGGGATCCATCGTGACCACCCCAGCTTCCTATGGTCCATTGGAGGCACTTTATCCCAGCAGCAGCCTTCGACACAAGTAGGGCATGGCAGCCAAACATAGCAGCCCCAGTACTCCCACCAGTAGTAGCAGCAACAGCACGGTCCTCATCCCCAGTATCAGGGACAATAGTGGAGGTAGTAGCAACAGTACTCCTAGCCTCCTCACTGCCGGCAGATCCAACCTCATTTCCAACAAAGCAACCCATCCGGTTCTCATCCACACCATTATGAGAACCCAGTCCTTGATGACCTCGCCTGCATGTTGACAGACTAGAAGGCTACCTTTCGACGAGAGATGGATGAGTTCTGGCAGGAAATGAGGGAGATGATGAAGGGCAAAGTCGCCATACCCGCTCAGATCGAACGCAACCCGAATAACCTGAAGAGAAAGTCTGAGCAGGTACAGTCTACAGAGACCACCTCTCTAGTGATATTTTGGATGACATTTGTTATATATTTGATACTGATTTTGTGACTTTTAGGAGTGGTAGGAAGCCAGCTGGTGATGACTCTTCTAGGCGACATCTCGATGCATATTCTTGGGTGCCAAACGAAGTCAGGAACAATGCTGATGTTGCTCACCATGATAATGATGATGATGATGGTGGTGATGGTGGTGGTGGTGCTGAAGTCACCAAGGATGTTGATCCAGACGACGGTACTGAGGCCGTCGAATTTCCAGTTGTAGATGGTGGTGTTAAAGCCACCAGTTCACCAGTTGATATGCTAGAGCACGGTGTTGATACCACAAGTTCACATGTTGTCAGTGGTATTGATGTCATCAAGATTCTTTCAGTTGTGTTGACTTCTTCTGTACCTGAGGAGATATTTGGAAAAATACAAAAAAATAGAAGAAACTTCAAAAATAAAAAATATGAATAAAGGGAAGGTTTTTGTATCTCTTGTGACTCCATCTATTGTGCTTGATGATCTTTGTATGGATTCTCATCTGTTGAATGAACATGAGCCTACTCCTGGCCCTCATCTTCCTAAAGAGGGTCCCTCCATACAGAAATCCATGTGCTCACCTGTGCCACCTACTTTACCATCCAAAATCGATTGCCAGCCAAGAAGTCTGATGCAGGAGCTCCTTATGTCAGATTCCACATAAATGAGAAGTGGTTCGCTCGGACTCTATTAGACAATAGTTCCTCGATTAACCTCCTCCCGGCTACCTTACTTGACTGTTTCGAGTTTGGCCCTCTTAGATAGCGCAAGACAGTCCTTCAGTTTGCAGATTGACCTGTTAAGAGGTCGAAGGGGTTATTAAAGGATATTGTCGTCATAATTCAGGGCCTGAAATTCCCCGTGGACGTCGTTGTGTTGGACATGGAGATCTTTGAATCTGTGACTGATACCCCATCATTATAGGACGACCGTTCTTGGCCACAGACAAGGCAGTATCCGATCATGATAGCAGGAAGGTATACTTTCGTGTCAAGGGAGAGAGTATACAAATAGAGATGATTGAGGAGACTAGAGCCAGAGACTCAGCTTGCTCAGAGCAGACCACCAATTTAGAGAAGATGACAGATATAGATCTAGACGTCCACCAGGAGTGTGATTTTGTGATACAGATGATGAAGCAGTTTGGATAGATCCAGCATCACGAGCTCTTATCATACCTCCAAACACTACAGAGTTTCATATGGTAGCATATGAGAGTTCAGAGAGCTCACTCATGGCACATGACACTTCAGAGGCTGATGATTGCAATCAAGGTAGCGAAGTAGAGTATGTTTCTTGTGATTCAGATCCCTCAGACTCGGACACTGATTTTGGCTAGCAGGACTTTGATGGTTATTTATCATGTCTAATTTCCGCAGAGCCAACAACTAAGACAGAGAGCGAGCCAGTACAGTTGACAGATACACCAGTAGGATCATCTTCATCAAATTTACATAGTTAGCAAGAGTTCTCACGTGCAGATTTGGCAGCTTTCACGCAGACTTTTCAGAGGTCAAATTCGCCATCTCCCACTTGTCCTGAATTAAAGACCTTGCCGCAGAATATGAAGTATAGATTCCTCGCGGATGAGCCAAATATGTTTCCAATCATTATCTCAGTTGATTTGACTGAAGACCAAGAATCTCGTTTGATGGAGGTTCTTAAGAGAAACCGCAAGGTAATCGGATGGAGTGTAACTGATCTCCAGGGGATAAGTCCGACCCTGTGCTCCCACCACATTTATCTTAAAGATGATGACAAGCCATCGCGCGAGTTCCAATGGAGGATGAACTTGAAGACGGGTATCACTATAGTTGTGAGTGAATCTGGAGAGGAGATTGCTACCCAAGTACCTACTTCTTGGAAGGTCTGTGTGGACTACAGACGATTGAATCAGGCCACCAAGAAGGATCATTTCCCGCTACCATTTATTGATCAGATTATTGAGAGGTTATTTGGGAAGAATCACTACTGTTTTCTCGACAGGTACTCGGGGTACAATCAGATGTCCATAGTGCCCAAAGACCAGGAGAAGATGGCGTTCACTTGTCCATTTGGAATGCATGATTTTAGACGGATGCCCTTGGGTTTATGTAATGCCCCGACTACATTCTAAAGATGCATGCTTTCCATCTTCTCGGACATGGTGGGTGAATGTTTAGAGGTCTTTATGGATGACTTTTTGGTCTACGGTGATGGGTTTGATGCTTGTCTTGCTTTCCTAGATCGAGTACTTCAACACTGCATTGAGGTCAACCTTGTTTTATCTTGGGAGAAGAGTCATTTCATGATGACTCAAGGGACGGTCCTTGGTCACATCATCTCCAACAGGGGCATGGAGGTTGATCCGGCCAAGGTGGATTTTATCAAGAAGCTCAATCCACCATCCAATCTGAGATAGTTGCGGTCTTTTCTAGGACATGTCCGTTTCTACCGACAGTTCATACAGGACTTCAATCGAATTTCTCGACCGCTTACTGATCTGCTGACAAAAGACATCGAGTTCCTTGTAGATTATAAGTGTCTTGCTTCGTTTGAGACTCTCAAGGGATTAGTTGTGCAGGCTCCTGTCCTTCAGCCACCCTATTGGACTCTCCCATCCGGATCAAGACAGATGCTTCTGATTTTGCCGTAGGGACTATGCTTAGATAGAGGAGGGATGGATTGCCTTTTGCCATTCACTACGCTAGCTGGACTTTGGATGTCGCTCAACGGAACTATATTGTGAGAAGGAGATGCTAGTTGTAGTTTTTGCTTTGGATAAGTTTCGATCTTACATTTCTTGGATCTAGAGTGACAATTGACACATATCACACCGCCATTCGATACCTCATGTCAAAGAAGGATGCCAAAGCCAGATTGACCAGATAGATCCTTCTACTCTAGGAGTTGATATAGAGATTAAGGATAAACCTAGAGTTAAGAATGTGGTGGTGGATCACCTCTCCCAATTAGAGCATCTTGAGGATTCTAAGCAGACCACACCTATCATTGAGACATTCCCAGATGAGGTGATTCTTTCTATCACTTCGCTTCCATGGTATGTTGACATTGTGAACTATCTTGTTGCCAATAAAGTTACACAAGGTTGGTCCATGCAACGACTTGAGACCTTCCTCACGAAGGCCACGTCGTACCATTGGGAGGATCCCACCCTTTATCATGAAGGGGGATAGTATCTGGCGTCGGTGTATTCCTCAAGAGGAGTATCATAGCATCCTCACCTATTGTCACAAGCTTGAGGCAGGATGACATCACTATGAGAGACGAACAACACAGAAGTTCTCCAATACGACCTTTGGTGGCCTACCCTCTTCAAAGATTCAGATGAATTCGTGAAGAGGTGTATTGACTGTCATATGATGGGTACTTGTGGACAGATAAATATGATGTCGATGCAACCCATTCACTTCTGTGAGGTTTTTGACTTATGGGGCATCGATTCATGGGTCCATTCTTTAAAAGTCAGGGATTTGAGTACATTCTGCTTGCTGTGGATTATGTTAGTTGTTGGGTTGAAGCCATCCTGCCCGAGCCGCAAATGCAAAGAATATTTGCAAATTTTTGAGGAAGAATATAATTCACGATTCAGGGTACCTAGAGTCTTGATTTCTGATGGGGGGACTCATTTTATCAACGACAAGGTAATAGCCCTTGCTAACGAGTTCATCATTGATCGTAAAGTTGCCACTCATATATCCACAAACTAATGGTCTTGTTGAGGTTTCGAACATGGAGATTAAGACTATTTTGCAGAAGGTTGTCTGTCCAGACCGAAAGGATTGATCACAGCTTTTGGACTCGATATTGTGGGCCTATCAGACTTCCTTCAAGACACCTTTGGCACATCTCCCTTTCGACTCGTTTATGGAAAGCCATGCCACTTACCAGTGGAGATCAAGCGCAAATCACTTTGGGTAGTTACTGAGCTATTATTGGATTCCAAGAGTATAGGAGATCAAAGAAGAGCAGAATTAACAGCCTTGGAGGAGTTGGAGAGACACAAACTTCGCAAGTAGCCTACAATATAAGGGTAGAGTGAAGATATGGCATGATTCTCACATCAGCCATAAACAGTTTGAGCCAAACCAGAGAGTATGGCTATTTGATGCAAGGTTGAGATTATTTCCAGGGAAATTACAGAGTAAATGTAAGGGACCATACTTGGTCCGAAAAGTGTACGACAACGGAAGCATTGATATGTCTGAGTTGTCATCTGATTCCACCTTTCGAGTCAATGGTCAGCGCCTGAAGCCATATCTTGATCATGATACACTGACCGTTGATGTTGCCCCTATTCATTTTGTATGAGATTTGATCTTTGACTCACATATTTGCATCTTATACATGATTTTCACTTCTACTCCACAGCTGTATAGATCCATTTTGTCCATATCATTCATTCCTTTTGTCTAACACCCCATCTTCATCTTTTGATTTTGTTATACTTATGATGCACTTTATCCTAAGTATAGGGGGTTGTCAGACTTGTTATTATCCATTTGATTCTATTACCTCTGTTTTATTTCTATACTTAGGGATATTTTACCCTAAGTATAGGGAGGTAATATCAGTACATTTTATTCTTCGCTTCTCCCCTTTTGTACAGTCTTCTATACTTAGGATTACTTGATCCTAAGTATAAGGGGATCATTGATTTCTATTCATTTTATTCATTCGTTTATCATTGTAGTATAGCATTCTTTCCACTTCCCCATACTCAGCACAAGTTATGCCTTCTTTCAACGTTCTTTGATCACTCTGAGGACTCGTTCAGCTAAGTATAAGGGGGTGTTGTATATATTGTTCATATACTTTATCCATAACTCGTACTTTGTGTGTTAACAACATGGGGTATTAAAAACATTTTTAGAAATCCTTGCAAAAATATATTTTTGTATCAATATTGTAAACATGTTTTGCTTGCAAAATATTTGTAAATTATTTTTGTATCGAAATTATAGATATAGTACATTTTTTGAAAAGTATGTGAAAATAATTTGCAAAAACAATTTGTAAAACTAATTTTGAAAAAATATTTTGAAAAATATTTTTGCAAAATTATTTTGCCACATAAATAAATAAATAAGGGGTATGAAAACTACTTGTATACATGTATGTACATTAAAAACATAATCTGCCCTAAAAATCCAATTTCTACATAAGACCTGTAATATAAACCCTTGTGTAAATATGTATATGTCTTTGTAAAAATCTCTCCCTATTTTTCAAAAAAAATTTATATGTAAAATTTTGAAAAATCAAAATTTCCATAAAAAATTGCATATTTTGAAAAAATTTCCATAAAAAGATTTTTGTATATACTTGCATGTGCATTCTTCAGAATTATGGTTGACATTTAAACTAGTCTAGAATTAAATTGAAAAATGGAGCTTGGTTAAGACCTTAATCCACTGAACTTCAGAGGAACCTTATAGGATTTGGGGTTAAGACTTTTCAGTTCCTTAGTGACTTAATTCTTTGAGTCCACTAGGCTATGATCACATGTCATCTTGATGAGCCTAAGTAGAACACTTACAATGCACACATGACACTCAAAGACAATAGCTTGACTTGGACATGCATCTTATACGTAGCTCAACACGGATGAGGTGGTGAGGAGGTAGAATCCTTTAGCTTGGGGTAGCATACGAGGGTAGTAAACTAGCCGGAACCTCTCGTCCTCTTCTAGGGAGGGAAGTGCGCCTCACTTGGTCTAGTAGCATTAAGGTCTAAAGACAGGAGACTGTGGGTTGTAATAATCTTCAAAAGAGGGATATCTACTGGCTCAAGAAGAAAACTCCTTATGCACATGTTGCACCGTGTACATATTTTGTATATATGCACATAAATAAAAAATATAAAAATGTGAAAACTCCAAAAAAGGGGACAAGCCTGATTGAAAATAAAATGCTCGCCAGAGTGTATATAGTGAAAAAGAAAAGCTTATGTATTCCACCATCTCATCTCATAGAAGCTTGCAGCTGGAGACTTCGCTACACTGGTTAAGCTCCAAGGGATGCGTGGCCACACTGGTCACGGCCCATTCTCTTCTTTCCCCTCTTCTTGAGCTGGTTTTACTTTGAACTTAGAAGGGAATACTCCGCTCCTCGAGGAAAGAGTTGCTAGACTAGGGTATTAGAGTTACCTTATTTAGGGAGGTTGTTTCTTTACCATTTCTGAGGTGGGGAGCTACATATCACTTACACAATACAAGGAAATATTCATAGTAGACTTGTTCTGACCTGGTTTATAAGGAGTCTTGACCATAGAATTGTGGAACTTGGAGGTGTTGAGTCTTAAACCTACTTTCCAATAAGGTTCCACCAAATTAATAATCCAAAGATCTGACTGAGCTTTTATACTCCAATTTAATTAAGATAAGTTTAATAATCAACTTTGGTTCTGTTTCTTTCCTTTTTATTTTCACTTCTTTTTTCAAATAAGTGTTTGCTAAGGGACTAGCAAAGGTGAAGTATAGGAGGAATGATGAATCTACGATTCTCATTGTTTATTCTTTTATTTTAGCTTTATCTTTTAGCAGAAATACCTATAATTATATGTAAATACAATAAATTAACATCGTACAGGTCCTTCACATATTTTCCAAAAAATAAAAGAATAAAGAGAAATAAAAAGAATGACGTATTTGGAATAAATACAGTGTGACCAAAACCCCAAAGAGAAGGTCAAGTCTTGACCTAACCGACAAGAAAATAAGTAGAGAGAGATAGGGTACATTATATATTGTACATAACACCTACAAGTAAATATTTATTTTACATTTTCTCATGCTTGTACATACCCTTAATAATAAAATAAAATAAATAAAATCATAAAATACAAAATAAAATAAAAATAAAATCCACAATTCATTGTACAAAAGCCACATGTGTGTATATTGTACACAATCCCTAATTATTTAATACCTTTATTTAAAATTGCAAAAATCAAATACAAATCTTTTTATATTTCTTAATTTATTTTTGTAAATAAATAAAATATAAAATAAAACATATTTTATAAAAAAAAATAATAAAATAAAATTACGTGTATATAATATAGAAGTATAATATACATGTATATAATGCATTATACTGTATATACCCTACATATATTTTCATAAAAATAATTTAAAATCATAGAAAAATAATTTATAAAATATATTCACTTTTTATTTTAAAATTGTTTACTATTTTATTTTGTAAATCTTGGTTTTTGATTGGTCCACAGCGGATTGTTGACCACGACCAACCCCACCTTCCAGCTAACTCGGCCCGATCCACCTTCGTCTAACCCATTTTCTTCCCTTTTTCCCAATTGGGTCAGGCATCCTTTTGCATTGATTCTTACACCCGAGTATGCTCCAATGATCCATGATCCTCGCAGATCCCTAGGCGCAGCCGGATCACGGCTAGGGTTTCGACGAATCTTCCGATCTTTCTGGACCCTAGCCTCCCCCTATAAATTATCTCCTCCACCTCTCGAGCTCCGTAACTCGTTTCCTCTCCACCTACTTGCCCCCTAGACACCTCCGAGCATTGTTTGGTGATCTGTTGAGCGAAGCTCATCACGTGGCCGGAGTGCCACCGCGACAAGCCTCTGAGTCTATCGCAGCTTGGTTGAGGCCATAACCCCTCCGTTCCGCCTCTCCCTGAAGTTCCTGAGCTCTTCAAAAGCTCTAGGTACCCTCCATTTCGCTCACATTTCCCTTTCCATTTTGATTTCATCTTTGGCTTCCGTCATAGTTCATCAGCTCCAACCAGTTGATCGGGTCCCCATCACTCACATCCTTCCGCTTCAATCAATACGCCATCTCACCCTTCATCTCCTAGCGCATCCTGACCCCATGGATCTTGCTCATCGGAGCAAGATAAGGATCGGCCTCTTCTCTCACAAACTTAGGAGGCCACTTTCACATTCACCCTTTCGCTTCTTTCCTTTTCAGCCTAAATGAACTATGGCCGAAGCTTGGTCTTTGAGCATGGAGTTTGCATGCAAGTTTAAACGCAGGAGTAGGGACCCTTCCGACAGCCAGCTGCTCAGGCGGAGCAGCACCAGGCAGAGCTCCACCATGCCGACCATCCGACCATCATTCCATCCATCGAACTTGTCCACTTGATGTGGGGCACTTCTTACGGCCTTGTTGGACCCTTCAATGTCTTCATTAGAGTAGTGAATCTCCCTCCATGCTCGGACAAAGTTCGTCTGGGCCAAGTTCTTTCAGCCACCTTATCCACCGCTTGATCTGAAGTCGTCACCCCAGATTTGATCCCAGCCATCCTTTAGCATCTCATTCTAACGCTTGGATTAGATCAGTCCCCTTCATTCGACTGCAAGCTCCTGCCTTTGTCAAGAGCTGCTAGATCTTTAGATAATGGCTCATCAGAGCCATACGCCAGCGCCTGCACCGGAACTGTTAGATCTTTTGCGGAGGTTGATCAGGGTCGTACATCAGAGCACGCGCTCCACACACGCTAGTGGGTAAAACGAACTTTTACAGTTTGGACCTATAGTTTACTTATTTCCACTTTAGTCTAGTCGAGTCTGAGTCACGTGCATGCGTACTTGTATTTTGGGATATTTGCAGTATTTGGTCTGAACTCTTTGCTTGTTATGGAATGAAGATTATGTTTTGATATTTGCACTTATACCACTATGAGTTGTGAATCACGTGTTGCGCACGCATTTGGAGGATTAATTGCATAAAGGCCCATATACTTTCTAGACTTATTATTTGATAGGCCCTAGAACTTAATCTATTTACATAAAGGTCCATGTAAACTGTTTTAATTACTTTTCTTTTATTTTATGCAAAAATATTAAATCAACCCTAAAAATTATCTAAAAATTACTATGGCTCCTACTAGTAATTGTGATTTTTGGGTGTTGATTCCCATACATATTTTATTATTAAAACTCAAAACCTCTAAAAATTATCTTGTTTGTTTTAAAAAATTATAAAATTTTGAAAAATCACCTAAAAATTCCACAAAAATTACTGTAGTTGTATTTTAGTATATTTATTTCTACTATTAATTTTGTTTAAAAATGCCTTATAAAAACCATAAAAATTGCAAAACACATTATAACTTATAAAAATCATATAAAATTGTAGGAAAAAACTAAAAATAGTGTTTTCAGATTATGTTTATAGATAATTAACTCTACTTTGTCATAAACTCCCAGGAGTTTTGGGCATTCAAATTATTTTAACTTGCCAATTTACTCCTATTTGTGCATTATTTTGTTCTTTTTGTCACTGTTTGATTTTTTAGAAATTACAAAAAAAATCATTTAAAAATTGTATAAAAATTAAAATAATAATATAAAACCTATAAAAAACCAAAAATATTTTTATTACAATTTTTTGAGTATTTTTTGTCTGTTAGAAAAATATAAAAGTTTTTCTGTGAGTCCTTTTATTCCTTGTGTTGAAAAATAAAAATTTGAAAAACTAAAAACCACTAAAAAGTTGTTTTATTCCTAAAATCTCTCTACTTAGCTTTTAGTTGTGCTC
The DNA here is from genome assembly GCA_037367405.1 of Ottelia alismoides. Lineage (NCBI taxonomy): Eukaryota > Viridiplantae > Streptophyta > Magnoliopsida > Alismatales > Hydrocharitaceae > Ottelia > Ottelia alismoides. The sequence continues at coordinate 711,221 of JAZKJV010011370.1, forward strand.
CTTGTGTTCGACGGCTGGTCGCTATACCATATAAATAAAAGTAGCGAAATTGCTTGCATTCACTTTTTTATTCTTAGGGGTTTGATTTTCTGGTTGATCGGTTTGATTGATTGAGGACAATGACGATTGATTTATTTATTCCACCTTAGTCAATCGAGAAAGCCTTGTCATCAAGCACCATTCGATATTCATCGAGCGGCTCCCAAGCATTACAACACCTGTTGTAACAACATAAGATCTGCGCCCTAGAAACACATGGCATTGCACTTCTCTTTTGTCTTGCGTTGCACCTACTTATTTATGAGATCAAAGACAGTTGTACGCTACTTCTCCATGCATGGTATCTTAATGATGGGACGATCATCAGGGACACATTGGAGTGGCCATGGTGCTTGACATTATACAACGCAGGAGTCCAATGATGTGCTTGTTCTGAAAATAAAAAAAACGAGCTTTTTTGCCTTCCTATGATGGAGAAAAGATCCACATATGTTTGTTTCATATGGATATTGGGAGGCTTATGCTAGGAATGAGTTTACTTTGAGGTACAGTGAGTGGGAACAAAGGTTTTATAGAAATCCTGGCTATGAGGAGGGCCACCAAATTAATGCATACTTCCTCAGTTGGATGATCCACAAAGTGAGATTATTTTATTATGGTCTTGTATAGGTTCAACCAAGATCATATTTAACTTAAGGACATGTCAACTTATGTACATGGAACGTGCTGCTATGTGGTTTGACAAAGCTATACGTGGAGCTATTGAAGATATTGTGGTTTGTGGAGGGCCCTTCTTTGGCGACCTTCAATGGTGGGTAGCGTCCCTACGAATCAGACTCGGTGGCTTAGGTCTGTAGTCAGCTATTGAGGCTTCTTTATATGCTTTTGTGGCTTCTAGAGTGCAATCTTGAGTGCTCCAAGACCACATTTTATGAGACAGTGGGGTACATGGTATGGATTCTGATTTTCTATATGCTTTAGAGTCCTACGTGTCACACTTCCATCTCTCTATCTTACATGTCCTAACAAGGATACCATCCCCTCTAAATCCCAGAATGCTTTGGCGGAAATTGTTAACGACATGGAGGCTGAGTTTAACATGACTTCTAGACAAGAGTTAATTTTTCGTTGTTTACAAGCAGGACATGCTCAAGATTTCCCTTCTTGCTATTCCTATTGATGGACTTAGAATGCATATGTCACCTATTGAGTATCGTACTATTCTCAAAAATCACCTTATGATTTCTCTATTCCCAGTTGATGAGGCATGTCCACTATGTTGCAAATACTGCCTAGATGCTTTTTGGGGAGTAGTTCATTACTGTGAACTCCCATGTTTTAAATATAGACATGATCTTGTCATGGATGTCATGGATGATGTACTCATGCATGCTGGGGTTGCTTTTAAGAAAGAAGCACTTGTGAATTTTTTGACTAATCCACAAGAGGGGAGTTCGATACTAAGACCAGCAGATATTTTAATATTTAGTTGGGCTGGAGAGAAACATGCATGTGTTGATTTGACTGGAGTTTCTCCATGGTGGGCCCAATAAAGGTTGAATTTATCATGGGATACACTGCACAGAAAGCTGTTTCAGCTAAAGTTGCTAAGCATGAGAATGCTTGTATTCACAATCAACATGTTTTCATCCCTTTTGATTTTGATACCTTTGGATTCTTGGCTAATGAAGCAGTAGAGCTCCGCAAGAGGGTACAAAAAATATGCATAGTAATGTTATGGTTTTCGGGTACAAATATATATATATATATATATATATATATATAGTAATGTTATGGTTTTCAAGTATGTGGATGTTGTGTTTCAAAGGATTGGATTTGACATCCAATGGGATTGGCGACGTAACCTGTTACCCGTCTCCCATCAATCTCTTTGAGAGATCGTATTACTCATATGCCCGCATATGCACACCAACTCGTTGATGTATATAGACCTTGATCAGGCCATCAACCTATCGGTCTGGCAAATGTACATACTCAAATGTATAGTAACACATCTGTTCCGATCATAGGATGCGTGCATATATCATGACAGTTATGATATAGGACTTGGTTATCTCGGTCTCATTAAGTTAACTCTTTGACCTAACTTATTTAACACTTCTGAATCTCTATTCCTATGCAGAGGACATGCATCAAGAGTTCGGTTAGATATCGGCCTTTAAAGAAGAATTACCATCTTCTTCTCAGGCCAAAGATAAGAATTACCATCTTCTCTCAAGTCGGAGATCCCTGCTTAATAATCATTTACTAGTGTAGATGAGCCTCAGTCTACTCTTTAGATATCATCCAAGCACCAACGTCTATGATTCAACATTTGAAATCAATATTTTGTATGATCATTAAGATGGCCATGGTACATAACCCTAATCGTACAGAGGGATCATATAAGTGCATCCATTCACTTAATCTCAGACAAGGATTGAAATAAACCAATAACCTTTATTGATATATGAAAGATTAAAATAACATTTATTGTAGAAATGGTTTGCCATGGGTTACATTGCCAACATCCTGTTGACAGTTGATTCAATTAGTAATAGGTCAACATCACCTTAGGGCGGTGGGCTCGGGTGTCAAAGACCAAAAAGGGAAATACAAGTTGGACTTGCAAGGCGAAAGAGTTCCCACTTCCTTCACCCAAGTTACATGTTCTCATATTATTGGGGTGTGACAAAGGTCAAATGGAGATATCATATCCCACTTGAGGTACCTTGTTTAACATACCTAATACTTTGAAAGTTTGGAAACGGGTGGACTTTCAAGGTAATAAAAGGTGAGACATATTTGATTTAAAGCAATAATAACATTAATAAAAGTAAACATATTTAATGCAAATTATCTTATTTAAGGTAATCTTCACTAAATGTAGTCAAATCTATACTCAATCATAACCAACATAGTATCATGGATTGAATCTATGATCAAGATGCAGTACTTGCAATTGGACACATAATATATGTGGCTACAATGAGAGCTACCTTAGTATAGTGAAGAATGATAATTAATTAGATAGTAGGACAACAACCAAGTGTTTGTGTGTCCCTACGGTATTGATCTGTCATCAAGTGTGCTTTGGAAATAACATGTTGATGATGATCATAATTGTCAAGATCCTTCTAAAATCAAAGGAGATGTTTTGGCAAACATATGTGTTCTCAACAATTAATCATGAATGATATGGTTCATTGCATTTATGTGGAATAGGAGATATTGTACTCAAAAATATTTGAGTACTTGCCTGAACCGGTCTTCAAGAGTTAAGACGAATGTGGATATGAAGAGTGTCATCATTCTACTATCTCTACTCAAATCTTTTCATGAAGCATCATAATATTCATATTGTATGAATGGAATGATGCAATTATAAATGTTAGAGTATTCTCATATTGGAGTCCCTTGAGGATATGTTCAATTTAAGAGATCCTTTATCTTAAGCAATGGTTGTTTATTAATCAAGGAAGCCCAGTGGAATCATGGGTCCGACCTATGTAAGAAGGACGTTGAATCTATGATTCGTCACTTTAAAAGTAAAAAATAAAGCTTTGTTCCCAGAGTAATTAATTGCATATCTCCATTTATTGTGCATTATTCTCATTCATGCATTTAGAATTAATGTCGCATTTTAGCATTCATATTAGCATTAATAAGGAGCCAAATTCACCTATACATATTCACATGTATATTAGCTAACTTTACCTATTTGTATCTATTTTATACTAACTCCAAATACAATAAAATAAACACTATAGTGTATATATTAGTAACAAGAATAAAAGAAAAATATTAACAAAATATTAACTTGTAAAATAGACCAATAAAACCCTAACCATAGTTTGAGACTAATAACCTTACAACATGAATATCTCTCTCATACGGTCTCATATAGACCCATACTTACTTTTAAATTAATGTACGTTCAAATACCTTCAAAATAATATCAAATTCAAAAGAATCGGAATTCGTATGTGAAACTTGGGTTTTGAGTCCTATTGTATATTATACATATTGACCAAACTATCGTGTATCTTATATTTTTAATTATTAAAAATATAAAAAATTAGATTAAATTGTAAATATCTCTTTCATATTTTCTCTAATTGTATTTTGATTTCTCTCTTATTTAAAAATGGAAAAAAAAATTGCAAAAGATAAAAATATGGTATTTTATACTTATAAGATATCCACAAAAAATACGTTTTATATAGATGACTTCTTTTGATTTATGATCCATCAGAAAAGTTGTAGATCTCATCGAGACGAGCAACTTTCATGTTGACCACTTTCTGATTCAACCCTTGTTGTTATTTCTTTTTTATTTTTTCCTTTCGATTTAATCTTCAATTTTTCTGGGAGTGACACGTGGCAGCTCCTAGAGCCGCCATGTGTCACCCCCATTTTTCTTTTAATTATTTATTTTAAATATTTACTTATTTTATTTTATTTATTTATTACTTTAATTATTTATTGTTTTACTACTATTATTATTTAATTATTATTATTATTATTTTATTTATTATTGTTTATCTTATTTATTTATCTTAATTATTATTAATTTTATTTTAAATTTTATAATTTACTCTCCACCACCTGGTCGCACCCTTGCGTGCCATGTGGCCATTTCTTTCTCTCTCTCTCTCTCTTTCTCTCCTCCGCTCTTCTCTCTCTCTCTAACTACCCCCATGCAACCCATGCACCCACGCTCCCTTACGTTCCCCTCTGTCCCTTCTCTCTCTCTCTCTACGCCCAACACCCTCATTGACCTGGTCATCTCCTCATCCCTCTCCCCCGTGATTCCATCCAAACCGCCCCACGCCTCACATGCGGTTGCGTAGCCATCCTCATCTCTCTCTCCCCCCGCATATCCCTCTCTCTCTCTAACTGACATTTCTTTCCTCTCACCCTCTCCCTCTCGCGCAATCGAAACTGCACGCGTTTCCCTATACCCCACAGAATCCTCGCCCTCTCTCCCCCACGTTTCTCCTCCGCAAGACGCACATGCTCCATGCACGTCCCGCAGCCACTTCTCCCATCTCTCCCATGGACCTTCCCTCGTTCCCCACTTCCTCTGAGCCCTTCTCGCTTCCGGCCAACCACCAATAAAAGGGACTAGCCTCCTTTGACTGCAGGATCATCCGCCATTCAGAGAGGAAGGAGAGAGCTCGCTACCTCCCCACGATAACAGTAGTAGGGACTGAACTCTGAGCAACAACCTCCACCCTCAGGCGATATCCAAGGGACATCTCCCCTTGCTGCAGTTGCTCCATGCAATTTCCTAGATCTTCGCGTGCCGATGACTTCGAGAAACGACCAATCAACCTCGAGTTTCCCCTTCACAGGCGATCCTCTATTCATTCTCTATAGGTAATCTTCTTCCATGCCCTTCTTTATTCCTCCTTCTGCCCCTTTCTTCTAGGCACGAACTCACCACCGCTCAGATCCCTATTCCTCTGTCTTCGTTGCACTCAACTCTTCATTACACCCTCAATTTCCACCTTCACCGCCACCATCTCTTCACACTCACCATCTCCATCTTCATCCACCAACAACAACCACGCCCGCCCCTCCGCGCTCGACCGTCGACCATCCCTGAGCATCTACGTCGTTCACAATCGTGCTCTGTGATAACGGATCCCAAGGCTAGGGTATGAGGTACAGAAATAGGCTCGTTGTGACCCAAGCAATCAGACCACGTATATCAAGAAAAATAAACCACTCTATGCAAATAAAATCAATCAAAACCAAAGCAAGCGGTCCTGCTATGTGTTTAACCTGGTATAGCTCCCAGGGTCGAACTCAAGGAGCACGGATTGGCCGAAGGCCTACGAAGTAGTAAAAATGAATAAAATAAAATACAAAGGATTTTTAGTGGTTTTTAATTGTTTTTATAATTTTTTTTGATTTTTAATATGTGAAGAAAATAAAAGAAAACAAAAACAATCACACTTTAGCAAATTATTTATTGCATCAAAAATCAAGCAAAAATTCAAACAAAAATATTTTTATGTTTTCTATGTTTTTTAATGTTTTTGGTGAATTTTTGATAATTTTCTAATGTGTATTTTATTTTCTAAAAATCAAACAGTAGCAAAAATGCAAGGTACTGTCCAGCCGGGCCCAAAAGCCCTAGATAAATTATCTAAGGGCTCAAAAGGGCCTGGAGGTATTTTTCCTGTAACCTAGAAAATTTGAGTACCAAAATTATTATTTTTGGATTTTTAATTTATTTATTGGAATTTTTATGGGTTTTTAGGTGTTTTTAAGTTTTTATGGTTTTTAAGCAGTGAAAAATATCCACAATTGGCTAGAAAATCAAACACACTAAACTAAACAGTACCTAATTTTTATAGAATTTTTGGAGGGGTTTTTATATTTTTTTGTGATTTTCTAATCTAGGCAGTAACAAAAATGATAGTTTTTGAATTTTTAAAAATAACAAATAAACTCAAAAATGTCCTCGAAAATTCTCAAAAATCCTACACCATGGCAGGAGCCATGGGTCAAATTTTCATCGAATTTGGAGGTGATTTGATATTTTATTCAAAAATGGCAAGGGGGTACTGTGCACAGGGACTGAAATGCAAATACCCTAAGTTCTGGGGGTTCCGGTGCAAAATACCCAGCAAAACACGCGCGCGGCGCGTGCCTGGGGCACTCAGGGACCTCTACGTAATAAAAATAAGGTCCAGGGACCAAATGGTAACACGTACCAAAAATCCGAGGACCTCAGCTGCAAATTACCCAAGAAATCACGCACATGCGGAATGAAACCATTCACAGGGGCATAAATGCAAATGTCAAAAATATTTCATTCATTTCAGAACCATCCAGAACTACAGGGACTAAGGTTGCAAATACATCAATAAAACACGTGACGAAGCACGTGGCTCACAATAGGCAGGGGTATATATGCAAACTAACTTAAGATCAAGGTCCTCTATGCAATTTCACCCAAAACTAAACAACGCATTTAAATATTTACAGGACTAAAGTGAAATAAAAACAAGATAAGGGCCTAAGGGTAATTTACCCTTTATTAATCTGAGCTGACGGATGGCGCCACGTGGAGATCTGACGGTTCAGGATGGGGCGGCTCTCAACGCTGGAAGGATCTGCTCGATCCAACGGTCCAGGCCAGGACACGTGGGGATCTAACGGTCTGGATCAACTGCCTCAGATCGGACGTCAAAGGGGGGCTCCAGCCACCAACGATCAGGATGGCACCTGGAGCGGGAGGCTAATCCGACGGCTCTGGAGAGTCCTGGAGGAACAAGAGGCCGGCGAACTTCGCCGGCCCAGTACGCTCGCTCCGGTCCTCCTCTGATGCGCCTGAAGATCGGAGGGGCTCCGTCGTGACGATGCACGGCTGCTGGTGTCCTCCGATGCCCCAGCCGAGCTCGGGAGAGCTCCGACGAGGGCGGCGGAGGTGAAGCTCCTGGGCTGAATGTCGAGGGGCCTCAGACGGCCTCTGCTGAACCTGCAAAACACCTCAGAAGCTTCGCGGGTCGAGGGCAAAGTACCTCGACCCAGTTAGGCGACGTGGGGGTGATCGGTGCGTCGGGGCGAGCGAACCCCGGCGATGCGACGGTGGAGGGGTTCGAATCCCAGCTCCTGTGCGAGCTGGGTTGAACGGAGGGGCGGAGAAGATGCGCGGGGGAAGGGCGAACGTGATGGGGGATTCCGATGGTCGAACGGGAGGGTGAGGCGGTCGGAATCAGCGATGGTCGGCGACGACGAAAATTGGGGGAAATCGGAAATTGGACCAAAAGGGGGAGCTACGGGATTACCTGGGTGGATGGATCGACTGTGCTGGAGCTGGGCAAGCTCCCGGTCCTCGCCTCAAGGAGCGTCGACGTCCGAGGCTCTGGCTCCTGCTCTGGGCGGAGCACGGCGGTGCTGACTCGCCGGATCAGTGGTATCCGGCCCCTCTCCTCGCTGCGACAGCACCTGGAGCGAGCTGTCACTCACGCTCGAGCACTGGAGGTCACTGGGGGTGGAGCGGATTAGCCAAAGATAAGAAATGCGGAGGCGGAGCTGGAGCTTTATATGCTGGAGAGTCCGGGAAGACAGGCGCGGGTAGGACGTGGAAGCGCGCGGATCCCGATGCAGGAGCTCCGGCGAGGGTCTCGGGTGTGACACGAAGGAGTCGGACCCGGGGTTTAGGCGAGATGGAGTCGGGTCGAGCGGGTAAAAATCCGAGAAGGGGTCCGGTGCTCGAGTCCGTGGGAAGTGGTCCTGGGGGGGGGCCAGTTGACCGGGCGGTCAACATCCCCAGGACCCAATGGGTAGCTGCCACGTGGAAAAAGTTTGGAGCTCAAAAATAGGGCAGCCAATGGCCGATTTTGCAAAAACTTAAAACATGAATTATTTTTATTTTATTTTTTTCTATTTTTTTGGTGATTTTTAATTAATTTTTGGAAATAAAAATAAGCTATATACATAGTAGGGTTGGGTATAGGTATATATACAATATGTAGGCTTTTGATTTTTGATTTTTAATTATTATTTTTGTACAATTTTATTCCTATTTTATATTTTATTTATTTATAGAATAAAATAGAGAATAAAAGGATATTTTTATTTTGTTTTTATTATTTATGTACAGAGATAAAATAAATAGATATATACATCTATATACATGGTATATATACAATGTCTTTTTATATTTTGAATTTTGTAATTTTTATTTGATTTTTGTTTTGATTCTTTTTATTTTATTTATTCATTCTGATATAACATAGACTATTTACAAAAATGATTAAATTTACTTTTGTATATTTACAAAGCTTAATAAATATATAGGTGTGGCTTATGTACATGATGAAAGGGTAATTTTTAATCTTTTTGATTTTTAACTTTTTATTTTGTTTTTTTTATATTAATAAATATATACAAATATGTACAAGCATATTTTTGGGTAAGGAAAATATAGTTTTATTTATGTACAAATATTTACACATGAGCCCCTATCTCCCTCTACTTTGGCTTTTATGCGGTCAGGCCCATGCTGAGCCCTCCCTTGGGTTAGGTTGCTCAATATTTATTCTAAATATTTCCCTCTTTTTCTTTTTAGTCTTTATTCTTTTATTTTTGCACAAAAACATGCTAATTATAGGCTTTTACACAATGCATGCTTTTGCTAATTATTCCTATTTACAATTATCTACATGCATTTGCGAAGGTTTTTGTAGCTAAAATATAAGAATAAAGAGTGGTGAATGGGTATTCATCACCCCCCTATACTTAACTTTGCTAGTCCCTTAGCAAACACTTATTTGAAAAAGAAGTGAAAAAGGAAGAAAGAAAAAGAAAAAGAGGATGTACATGGATCAAGGTTGATTATTAAACTTGCCTTCATTAAATTGAGGTATGGAGCTCAATCAGATCTTTGGATTATTAATGTGTCGGAACCTTATTTAGACTTAAGCTTAAAACCTAACAGCCTCTAAGTTCCACTAATCTATAATCAAGACTCCTCAATGCTCCAGATCAGAACAAATCATCAATCACAAACCCTGAAGACCATGAATCTTTTCCTGTCCTGTGAAAGTGAGGTCTGAGCTCTCCACCTCAGAAATGGCAACTTGACAACCCTCCCCAACAAGGTAACTCTATGACCTCAATCTGGCCACTCTTTCCTCGAGGAGCGGGGTATTCCCTTCTAAGTTCAAGTACAACCGGCTCAAGAAGAGGGGGAAGAAGAGAATGGGTCAAGGCCAGTGTAGCCAAGTACCCTTGGGAGCCTGACCAGTGTAGCCAAGTCTCCCTGCTGCAAGCTACAACAGGTGGATCATGAAACCAAGCTTTGCTTATTGCACTTATATACATGCTCCGGTGGGATTATCATTTTCTCTCAGACCCACCACTTTTTTGGAGTTCTTTTCTTTTTGCACATTTTTTTTCTTCGAGTGCATCTATATACATATGCAGCATATATACAAGGAGTTTTTCCTCTTGAGCCAGTAGACTATCCCTCTTTTGAAGCTTTATTGCAACCCACAACTCCCGTCGTTAGACCTCATGGCAACCAGACCAAGTTGAGATGCACTTCCTTCACTATAAGAAGAAGAGAGGTTCCGCCTAGAAGTACTACCCTCATATGCTACCCCAAGTCAAGGAAGACTGCCTCCTCACCACCTCATCCGTAGAGAGCTCGGTGCATAGTGCTGGTGTCCAAGTAAAGCCATAATCTATATGAGTCATGTGTTGTTGTTAAGTGCTCTACTTAGGCTCATTGAGATGACATGTGATCATAGCCTAGCGGACTCAAAGAATTAAGTCACCATGGACCTGAAAGGCCTTAAACCTAAGCCCTATAAGGTTCCTTTTAGAAATTAGGTGGATTAAGATCTTAATCAAGCTCCATTTCTCAATTTAATTCCAGGCTAGTTTAAATGTCAACTTTCATCCAGAAAAACTATATACATATGTACAAAAAGATGCTTATTTACATAATATTTTACAATCATGCAAAATTTTTGAAAAATGTTTTGAAATCATGAATGGATGATGCATGAAGTGCAAGTTTTGCAAAAAGATATTTACACACATTTACACAAGATTTTTGCAAACTTTTGATTTTCAAAACATTTTGGAAAAATTTTGTACTATATACATAATTTTGATACAAAAATACTTACACAAGCTTTACACAAAAGATTTTTGAAATCATTTTTACAAAAATAATTTGTACACTAGCTATGTATGTGCAAATAAAAGAAGATTATGTACATGAAAAATTTTTAATTTTTGTGGTTTTTAGCCATTTTTATTTATTCACACACTCACACAAAGTACGAGTTATGGCTAAAGTATATATGAAATATATACACACCCCCCTATACTTAGCTCGAACGATGTCCTCAGAGTCAAGAGCGATGAAGAAGACATAACTCGTGCTATGTATAGGGAAGTGAAAAGAAGGGCTATACAAAAAGGATGTGAAAAGTCAAGGGGATCTCAGGTCTTCCCCCTATACTTAGGATCAAATAATCCTAAGTATAGCAGACTGTACACGAAGGGAAAACCGAGTGGAGAATGTACAAGGTCTACCCCCCCATACTTAGGGTAAAATATCCCTCAGTATAGGCAGCACAACAGGGGTAGACAAAAACAAAAGAAATACCCCCGAAATGTCTCACATCCCCCCTATACTTAGGGTAAAGTGCACCCTAAGTATAGCATAATCACAAGATGGAGAAAGGGATGTGGGACTAAAAAATGTGATGATATGGACATCTGGATCTATATACAACGGAAGATCAGTGAAACTCAGGCGTGAGATGCATTAGATGTGAGTCAAAGACCACATCTCACGCAAAATGAATAGGGGCAAGATCAACGACCCGCGGCTCATGATCTAGAAATGGCTTGAGCCGCTGGCCATTCACTCGAAAGGTACTCTCAGAAGACAACTCAGATATGTCGATGCTACCGTTGTCGTGTACCTTTCTAACCAGATAAGGTCCTTTCCATTTGCTCTGTAGCTTCCCTGGAAATAATCTAAGCCTCGCATCAAACAGCCATACTCTCTGTCCAATCTCAAAATGCTTGTGGCTGATATGAGAATCATGCCACTCCTTCACTTTCTCCTTATAATGTAGGCTGCTTGAGAAAGCTGCATCTCTAAGCTCCTCCAGGGCAGCTAGCTCTGCCCTCCTCTGGTCTCCCATACCATCTGGATCCATGATAATATCTGTGACTGCCCAAAGTGACTTGTGCCTCAGCTCAACAGTTAAATGGCATGGCTTGCCATATACGAGGCGAAAGGGAGATGTGCCCAAAGGTGTCTTGAAGGACGTCCTATATGCCCACGAGACCGAGTCCAAAAGCTGTGACCAATCCTTTGGGTCAGGGCGGACGACCTTCTTTAGAATAGTCTTAATCTCCCTATTCGATACTTCGGCTAGACCATTCGTCTGTGGATGGTAAGGTGTAGCAACACGATGATCTATGCCGAACTCGCTAGCAAGTGCCTTTACCTGGTCGTTGATGAAGTGAGATCCCCCATCAGAAATCAGAACTCGTGGAACCCCGAACCGCGTGATGATAGGCTTCCTCAAAAATCTGCAAACTGTCCTCGCATCAGCGACTTGGGCGGGGATAGCCTCCACCCAACGACTCACATAATCAACGGCCAACAGAATGTACTCAAATCCCTGACTCTTAGGGAATGGACCCATGAAATCGATGCCCCATGCGTCAAAAACCTCACAGAAGTGAATGGGCTACATCGGCATCATATCACGCTGTCCACAAGTGCCCATCCTCTGACAGTCAGTACACCTCTTCACGAACTCATCTGAGTCCTTGAAGAGGGTAGGCCACCACAAGCCGGATTGGAGCACTTTCTGTGCCGTTCTCCTCCCAGAATGATGTCCTCCTGCCTCAAGCTTGTGGCAGTAAGTGAGGACGCTATGGTGTTCCTCCTGAGGAATACACCGACGCCAGACGCTATCCCCTCCCTCGTGGTAAAGGATGGGATCCTCCCAATGGTAAAACTTGGCCTTCGCAAGGAAGGTCTCAAGCCTCTGCCTGGGCCAATCTTGTGGGACTTTCCCAGCAACGAGAAAGTTCACAATATCGGCATACCATGGGAGTGAGGCGATAGCAAGGATCGCCTCATCTGGGAAGGTATCTCTAATAGGATCAATCTGCTCAGAATCCTCAGGCTGCTCTAGTCGGGAGAGATGATCCGCCACCACATTCTTGACTCCAGGCTTATCCTTGATCTCAATATCGAACTCCTGGAGTAGAAGGATCCATCTAGTCAGTCTGGCCTTGGCATCCTTCTTTGCCATGAGGTACCTGATGGCGGTGTGATCTGTAAACAAAGTCACTCTAGATCCGATGATATACGATCTGAACTTATCCAGGGCAAACACTACGGCTAGCATCTCCTTCTCTGTGACCGTATAGTTCCGCTGGGCGGAATCCAATGTGCGGCTAGCGTAGTGTATGGAAAATGGAACTCCATCCCTCCTCTGTCCCAGCACTGCCCCTACGGCAAAATCGGAGGCGTCCGTCATGATCTCGAATGGGAGAGACCAATCAGGCGGCTGAAGGACAGGAGCCTCAATGACGCACTGCTGGAGAGTCGCGAATGACGAAAGACACTTGTCATCGACAAGGAACTCGGTGTCTTTCGTCAAGAGGTCAGTCAACGGCCGGGCAATCCTGCTGAAATTCTGAATAAATCTCCTATAAAATCCAACGTGCCCCAGGAATGACCGTAGCTGCCTCAAATTGGACGGCGGTGCGAGTTTCCTAATGACATCAACCTTGGCCGGATCAACCTCCATGCCCCTGTTGGAGATGATATGGCCAAGCACCGTCCCTTGAGTCACCATGAAGTGACTCTTCTCCCAAGATAGCACCAAATGATACTCAATACATCGCTGGAGTACTCGATCTAGGCAGTCAAGACAAGAATCGAATCTGTCACCGTAGATCGAGAAATCATCCATGAAGACCTCCAAACACTCCCCTACCATGTCCGAGAAGATCGACAGCATGCACCTCTGAAAAGTCGCAGGGGCGTTGCATAGCCCAAATGGCATGCGTCGAAAAGCATATGTGCCGAAGGGACAGGTAAAGGTGGTCTTCTCCTGATCCTCAGGAGCGATGGCCACTTGGTTGTAGCCCGAGTACCCATCCAGGAAGCAATAATGGCTCTTCCCTGCCAGTCTCTCAATGATCTGGTCAATAAAAGGCAGGGGAAATGGTCCTTCTTGTTGGCTTGGTTGAGTCTCCTGTAGTCAACACAAACCCTCCAAGAGGTGGGTACTCGTGTAGCGATCTCCTCTCCCGACTCACTGATCACAGTCGTGATGCCCGTCTTCTTGGGCACCACATGCAAGGGGCTGACCCACTTGGAGTCGGAAATGGGATAAATAAAACCTGCACCCCACCATTTTGATATTTCCTTCATCACAACCTCTCTCAGGTTGGGGTTAAGACGCCGCTGGAACTCACGCGACGGCTTTGCCCCTTCCTCAAGATAGATATGGTGGGAGCACACTGATGGACTAATCCCATGGAGATCCGCTACGCTCCATCCGATCGCCCTGCGGTTCTTTTCAAGAACCCCCATCAAACGGGATTCCTGCTCTCCAGTCAACTCGGCGGAGATGATGACTGGGTACATCTCAGGCTCGCCCGCAAGGAATCGATACTTCAGCGAAGTAGGGAGCGGCTTCAGCTCTGGAATGCTGGGTACTGGCAAATCTGGCTGCGGAAGAAACTGAGTGAAAGCTGCTAAGTTTGCCAAATCTGCCTGGGAAAGTGAAAGCGTACTCTCGCAAACTGGATCGGGAGAAGGCTGCTCAACTGCACTGTCTCTGCTCGGCTCTGCATCTACCTCCTCCTCATCTATAGGCTCAGGTGAACTCAGGTCTGGCATCTGATCATAGCAATCGGCCCAATCAGACTCTGAATCCGAGGGATCTGTATCAACCACGGTGGCATCAGTACCACCGGAAAACAAGGTGGCCTCAGCACCACCATCACTAAACCTCGTGCTGCGATCAAGGACCGGCTCTGCTGCCTCTATGGTATCCTGAACCAGGGCTGTGCTCTCCAGACTCTCCCCTGCTGTCATCTCTGCATCAGCTGTATCTGAAAGTGAGAGGATGGCCTGTGTCGATCTGCCCAAGCTGCCTCATCATCTGTGATCACAAAATCACAGTCCTGGTGGATGTCTGGCTCTGCGTCTGTCAGCTGCTCGGAATCTGTACTCGCATCTGAGCGGGCTCTCTCTCTAGCTCTGTAGTCCTCGACCGTCTCTATTTGTATACTCTCGCCTTGGACGCGAAAGTACACCTTCCCTCTATCATGATCAGTCACCGCCTTGGCTGTGGCCAAGAACGGACGGCCGAGGATGATGGGTGTATCGGCCACTGACTCAGGGATCTCCATGTCCAACACTACGAAGTCCACGGGGAATTTCAGGCCCTGAATCGTGACGATAACGTCTCGTAATAACCCCTTCGGCCTCTTGACAGATCGATCAGCGAACTGAAGGACTGTCCTGCTCTGTCGAAGAGTGCCCAACTCGAAGCGGTCGAGAAGGGCTGCCGGAAGAAGGTTGATCAACGATCCGCTATCTAGAAGAGTACGGTCGAACCTCTGCTCACTAATCTGGCATCTGACATACGGGGCCCCTGAATCTGGCCTCTTGGCTGGCAGGCGGTTCTGGATCGCAAAACACGTGGCTTTGGTCAGCACATGGATCTCGAAAGTGTGGTTCCTCCTCCTCCTCCTGACTGTAGTCCTCTCTCCCAAAGATCGCTGGAGAAGGGGGATGTGCTGCAAAGCCTCCTGGAGGGTCAGCTGGATGTGGAATCGATCGATCATGCTCTGGCTGAACTCCTCAAGCTCTCTTTTTTTTGGATTTTCTTTTTTCTTCCCCTTCCCCATCTGAAGGGCTCTAGGGAAGGGGATCACAGGGTCCTTCTCAGATGAAGGACTAGGAAAAGGTCTAGACGGTTCAAGGACCGGATCCACACATACATCATGCACCACAGTGGGACCAGAAGAAAGTAAACCTTTTCCTTTATTCACAACAGAGTTCTGAGATACAAGAATGCGAGGAAAGACAACATCTCTATCACGACTAACACTGGTGGCCTCAGTACCACCGTGGGCTGGCTCTGCTGCTGCTGCTGGTAGACGTCTTACGGCATCAGTACCGCGGGCTGGCTCGGCTGAACTGGTGGCGTCAGTACCACCTCCTAGATCTGGTGAAGCGGCGGCCTCAGTACCGCCGGTGGGATCAGCATCCTTGGTGGCTTCAGTGCCACCGTCATCGTCTGGAGCAGCCTCAGTACCGCTCTCCTCTTCCTCATGTGGCGCCTCTGAAGTGTCCTCGTGGTGAAGCTCAGATGAGGCGCCGCCGCCTGCTGGGGTCCTACCGCTCCTAAGTGTGACAAAATCAGCATCAAATAGATCCGAAGATGTATCATCAAAGGGGTCACTAGGAGTGGCAAACTCAGTATGTACTACCTGCTCAGATTTCCTCTTGAGGTTGTTCGGGTTCGGCTCAATCTGGGCTGGAATGACGGCCTTCCCTCTCACCAAGTCCCGCATCTCCTGGCGGAACTCGTCCATCTCCCGTCGGAATGTGGCCTGCTGGTCCGTGAGGAGGCGGGCGATGTCATCCAAAGCGGGGCTCTTGTGGGAGCCCGACGTGTAGCCTCTCTGTGGGTGAGGCTGCTGGAACTGCTGCTGCTGGTGCTGGTAAGAGGGGTATGAGGACGGGTGCTGCTGCTGAACCGGGTGAGCCTGCTGCTCACGTCTCCACGACTGTCCCTGCTGTTGATAGGGACGAGGACCGAAGGATGATGGATGGTGCTGCTGATATGCTGGGGGCTGCTGCTGCGGCTGGTGGTGATCTCTCTGCTGGGAGTACTGCCCTCCCTGTCCTGACGGCTGCTGCTGGGGCTGGGCACCACCACTCCCCCACCTGAATCAGGGATGGTCTCATCGGATCCCAGGCTGGGGGCGGTCATACCAAATCCCGTTGACATCCATCAACGGCTCGGCATCGTAGGGGGCTGGCGGGAGTACTGCCAGAGGCTGGTCCGGCTGGTAGACCACCATCTGCATCTCTGGAGATGGTGGGGACTGGTAGGTGGGCTGCGACTGCTGGTACGGCTCCGCCTGTACAAGATGGACCTGTCTAGGCTGCACGTGGGTGCTGGAGCGCTGGGACGAGCTGCTGCTGCTGCCGGCGTCGCCTCGCGACCGAAGACGGGGCTGAGAAGCCGTCTGTGCCTCCTGGAGACACATGAGCTGTGTCTTCATGTCGCTCAGAACCTGTGCCATCTGCTCCATCTGCGTGATACTCTGGCACTGCTTCTTCTCGATCAGCTCCATGCGGTCCAGCTTCTCGCTGATAATGCCCATGTCCGCAGCTGACGACTCTAACTGTGCTGCTACTACTGCGGACGAACTGGATGGACCTGCATCGACCCGTGCTATCCGCTGGTACTGCACGGGTCCTGGCTGCTGTGGCTGGGGTCTCTGAGAATACAACCGGGTCTGGGACATCACCATGTAGTTTTCTGCCATCTCCTCGTAGATGGCCCAGACCTGGTCGTGGTCCTTGGCGAAGTAGGACCCGCCGCAAGAAGCATTCACCAGACCCTGTAGCTCTGGCGTCAACCCGCTGAAGAAGCTCTGAACCAAGTTCGGCTTGGAGATGTCGTGGTGCGGGCATCGATCTAGGAGCTCTCGAAACCTCTCCCATGCCTCGTGAAACTGCTCGTTGGGGAGCATGGAGAAGTTGCTGATCAGGGCCCTCGCTGCATTGGTCCGTCCGAGTGGATAGTACTTGTTCAAGTACTCGGTGCGGAGCTGCTCCCAGGTGTAGACAAACTTCCCTAGATGTTTCAGCCAAGCGGCTGCTCTATCTGCCAGTGAAAAAGGGAAGGCTATCATCCGGATCGTATCCTGGTCCACGTGGCGATCGTGGGCAGTACTGCAGATCATCAGAAACTCCTGGAGGTGGAGGTGGGGCTCCTCAGTGGCCAGTCCATGGAAGCGGGGTAGCAACTGCAAGGTGTTCGGGGGGAACTTGAAGTCCCCCACGATCGCCGGCACCACTACCCAGTGATGCATCAGAGTAGATCCGGGATTGTGTAGCTCCCGCATCGGTCGTGGTGGTCCTCCTGCCGCGGCGGCTGCCGCTGCGGCGGCCGCGGCTGCTGCTGCGGCTGCTGCGGCACGTGCATCTGCATCATCGGGCTCCTCAGGCTCGCTCTGACGGTCTCGCTCTGCTCTGAGCCTCTCCAACTCTCTCCTCATCTCAATCATAAATGCTCCCTGATCGCGGAGCTGCTGCTGGACTGTTTCGAGTGATGCGATCAGGGTGGAGTTGATCGCTCCCTGGTCTAGTACAAAGTGCTCTGGCTGACGGGAGTGATCGTCTGAACTGCCGGCTCCGGCCATGTCGACGTCTGCAAAATCAAACGAGCCCAACTCAGGTGCTGTCAAATGTATCAATCTCTCCTCGGGCTCGTGTCTCTCAGGTAGATCAGAAAGGGGGTCGAGGGGGAACAGGGTGGAGTCGTACTCGGGCTCGGAGAGCGGGTCTGAGCTCTCAGGAGCCAACCTAGATGAGGAGGTAGACGTGCCCGAAGCGGTGCAGCCAGAGGCTGCCTAAGAGACCGTCTACCCATCATCTTGATCTGCCGAGTAAGGCGGATGAGATCTGGAAAAATTACGATCAGAAAACAAACCCCCGGTTCACCAACGCAACGCGAGCTGAAGACCGTGAAAGTTCGGTCAAATTATCTTGTCGATTTTATTTTGGTGAACACACAGAATATCAGAGCGCTTACGTGACCTGTTGGGATATCCGATGCTAACCCAACCGACTGACCCGCACGGAAAAGTCGGTAATCAGTCGGGACTGGCAACGGGGGGCTCTACCTAGGTTGCGGGTCACTCTCTCGCGCATCCAAACCAAACAATGAGGGGGTTTCTCTCCCCAAGACAAAGTTTTTAGGGTGAGCAGGTTTTAAGATCAATAATTTTAGCAGTCCCAATTTTATGGTTTCACTTTTTTAATCTTTTTCAAAGCAAACAAAAGGCCTAACGAATTTTTCGGTTCTCCTGATTATTAAGTCCAAAACAGGGGGGAGAAGACGAAAAAGTCGATGCATGATAAATCAATGATGCATGCCGAGTAAGAAATGCGTACCTTGCCTCCAGCACTCTACATGCAAGATGATCCGCGCATAAAAGTAAAGACAGAAATAAAACTACCTATATGGTGCAGCGGGAAAGCCGGGTCCTAGACGAGCAACTTCTAGCGAAGAACCGTCTAACCGGTCACCGACCTCCAAGCCAAAGAGTCCGGTCTTGGCCCGTCCCTCCTCTGTCCGACAAATCGGGGATAGGAGAAAGCGCTTTACAGGACGGGCTGCGGCACGTAGGCTACGGAGGCAAATGAATCGGTTATTTTTATTATTGATTTTAAGTAGGTCCAATTATCGATCTATAGGAATAGATAATCAATTAGGTGTGTGGATCCTACTAGTTACGGCACATTCACCAGAAAATCCTAAGTCTAGGGGCTCGAGCAAAAACCGCGTAAACACCGGAAAAGGCAAAAATAAAAGAAAAATAAAACCGCGAAAAAAGCCGCGAAAAACCGCGAAGGTCCTAAGGGTCCCTCGAGCACACCGATGCTCGGCGAAACAGACCCTCTACGGTCAAGTCACAAATGTCCAAGCAGTCCAAGTCCTGAGTCCTGTATTATTACAATAATAATGAACAAAAATAAATCTACCCTAATCCTCACCCACTCAGCTCTCTCTCTCACTCTCTCCTGCGGCTCCGCGAAGAAAGGAGCTGCCTCCGAATCCCGCGGTTGCGCCGGCTCTCGAGAATAGCCGCCTCGGTCCTCGGGCCCTCGCAAGAGAAAACAAGTGGTCAAAACCAATCAAATAATATCAAAGAAAATAAAGGCAAATGAAAAATAAGGGTATATGTGCAAAAATGTAAAATAAAATAAACACACAAAATAAAACAAAAACAAAAATAAAAGAAAAAGAAAATAAAATCAAACAAAATATAGACAAAAAGCTGCGAAAAGCCGCAAGCTCCGAAGAGCCGCGAAAAGCCGCGAAAATAAAAACGAAAAGAACTACTAAGCCGTGCTCCCCGGCAAGGGCGCCATTCTGATAACGGATCCGAAGGCTAGGGTATGAGGTACAGAAATAGGGTCGTTGTGACCCAAGCAATCAGACCACGTATATCAAGAAAAATGAACCACTCTATGCAAATAAAATCAATCAAAACCAAAGCAAGCGGTCCTGCTATGTGTTTAACCTGGTATAGCTCCCAGGGTCGAACTCAAGGAGCACGGATTGGCCGAAGGCCTACGAAGTAGTAAAAATGAATAAAATAAAATACAAAGGATTTTTAGTGGTTTTTAATTGTTTTTATAATTTTTTTTTGATTTTTAATATGTGAAGAAAATAAAAGAAAACAAAAACAATCACACTTTAGCAAATTATTTAATGCATCAAAAATCAAGCAAAAATTCAAACAAAAATATTTTTATATTTTTTATGTTTTTTAATGTTTTTGGTGAATTTTTGATAATTTTCTAATGTGTATTTTATTTTCTAAAAATCAAACAGTAGCAAAAATGCAAGGTACTGTCCAGCCGGGCCCAAAAGCCCTAGATAAATTATCTAAGGGCCTCAAAAGGGCCTGGAGGTATTTTTCCTGTAACCTAGGTAAACCAAGGAAAACTTGAGTACCAAAATTATTATTTTTGGATTTTTAATTTATTTATTGGAATTTTTATGGGTTTTTAGGTATTTTTAAGTTTTTATGGTTTTTAAGCAGTGAAAAATAGCCAAAATTGGCTAGAAAATCAAACACACTAAACTAAACAGTACCTAATTTTTATAGAATTTTTAGAGGGATTTTTATATTTTTTTGTGATTTTCTAATCTAGGCAGTAACAAAAATGATAGTTTTTGAATTTTTAAAAATAACAAATAAACTCAAAAAAGTCCTCGAACATTCTCAAAAATCCTACACCATGGCAGGAGCCATGGGTCAATCGAATTTGGAGGTGATTTGATATTTTATTCAAAAATGGCAAGGGGGTACTGTGTACAGGGACTGAAATGCAAATACCCTAAGTTCTGGGGGTCCCGGTGCAAAATACCCAGCAAAACATGCACGCAGCGCGTGCCTGGGGCACTCAGGGACCTCTATGTAATAAAAATAAGGTCCAGGGACCAAATGGTAACACGTACCAAAAATCCGAGGACCTCAGCTGCAAATTACCCAAGCAATCACGCACATGCGGAATGAAACCATTCACAGGGGCATAAATGCAAATGTCAAAAATATTTCATTCATTTCAGAACCATCCAGAACTACAGGGACTAAGGTTGCAAATACACCAATACAACACGTGACGAAGCACGTGGCTCACAATAGGCAGGGGTATATATGCAAACTAACTTAAGATCAAGGTCCTCTATGCAATTTCACCCAAAACTAAACAACACATTTAAATATTTACAGGACTAAAGTGAAATAAAAACAAGATAAGGGCCTAAGGGTAATTTACCCTTTATTAATCTGAGCTGACGGATGGCCGCCACGTGGAGATCTGACGGTTCAGGATGGGGCGGCTCTCAATGCTGGAAGGCTCTGCTCGATCCAACGGTCCAGGCCAGGACACGTGGGGATCTAACGGTCTGGATCAACTGCCTCAGAACGGACGTCAAAGGGGGGCTCCAGCCACCAACGGTCAGGATGGCACCTGGAGCGGGAGGCTAATCCGACGGCTCTGGAGGGTCCTGGAGGAACAAGAGGCCGGCGAACTTCGCCGGCCCAGTACGCTCGCTGCGGTCCTCCTCTGATGCGCCTGAAGATCGGAGGAGCTCCATCGTGACGATGCGCGGCTGCTGGTGTCCTCCGATGCCCCAGCCGAGCTCGGGAGAGCTCCGACGAGGGCGACGGAGGTGAAGCTCCTGGGCTGAATGTCGAGGGGCCTCAGACGGCCTCTGCTGAACCTGCAAAACACCTCAGAAGCTTCGCGGGTCGAGGGCAAAGTACCTCGACCCAGTTAGGCGACGTGGGGGTGATCGGTGCGTCGGGGCGAGCGAACCCCGGCGATGCGACGGTGGAGGGGTTCGAATCCCAGCTCCTGTGCGAGCTGGGTTGAACGGAGGGGCGGAGAAGATGCGCGGGGGAAGGGCGAACGTGATGGGGGATTCCGATGGTCGAACGGGAGGGTGAGGCGGTCGGAATCAGCGATGGTCGGCGACGGTGAAAATTGGGGGAAATCGGAAATTGGACCAAAAGGGGGAGCTACGGGATTACCTGGGTGGATGGATCGACTGTGCTGGAGCTGGGCAAGCTCCCGGTCCTCGCCTCAAGGAGCGTCGACGTCCGAGGCTCTGGCTCCTGCTCTGGGCGGAGCACGGCGGTGCTGACTCGCCGGATCAGTGGTATCCGGCCCCTCTCCTCGCTGCGACAGCACCTGGAGCGAGCTGTCACTCACGCTCGAGCACTGGAGGTCACTGGGGGTGGAGCGGATTAGCCAAAGATAAGAAATGAGGAGGCGGAGCTGGAGCTTTATATGCTGGAGAGTCCGGGAAGACAGGCGCGGGTAGGGCGTGGAAGCGCGCGGATCCCGATGCAGGAGCTCCGGCGAGGGTCTCGGGTGTGACACGAAGGAGTCGGACCCGGGGTTTAGGCGAGATGGAGTCGGGTCGAGCGGGTAAAAATCCGAGAAGGGGGTCCGGTGCTCGAGTCCGTGGGAAGTGGTCCTGGGGGGGGGGGGCAGTTGACCGGGCGGTCAACATCCCCAGGACCCAATGGGTAGCTGCCACGTGGAAAAAGTTTGGAGCTCAAAAATAGGGCAGCCAATGGCCGATTTTGCAAAAACTTAAAACATGAATTATTTTTATTTTATTTTTTTCTATTTTTTTGGTGATTTTTAATTAATTTTTGGAAATAAAAATAAGCTATATACATAGTAGGGTTGGGTATAGGTATATATACAATATGTAGGCTTTTGATTTTTGATTTTTAATTATTATTTTTGTACAATTTTATTCCTATTTTATATTTTATTTATTTATAGAATAAAATAGAGAATAAAAGGATATTTTTATTTTGTTTTTATTATTTATGTACAGAGATAAAATAAATAGATATATACATCTATATACATGGTATATATACAATGTCTTTTTATATTTTGAATTTTGTAATTTTTATTTGATTTTTGTTTTGATTCTTTTTATTTTATTTATTCATTCTGATATAACATAGACTATTTACAAAAATGATAAAAATTACTTTTGTATATTTACAAAGCTTAATAAATATATAGGTGTGGCTTATGTACATGATGAAAGGGTAATTTTTAATCTTTTTGATTTTTGACTTTTTATTTTTGTTTTTTTTATATTAATAAATATATACAAATATGTACAAGCATATTTTTGGGTAAGGAAAATATAGTTTTATTTATGTACAAATATTTACACATGAGCCCCTATCTCCCTCTACTTTGGCTTTTATGCGGTCAGGCCCATGCTGAGCCCTCCCTTGGGTTGGGTTGCTCAATATTTATTCTAAATATTTCCCTCTTTTTCTTTTTAGTCTTTATTCTTTTATTTTTGCACAAAAACATGCTAATTATAGGCTTTTACACAATGCATGCTTTTGCTAATTATTCCTATTTACAATTATCTACATGCATTTGCGAAGGTTTTTGTAGCTAAAATATAAGAATAAAGAGTGATGAATGGGTATTCATCACTCTGCCAACCACCTACAGCAGTGGTACGATGTTCCTCCACCTTGAGAGCTAGCAGCCATCGACGACCTCGGCCCGCCCCTACATAATAGCATCCGCAGGCGGCTCCTCCACTACAGTTGCTGCCCCTCAACCTCGACGAGCGAGTCACCATCGAGCTACATCTCGCACCACCGCCAGCGAGGTGCGCCACTAACGCCATAGAGCACCACCGGCCTCCAGCCACCACGTAGTGATGCACCTCCGCCTATGCCAGGAGCTCTCTAGTCTGCCTCGTGCCAATCGCCCCTTAACCCAGGGCCCTCACGTGAGGAGCACGTGGGCTTGGGGTAACTTGCGGACAAGTCTCCCTAGTTCCAGTGATTCCCATCATCGCCTCTGCCTCCAGTATCACGTGAGGTGCACGTGAGTCTTGGCTAAATTGCACCGGAGCCCCTTGAGCTTATAGAGAATCACACGAGCGTTCCCGCCACTTGGAGGTCACACGCGACACACGCACGTGTCATGCAAAATTGCAAGGAGACCCCTAGAGGATCTGGTAATGAAAGAAACACTCTTGTGTGTTATTTTTATTTTATTTTTAATTTCTTGTTTTGCATATATACCCTTGTGGTTGGACATTAATTCGAACATTCATTTAGCATCTTTTTGTCATTTTAAAAATGGCTCACTGTAGAACAATTCAGACTCTATCATTGTGATTCTTGAATGAATTTTTGTGAGTGTGAATTATTTAATATAATTCTTTGTGGAGGAATAACATATTTTTCCCACTGCATGTTCACTAATTCATATTAAATTATCCGTTACTCTAAAAATTCCCAAAAATTCGTAATAGATAGATTTTAGTTGTTTCACATTGCGCCCAAAAATCATCTCATTCGCACGCATGTCGAGGTCACATAAATTGAATGGTGAATTTAGTAATTAATTTTTAATTAATTCCATACTTAGTACTTTTAGGAATTAAAATTGTTATGGGCATCTCTTACATAGACCTATCTATGATAATTTAACTTCTAGAAAATATTGACGTTTGATATTTATTAAAATTAATTTTCTAAAAATCACCTAGTATGCATTTTTTAGTCATCATTAATTCATATTGCATCCGAAAATTCAGAAAAAAATTACAGAAGCTTAATTTCATCATATTTCACATTTAACCTCTAGATCGACTATAATTCAATCGAAGGAGACAGTGGCCTCCCTGAGTTCAACCTTTGTCTCGTCCAAGTAAAAAATGACTGCTCGCTTTAATTGGATAAATAATTAATTTAGTGATTTTTGATTAATCAGAATTTACCTGGCTACAACGAATAATCATCATTAATTTCATATAATTAACAAGGGCATTCAAGGGTTCTTCAAAATGGTGTCGTTGTCGGGGAGGCACGGCTTAGGATAATTTTTAGAAATTCTCGGTTTTAGGATTTCCACCCTCGGGTAGTCTGACCCCTGTTTTTTCTTGTGTACATTTCTTTGCTTATTTTTCTGCATTTTATTTGTTTATTTGTTTTCGTTTACTTTGTTTTATTATATTTTATTTGAGTCTTTTTCTCTGACCACGATCTTATTTTTGTGCGAGGGACCCGACACGACGGTGCGGTCGCTTAGGTGGTCGAGTATCTCAAGAGCTTTGAAGACTGGATTTTCTGGAAAATAGCTAATTGAAGGATTGACATATATTTAAGATCGAGTCGAGTCGTGAGAGTGTAGAGTCCTTAGGATTTTATTTTTATGCATTTATTTTATTTAATAAATATTGCACATTTCCATCAGATTCTATTTGGAATCTCGTGCGCATATCAGGATTGGATATTAGACCCTTCGTGACCATGTGGTTGATCGACGCAGACTAGGACATGCACTTACGTCTCTTAGAGCATTGCCGTAGATTATTTTATTGCTTCTGCTCGTACTCTATAGGACTAATGAATCTCGTATTCATCATGCTAAAAGTCGCTATTAAACCCCTAGCTTAAATAAAATAATAAAAATCACCAATAATTCCTCATTATTATATTGCATTATATTATGCATAATTAACCTATAATTATTATATATAATAATTATTTGTAATTATTTTATTATCAAAAACCCATAAAAATTAGGTTAAGCAATTGTCTATATGTCCCTAATCCTTAAAAACACTAAAAAAATACAAAAACAACTCAAAACCCAAAAAGCATGTGTTTTTAACCCCTTAAAAATAACCCTAAAATGATTTTTGTGCAAATGACTCTTTTGGCCTTTCGTCCAACATGAAACTTGTAGATCTCATCGAGATGAACAACTTTCATGTTTTGACTTTTTCCTAATTTTGCTTCTAACTAATTCTTTTTTATTTTTCTTTGATTAACTATTTCTGAATTTTCTGGTGCAGCCACGTGGCGCCTCTGGGCCGCCCATGTGGTTGCCTTCTCCTTCCGCCACCCAGCACCTTTTGGAGCCGTCCGATCTCCTTCCACCCGCCTCCATCTCGACCCTTCATTTCTGCCACAACTCTAGCCGTTAGATCCTTCTCCAGCCATTCGTCCTTCAAGAATATCACAATCTATATGGTGACTCTTCTGATGAGGAACCCATAGTCAGCACCGTACCACATCCCAAACCTGCAATAAAGGAGACAACTAAGACTAAATTGACCCCATTCAAAGACACGGATTCTCCTTCCTCTAGTCAGTTATGCAGTGAGAGGAAGTCAAGAATGGATTCCTCGAGGTGTTCCCCCGAATCCCTCAAGGAGTGTCACTCTCCTCTCCCTCGCAATGCTTCAAGTTCTAGAAAACCGACTAAGAAAGTTTCCTTCAACATAGCGGAGAATGAATTTTTTAAGGAGTCGTCATCAGGTCCTGATGAGGTGATTTATATGAGTGAGCTCAGTTTGACTATTCTTAAGCCATATTTGAGCAAGCAGCCGTGTGTCGACCCTCGTTGGACAATCCCTTCATCTCACTATTATTCATCTGAGGACGATTCCGACAGCGACATATATGTATATTACTCATCTCCTCTCTCCCGCAAGAAGGTTCGTCACAAATCTTCTTGATGATTGTATATTCTCATTCCTCCTTGTATAGATTTTCTTTCTTTTCTTTCCCTCCCTCCCCAGTGATTGTATTACTCACCCAGGCTCCATATCATTTCATTTTATGGCTATACTTAGGATGACCAGATCGTAAGTATAGGGGGGAGTGACCCGAGTCTCTTCTTCTCTTCTTTACCATTCTTTGTATATTCTCTAGATCTCATCGGTTCTCACACTCACTCCTGTCCTAGACTTAAGCTGACCAGAGCCTAAGTATAGGGGGGACCAATGCCCATCATGTGTATATACTCATCCATTTCTATTCTTGACCTCATCCACCCCATTTTTTGATCTTCTTCTACACTTAGGCTACCAGAGCCTAAGTATAGGGGGCGGGTCGATTTCTATACTTTTTGTTATTTTAACTCTCCTACGCTTAGCATGAGCTATGTCTTTTCTTCGCTTCTCGTGCTCTAAGGACATAGTTCATGTTAAGTATAAGGGCATGTATATATTACATATATACATTACCCATAGATCATACTTTCACGTATTTTTGTATATACAAAAATCTGAAAAAATGAATGAATTTTTGTAAAATACTTGTATAGTATTGATGAATCATGTATTAATCATGCTAAAATTGGTCATTTAGGCTCCGTTCCCCATCATTCACCTATAATTAATCACTAATAGAGCATTATTAGCATTGACACATGTGTGAATAATATCTGCATTTCATCATGCATAATTGCATTTAAAATCCCAAGTGTAAATTAGCCCAAAAAGCCGCTAACTTCTCACATTTTTAGTTAATTCATCCTAACTCTGATTAACCCAAAACTACCTCCATTGTGTAGATATTACTAACCTTATTAAATAAAAAATAAAAAAATTACTAACCCCAATAAGTGTCAAATAATCCCAAAGTCAAATTTCACATCTGACAGACTAAAATGAGCATATCTCCCACATACAATGTTCGATTTTGGTCTACTCACTTTAAAAGTACTCCATTTTCAAATACCTTCAAAACAAGACTAATTTCGTAAAATTCGGAGCTCATTTATGAAAGTTGGATTTTGGGCCTCTTTTGCGCGTTTTGACTTCTTCCTATTTTTGACCTGAGTTTTTATGTACATAATTAATCCTTTTAATTTTATTTCTTTTTCATTTGTGTTCTTTGATGAAAGTTTTATTAAGAGACATGAAAATCCAAATCCAGATCAAAACTGAAATCAAAGAAACTGACCAAGTCCAAGCGTCTGTTGCAAGTCTGTACAAAATTTGTGTGTTTCTTACTTCTATTTTATTTTCCCATTTTCTTATCCATTAAAAATCCCCAAAAAATATATATTAGTGTGTAATTAATTTTTTTATATTTTATCGTATTTTTTCTAGATTTTTTATCCTCTCTAAAACTACCAAAAAATACAGAACCCCCTAAAACTCGGTTTTCTATACACAAGGAAAGCCACCAAAAAAACCACTTCGCACAGGTGACCTCTTTTGCTCCTGGCTCCTTCATAAAAGTTAGATCTCGACAAGACGAACAACTTTCGTGAATAAAATTTTTCGATTCGAGGTCTCCTGCTACTTCTTTTCTATTTTTCTTTGTATTTAATTTTTTGAAATTTTTTTGGGACGCCACGTGGCCGCCCCAGGGCGTGCCACGTGGCACCCCGCTGTTCCCTCTCTCCTGACCAACCCCTGGGTCACGTGCCTAGCACGTGACCCCACCTTCTTCCCCAATTCAGCCGTTCCATTTCCCCCCTTGTCGTTACCTCCCTTCCACCTCGCCATACACGCATAACGGCCGCCACCCCACCTCCTCGCGGTCGTTGCGTACCCCGGTAACGCCCTCGACCAGGTCCCTATAAAAGCTCGCTGACACCCCACCTTCTCGGGCATCCGCCATTTTTGGAGAAAGGTCCTCGACAACCTTGGTGACAGCAAGGTGCTTGTCGATCTCCGGCGAGATCCAGCCGCCTCCCTCGCGTGCTGCCTTGAGCTTCTAGGCTCTTCCCAGGTGATCACTGCCTCCTCCGTCATCTACCCAATCCCAGGCGGTCGCCGTCGGCCTTGCACAGACTGGAGATCCTCTCCCTCCTTCACCGTTCACCCCCCCTTCTTTTTCTCTACTCTGACCCTGCAGGTACAGCTCCGCCGCGCGAGGGTACAGCCCTCCGCCCTCGGCTGCACAGCAGCTCCGCCGCGTGAAGGCACGAGGGCCACCTCGCACCCCCTCTGCCTTCCTCCAGGCGCCTCGTTCCTCGTGTCCCGGTTCACCTGACGCTCTGCCCTTACTCCAGCTGCTCGGCCGTGTGTCGGCCGAGCCCCCACCGACCTCCAGTTGCTCACCTCGCCGCCTCCACCTTTGCGGCGGCACCGCTTCTCGTCTCCGCCAATCGCCCACTGCCGCGGAGGCCAGCTCTGCCCGCATCGCTCCACTCCTCTACCTCGCATGGTGCCTCAGCCTTCCCGCGGCACCTCCGCCACTAGCTCGCACCGCTAGCCACCGCCCCCGCATCGCGGCGGGACCATCATCGCCATCGGCCTCAACCTCCTCCGCCACGACGAGGGCCCCGCTCGCCACCGTCATCCGCCTCTTCCTCCACCTCGCAGCATACAGCTGCCGTTGGATCGGGCATGAGCCCTTGATCCAACGGCCGCAGAACTTCCACGTGGCCCCGCCGAGCCTCGTCCCTGAGCCTCCGCCTCGGAACTTCCTAACCTAAGGCACGGAGCCCGAGCCTCTCCTTCGACCACCGAGCCTCCGCCTCTCCTCTGAGCCTCCGGGTGCGCTTGAGCGACACGTGCGCCTCTTTTTCATACGAACTCCGATTTTAGCGTATAATATGTCATTTCGAAGCTATTTTCATGCTCTACAATTTAGCATAGCTTGTGGACAGATCTGAGGTTGTTTACTTCTTCAAGGATCTAATTTGACATGTAGGCTCAATTTTAACATCGTTGTGCTGTAGAGAGATTGATGATATTTATGTAGGAACTCCATTGAGAAAAGCTTGGGCAATAAATCATGATGCATCATTTGATAATTGTTTATTAAGGATTTAATCTATGCAGGAGTTTCGGAAAGGAAGATTGATAAATTATTTTCCCTGTATATTTCGAACAGGATGGTTATCGATTGAAGATTAATTTACAGGGAAATTAAAAGGAATTCTTAACAGAGCCCAGATTCCCCCAGATTATTTATTTATGCTCTGATTATTTCTCTTAAACTTTAGCTTTTGATATGTGATAATTGTCGAGGTTATTGATCAACATATATTGAAGCTGAAATCTTAATCACAGATCTTGTGCTGAACCGTTGTCTCTGTGTATTTCCTTGCATCTGCATTGCATTCTCATAGCATTGTATATATTTTTCGACACAGAAATTAATCGACCATTTATTAATTATTTAATTTGATTTAAAAACCACGCAACTAAAAATCTCTGTTCCCTGTGTTCGACCTTGGTAAACTTGCCAAATAAAATATTCCACAACATTCAATGATTGTGGTTTTTGATCGACCGATTTCCGCCTCCTATACTACAATTATCGACTATTAAAGAGGTGGATTTTGCATTCATCAAATGGCGCCGTTGCCGGGGAATGACGAATTTTTAGGGTTTTAAATCATTTTGGTAAATTGATTTTTGTGAAAATTAATTTTTGTGCCATTTTTTTCTGCATTTTATTTTGCATTTCTCTCTTACTTCTACTACTAACCGCAAATCTCTCTTCGCAGACTTATGGGAGATGGATTTCGATATTAATTCAAAGATCTGCTATAAAGACCGAATTTTAATTTTGTGAGAGAGAGCTTAGCATAGGTTTAATTTTTGCAATATTCTCAGTGTCCCTCTCTTTGAACCCTTGTAATAATTAAGACTGAACATTCATGTGGTGTGTCGGGTCTGTTTCAACCCCTTCTGTGTGGTTGGGACCTGACTTGAGTGGCGTAGGACTTAGGCACATATACGCTTGCTTGTTTATCATTGATTGTGCTCGTAATCTTTAGGCCACACTTTTTCACTAATTAAACACACTATAGATCGTTCAACATTAGCCAAATTTTAAATCAATTCTTCCCGCTAATAGAACTATCTGTTTAGGGCGTTTTCATCTGTGCATATCATTTAGTGTAAATTTTAAATTCCTTGTCTTACATCCCGCATGGAGAACGCGAGGATTCACTGTAAGTCCTTCTCTTAAGCATGCATCATTGATTTACGCTTGCATTGGCTTTTTCGATTCACCCTCCTCGAGTTTTACAACTTAGGAATTAACGGAATTGGGACTGCTCGTTAGGCGTGAATTTCTGTGCTCACATAAACTACAGTGATAACCTTAATCTAAAATTGGGACTGCTAATCAAGGCGGCTGTAAATAAACTGACCTAAAATTTACTTTTGTTTGGTGGAGAGAAACCCACTCATTGTTTGTGTAAGGACAAGATCGCACACCATAGGGTAGAGCCAAAAACCGAAATACTTCATTCTGACTACTAATTTTAAAAACAATTAGCTACTTTTCAGTGAGGGTCTCGGGTAGCCGTTTACGGTCCGACTTCCCTTAGCGGTGTAGGTGGTTTAGAGGACACCGCGGAAGGCACCGTCCTCAAGTAACACGGGTATCTGTTTAAACGGGCCGTACTTACACCTATATTGGCTAAAAGTCGGTGCAACTAGTTCTATGAACTCGTGACAGTCTTTATGAAATATTTCGGCTCCTAACAGCTCCGCTTAATTTGTAAGATTGTCTTGTCATTAAATTAAAATTGAAAAGATAAGCGGCCGAACCCTGATGTGCCTTCATATGTGTTGAGTGGTGAACTTGAAAATTGGCTTGTGTTTGCTTTGTGTCTGCTTCCTCGTAAGGACTCTCTCCATCCTCCTTGTCTTAGCATCTTGTTCTTTTCCCTCCTTCGCTAAGGAATCTCTTATCCTTAGCAAAAACCTCATTCAATTCCGGCACTTAACACTGAACTCTTCCTTTCTGAAGGTGAATAACAATGCCTCCAAAGAAGAACCCTGCTGACGATGAGAACAACAATGACCCTATCCATGCCCTCTTGGCTAGGATAACCACTGCCGAACAAACCAATGAACTACTTAGGACGCAGTTGGCAATAATACAACAAGGCGAGGCTGCTATGGAAGACACGTATCTCCCGGAATTAGATGGAGATTATAAGTGGTTGAGACCTGTCCCCCCTGAGGATGCGTTCGAACACAAACCGCATTTCCTTGCACTATTGCCAAAGTTCGGAGGAAATAACCATGAAGAACCATATATCTTCCTCCGCGACTTCGATTTAGTCTGTGCTAACCTCTGCCACCCTAAGGTTAGCCAGGAGTACATAAGGTTGAGAGCTATCCCCTTCGCTTTGACTGATAAGGCGGCTTACTGGCTAAAAAATCTAGGGGAAATAGTCACGACATGGGCCACATTCAAGATTCTGTTCTTAAAGAAATTCTACCCAGTTAGTAGAATTAATCAAATGAGGATCAAGCTCATGAGTTTCACCCAACACCCGAATGAACCATTTCATGAAACCTGGGAAAGATTCACAGACTTAGTACAGAAATGCCCAGGACACGGGATAAGAAAATGATGCTGGTGCAAAGTCTTGTGAGCGGGCTGAACCCTGAGACTCAAGGGTTGGTTAGTGCATCCTGCAGAGGAAGCTACACGGGGCACCACGAGGACACCGTCTACAAGGTGTTCGAAAGACTTGCTGAATCTAGCCGTGCACAAACCACTAGCCGGGCTTACATAGCCGGCTCCAAAAAGATGGTGAATAATCTGACAACCGACCACAATGCTGATATGGGAATAATAGCTGATAAGCTAACTATGGTTGAGCAGATTTATAAAAAGGTGGATGAGATCCATAAATCATCTGATATGGAGAAATTAGCTAAATTGCCTAAACAAATGGAGGAATTAGCTGACAGGGTATCAAAGATTGCACCCCCCGCACCCATACACCAAATTCACTACATTCAAGGTCAAGGGGTAGGGCAACATAGCCATTGGGGTGGAGACCAAGTCTTGGCCTCTCAAACTGATGAAACCTCCGCTCAGACTGATTTTGAGGAACCTCCACAGGTCATGGAGATAAACGGAGTCTAGTATAATTTGGAACCGGTCAATCGCTCAGGCCAAAACTCTACTCCAAACCCTCGTCCACCGCAAGCCCAGCCCACCTACCAGCCTCAACTGCAGCAGAGGCAGCAATATCGCACGGGTTATCAAAACCTGCAACCTCAGCCACACCAGAACCAACGCCAAAGCCAACAAGGCCAGTATCAGCGACCTCAGGCCAGACAGGGCCAAGGGTCCTCCTCTTCTGCTATCTCTCCAGAACTCCAGCGAGTGCTAGATGAGCTTCACGATATGAGAGTCGACATAAATCGACTCTCTCGTTGGAGAGATGAGGTGACTGCACCCCAGACCGTGATTCCAGCCCAAGTCCAGGCTAACCCAAATAGCCTTGGACACAATCACATATTAATCTCTGACTATTCCGTACCTGAACTTGAGCCCTCCTCAAATAATAACTCTTATCATATCTCTCTTATGAGCGGAAGGATCGTAACCATGTCTGATCGAGCAAAGGAACACGAAGACATAGCCCCAGTGTCACCCAATTCATACAACCCTGGGGGAATTGACAAAGGAAGACAGGAGGACCAAGAACAAGTCCCACCCACACCACCCGGATATAATGGAGAGTCTGAGTCTGAGTCAGACAGAAAAATGCCACCAAGACACCAGCCACATCTGCCCACAAATTTCCCTGTTTTTAGTCCGAGTCCTGTAAGAAATTTTTCATTAAATAAAAGTGATGTTCTTGATCATACCAAGTCCATTCCTTTCCCCCGTGCTCTTACGGCAGGAAAGAAGAAAAACATAAAAAACCAAAAAAATGATGAAGACATGGCCCGCATATGTAAGGAAAATATTAAGGTCACTCTGTCCCTAGACGAGATGATAGAAAGAGACTCGGCTTTTAGAAAATACCTAATGGTGAGATGCACACCAACTAGGGCCAGCAAACAAACTCCTAGCCGAATAAAGAAACACATACTCTCAGTAGCCACATCTCGTCTTATAAAAAATGAGCTGTCAAGAAAGAAAAGAGACATGGGTGCTCACTTCGTCACTAGCTACATCAAGGAAATCAAGTTTACAAGAACATTATTATACAATGGATCATCCATCAATCTCATGCCCACAACCCTATATGAGCATCTAAATCTAGGTCCTCTTAAGCAATCTACAACCGTACTTCAATTCGCAGACACCTCAACTAAGCGACCTAGGGGCGAGATTCGAAACGTTGCATCAACATAGAGGGACAAAACTACCCAGTGGATTTTGCAATTCTTGACATGGATGTCCCTAGAAATTGAAAAGATTCCCAGATGATACTAGGGCGACCCTTCCTTAGGACCGCAGGAGCTATATTTGATTACACATCCGGGAGAATCCAGTTTGGAAAAGTTGAACTTAAAATACAGCAAACTAGGTTCCAAAGACCTGACACTGAGTCGAGCACCGAGTCTAAAAAATCGGAAACTGAGACTGAAATTACAGAAGCAACAGTTGAGCCCTGGAGACAAAACCCAACCGCTATGATAGAATCAACCTCATCTGGTGAGGAAATTGTTGATGACTTAGCCTGCCAGCTCATTCATGCATCTACCTATACTCTAGGAGACTCAGAGGCCACTCTGGACCTGTCAGTCCATTCTCCTTATGGACAATCCTTGAGTAAGGTACACAGATCGGACGCGACGATTGCCACACCTCATTCCATCATTAGCGATCCGATCCCCGGTATAACCACAATGGTGGCCAACATTGATACACTACAAGCGTCCACATCACAACAAGATACATCACTGACAGGACCAGATTCGAGAAACATCATTGACTCACCTGAACTGAAACCATTGCCCCCTACACTTAAGTATGCCTTCCTTGCAGGAGAAAATGGACAATTTCCGGTCATTATCAGCTCACTTCTGACCGAAGAGCGGGAGATCCGCCTGCTTAATGTTTTGGAGAAAAAACCGCAAGGCTATAGGCTGGAGATTGTCTGATCTCCCAGGGATTAACCCAGCCCTGTGCTCACACCATATTTACTTGGAAGATAATGCTAAACCCTCCCGTGAATGCCAACGTAGATTGAATCCAAACTTAAGGGAAGTGGTTAAGACAAAGATCGAAAAATGGTGTAAAGCTGAGTTCATATATCCCATCTCCGACTCCAAATGGGTGTCACCTTTGCATGTAGTTCCGAAAAGTCGGGACTTCAGATTATCACCAATGAGTAGGGAGAAGAGATTACGACACGGGTACCTACATCGTGGCGTGTCTGTGTGGATTACAGGCACTTGAATGTCGCAACAAAGAAGGATCACTTTCCGCTGCCTTTTATTGATCAAATCCTGGAGAGATTGGCAGGGAGAGAATACTTCTGTTTCTTAGACGGGTACTCGGGCTACAATCAGGTAGCCATCGCCCCCGAGGACCAGGAAAAGACTACTTTTACATGTCCCTTCGGCACATACGCATTCAAGCGAATGCCTTTTGGGCTTCGCAATGCCCCCGGCACCTTTCAGCGATGAATGATTGCGATTTTTGACGACATGGTCGGGGATTTCCTGGAAGTCTTCATGGATGACTTCTCGGTCCATGGTGATTCATTCGATGATTGTCTAGCGCACCTGGATCGAGTCCTCCAAAAGTGTAGGGAAGTGAATCTGGTACTCTCTTGGGAGAAAATCCATTTCATGGTGAAAGAGGGCATTGTACTGGGGCATGTCATCTCCAAGAAGGGAATGGAGGTTGACCCTGCCAAAGTTGATGTGATTAAAAAACTTGAGCCACCTACAAATGTGAAACAGTACGGTCTTTTCTAAGGCATGTCGAATTTTACAGGAGATTTATCAAAGACTTTTCGAAAATTGCCGACCGTTAATAGACCTTCTTGGGGAAAGACACTGAATTCCTGGTGGACCATAAGTGTAATAGAAACCTTCGAATTACTCAAGAAAAGGATCATTGAGACACCTGTCCTACAAGCTCCCGACTGGTCTCTTCCCTTCGAGATCATGACAGACGCATCTGATTTCGCTGTAGGGGCTGTATTAGGACAACGAAAATGATGGAATCCCGTATGCTATTCACTATGCAAGCAAAGTTTTAGACACTGCTCAGAAAAATTACACTGTAACCGAAAAAGAAATGCTTGCTGTGGTATTTGCCTTGGAAAAATTTCGATCAATACTTCTAGGATCTAAGGTGACAGTTTACACAGACCACTCTGCCATTCGCTATTTAATGGCCAAAAAGGACGCAAAAGCACGACTTCTGAGATGGATTCTACTGCTTCAAGAATTTGATTTGGAGATTAAGGACAAACCTGGTGTTAAGAATGTTGTGGCTGATCCATTTATCACGGATTGAACATAATAAAATTCTGGAATCTGAATCCATCCGTGAAACCTTCCCAGACGAGTTAATTTCTGCTATTGACTCACTCCCTTGGTATGCAGACATGGTGAATTATCTCGTCACCAATAAAGTTCCTCAAGGTTGGCCCAGAAACAAAATCGATCGACTCATATCTGAAGCGAGACACTATCATTGGGAAGATCCATTCCTTTTCTTTGAAGGACCGATTGCATATGGAGAAGATGTATTCCTCAAGAGGAATATCAAAGTATCCTCAATCTATGCCACACCTTGGAGGCGGGAGGACATCACTCTGAGAAGAGGACCGCTGAGAATATATTGCAATGTGGATTTATTGGCCGACCTTGTTTAAGGATGCTTACAATTTTGTTAGGTCGTGCCCCATCTGTCAGAGAATGGGAGGAACCATTGGTTCCAAAGATGCCATGCCTATGCAACCAGTGATCATCTGTGATGTATTCGATGCATGGGGCATTGACTTTATGGGCCCATTCCCTAATAGTCAAGGATTTGAATATATTCCTCTCGCGGTAGATTATTTATCTAGATGGGTGGAGGCTATCCCTACTTGAGCTGCAGATAGCAAAACTGTTTGGAAGTTTTTGAAAGATCATATTATTTCGAGGTTTGGAATTCCAAAAGTTTTAATATCTGATGGAGGAAGCCACTTTGTCAACCGGGAGGTGAAGAAGTTGACCAAGGAATACGACATCGAGCACCGTGTCGCTACTCCTTACCATCCACAATCCAATGGCATGGCTGAGGTGTCAAACAAGGAGGTTAAAGGAATTTTACAGAAGCTCATTCGCCCTGACAGGAAGAACTGGTCCCAACTCCTGGACCAAGTTCTATGGGCTTACCGGACGGCTTATAAGACCCCATTGGGCACCTCCCCGTTTCGAATGGTATATGGAAAGCCATGCCATTTGCCCGCAGAACTCGTGCATAAATCAGAATGGGCAATCAAAAAGATTAATTGGAACTGTCACCGAGGAAAGAAGAACCGAGAGATGAATTTGAATGAACTGTCTGAAATCCGAAATCATGCTTACGAAAACAACACCATCTACAAGGACAAAGTAAAGAGATGGCATGACAAGAACATTCGAACAAAGATCTTTGTCCCAGGGCAGAAAGTTTGGCTATTTAATGCAAAATTGAAAATTTTCCAAGGGAAATTGAAATCAAAATGGACGGGACCCTTCATTGTAAGAGAGGTACACAATAATGTGAGTGTTGAGATCTCAGAGACCGCAGATAGCACGCAAACATCTATGGTCAACGGTCAGGTGCTTAAACATTTTGTTGAATCCAATGAGAAATTAGTACAAGTTGAACAGATCTCCTTCACTCAGGCATAGATTTTGACGAAAAATTTGATCTGCCCAGATAGCACACCTCTCTGGAACCTACACTCTCTTGTATATCCGAAATTCTTCCCGGTTCCCCATCTGTAATTATCCGATTATACTTAGGCTGACCTGAGCCTAAGTATAGGGGAACCACTACCTTTGTTTATACATCGCTTCTCTTCTATTGTTTTTGACCCATCTATACTTCATACGAGCTATGTCTACATTTCACTTTGTGCCATGAGGACATATCACAAACTAAGTATAGGGGGGTGTGTTTGTATATATTTTTTATCTACTTTATTCATAGCTCGTACTTTAATCATTTTTATCTAATATCGGGGATGGGTGCAAGTAGTTTGTTTAATACCTGTTTAAAAAAAACAAAAAAAAACAAAACAAAAAAACCAAAAAAAATCTTTTTGCAAAAAAAAAATCATCACTCATGGTCTTGCATTTCATCAAGCATTTCATGCATTCCTTGGTCGATATATTCCTGACACATTCACCATCACTAAAGGCTTGAGGATTTTTGAGGACACTTGATTTCTGAGATCTTGAGAGTCTGAGTGAGCCTGCCTTAATCATTAGGGTTTTTGAACTTAATAATCCACACTTCCCTAGTTTGAAAGATTTGAGCGCTATATTGCACTCTTCATCTCTACCTTCAAAAAGAATATGATCAGCACAATCACTCCCACCAACTGCATAAGTGATGAGATGAGTTGAGTTATCACTTGAGGAACTAGGACTAGAGATTTGAGTTTAGACCCGATTTAATGATATTCGAGGATGGGATAAAGTTAATGAAGGCTTCAGAAAACCTGAGTGTCAGCAAAAACCTAGCCAGTATGTGAACAAGTTCATATGCTATCTTTTTGATATTGATCTAAGTGCCAGGGTGTGTTGAAACTTAATGAAAAATTGCTGATCAGTGTGCGCTAACTCTTGGTAAAAGCAGTGGAGCTAGCCAACAAAAAAAAGAAATGTAAAAAAAAAGAAGCTCTATCATACAAAGTCAAATTCCAAATGAGCTTCCACCAATGGCGAGCGCTCCCAAACATTTTCAAAGTGTCCACTTGGATCAAGCGCTAATTAGGACCAAGGAGTCGGGCTGACACCATAAAAGGGCTCTGCATCGTAAGCGATACAAGTCTGGGTGTCGAAGGTATCTTAGATACTCAAAAGAGACACACCCGGTGTACTCCCAGAAAAACAAGTGCAGACGACTCCAAATTCTCTTGACGGACACATTGATCAACAAAACAAAAATATACTTGTGTTGAGTAAAAAGGAACTCGAGAGACCCCTTGTTCCAATGTGAGGAAGAGAAAATTAGATACAATCCTATGCCCTCCATCATCTGGCCGTCCATCTACACTTTCAAGTCTGACAAACTAATGAGACGGTTGACTGGAGCAAGAATAGACTTATTCCCTAGTGTTGAGGATTAGGTCTAGAGGAGGATCTTTGGGATTGGAACTTTGAGTGATGCCCGACTCGACTCTCATGAAATGCAGTACACTTAAGTTCATATCCTTATATTATATGTACAAACAGAGAGTCTGAAAATTAGAGAAGTTGGATTCCTTTTGATTAAAGCTTGGTTGAACCCAGAATTTTAGGATCACTCAAATTAAGGGTCTTCTATGAATTGAGCCTTGAAAATTCACATGCACAGTCAGGGATATATTCAACTAAGTCATTCATTCATGCTCGGGGACGAGCATGGTCTAAGTATAGGGGTATGATGAATCATGTATTCACCATGCTAAAATTGGTCATTTAGGCTTCGTTCCCCATCATTCACCTATAATTAATCACTAATAGAGCATTATTAGCATTGACACATGTGTGAATAATATCTGCATTTCATCTTGCATAATTGTATTTAAAATCCCAAGTGTAAATTAGCCCAAAAAGCCGCTAACTTCTTACATTTTTAGTTAATTAATCCTAACTCTGATTAACCCAAAACTACTTCCATTGTGTAGATATTACTAACCTTATTAAATAAAAAATACAAAAAATTACTAACCCCAATAAGTGTCAAATAAT
Organism: Ottelia alismoides; assembly: GCA_037367405.1. Classification (NCBI taxonomy): domain Eukaryota; kingdom Viridiplantae; phylum Streptophyta; class Magnoliopsida; order Alismatales; family Hydrocharitaceae; genus Ottelia; species Ottelia alismoides. The sequence goes on from JAZKJV010011370.1 coordinate 750,487, forward strand.
CCCACAGTCAAATTTCACATCTGACAGACTAAAATGAGCATATCTCTCACATACAATGTCTGATTTTGGTCTACTCACTTTTAAAGTACTCCATTTTCACATACCTTCAAAACAAGACCAATTTCGTAAAATTCGGAGCTCATTTATGAAAGTTGGGTTTTGGGCCTCTTTTGTGCGTTTTGACTTCTTCCTATTTTTGACCTGAGTTTTATCTACATAATTAATCCTTTTAATTTTATTTCTTTTTCATTTGTGTTCTTTGATGAAAGTTTTATTAAGAGACATGAAAATCCAAATCCAGATCAAAAATGAAATCAAAGAAACTGACTAAGTCCAAGCGTCCGTTGCAAGTCTGTACAAAATTTGTCTGTTTCTTACTTCTATTTTATTTTCCCATTTTCTTATCCATTAAAAATCCAAAAAAAAACATATATTAGTGTGTAATTAATTTTCTTATATTTTATCGTATTTTTTCTAGATTTTTTTATCCTCTCTAAAACCACCAAAAAAATACAAAACCCCCAAAACTCGGTTTTCTATACACATGGAAAGCCACCGAAAATATCACTTCGCACAGGTGACCTCTTTTGCTCCCGGATCTTTCATGAAAGTTGTAGATATCGACAAGACGAACAACTTTCAGGAAGAAAATTTTTCGATTCGAGGTCTCCTGTTACTTCTTTTCTATTTTTCTTTGTATTTAATTTTTGAAAATTTTTGGGGCACCACGTGGCCGCCCCAGGGCGTGCCACGTGGCACCCCACTGTTCCCTCTCTCCTGACCAACCCCCGAGTCACGTGCCTAGCACGTGACCCCACCTTCTTCCCCAATTCAGTCGTTCCATTTCCCCCCTTGCAGTTACCTCCCTTCCACCTCGCCATGCATGCATAACGGCCGCCACCCCACCTCCTCGCGGCCGTTGCGTACCCCGGTAACGCCCTCGACCAGGTCCCTATAAAAGCTCGCTGACACCCCACCTTCTCGGGCATCCGCCATTTTTGAAGAAAGGTCCTCGACAACCTTGGTGACAGCAAGGTGCTTGCCGATCTCCGGTGAGATCCAGCCGCCTCCCTCGCGTGCTGCCTTGAGCTTCTAGGCTCTTCCCAGGTGATCACTCGCCTCCTCCGTCATCTACCCAATCCCAGGCGGTCGCCGCCGGCCTTGCACAGGCCGGAGCTCCTCTCCCTCCTTCACCATTCCCCCCCCTTCTTTTTCTCTGCTCTGACCCTGCAGGTACAGCTCCGCCGCGCGAGGGTACATCCCTCCGCCCTCGGCTGCACAGCAGCTCCGCCGCGTGAAGGTGCGCCGGCCACCTCGCACCCCCTCCGCCTTCCTCCATGCGCCTCGTTCCTCGTGCCCCGGTTCACCTGACGCTCCGCCCCTACTCCAGCTGCTCGACCGTGTGTCGGCCGAGCCCCCGCCGACCTCCAGTTGCTCACCTCGCCGCCTCCGCCTTTGCGGCGGCACCGCTTCTCGTCTCCGCCAATCGCCCACCGCCGCGGAGGCCAGCTCCGCCTACATCGCCCCGCTCCTCTACCTCGCACGGTGCCTCAGCCATCGCACGGCACCTCTGCCACCATCTCGCACCGCTAGCCACCGCCCCGCATCGCGGCGGGACCGTCATCGCCATCGGCCTCAGCCTCCTCCGCCACGACGAGGGCCCCGCTCGCCACCACCGTCCGCCTCTTCCTCCACCTCGCAGCATACAACTGCCGTTGGATCGGGCATGAGCCCTTGATCCAACGGCCGCAGAACTTCCACGTGGCCCCGCCGAGCCTCGTCTTCGAGCCTCCGCCTTGGAACTTCCTAACCTAAGGCGCGGAGCCCGAGCCTCTCCTTCGACCACCGAGCCTCAGGAGCTACTTTTTGAATCTACAGATAAGCCCTTCCAGGGACCTTTTTGATAGGAAAACTTTATTTTAATTACATTTTGGTCCCTGCAATTTCAATTGAGCATATCGTTTTCATACGAACTCCGATTTTAGCGTATAATATGTCATTTCGAAGCTATTTTCATGCTCTACAATTTAGCATAGTTGTGGACAGATCTGAGGTTGCTTACTGTCAATTATTCTTCAAGGATCTAATTTGACATGTAGGCTCAATTTTAACATCGTTGTGCTGTAGAGAGATTGATGATATTTATGCAGGAACTCCATTGAGAAAAGCTTGGGCAATAAATCCTGATGCATCATTTAATAATTGTTTATTGAGGATTTAATTTGTGCAGGAGTTTCGGAAAGGAAGATTGATAAATTATTTTCCCTGCATATTTCGAACAAGATGGTTATCGATTGAAGATTAATTTACAGGGAAATTAAGAGGAATTCTTAACAGAGCCCAGATTCCCCTAGATTATTTATTTATGCTCTGATTATTTCTCTTAAACTTTAGCTTTTGATCTGTGATAATTTTCGAGGTTATTGATCAACATATATTGAAGCTAAAATCTTAATCACAGATCATGTGTTGAACCGTTGTCTCTGTGTATTTCCTTGCATCTGCATTGCATTCTCATAGCATTGTATATATTTTTTGACACAGAAATTAATCGACCATTTATTAATTATTTAATTTGATTTAAAAACTACGCAACTAAAAATCTCTGTTCCCTGTGTTCGACCTTGGTAAACTTGCCAAGTAAAATATTCCACAACATTGAATGATTGTGGTTTTTGATCGACCGATTTCCGCCTCCTATACTACAATTATCGACTATTAAAGAGGTGGATTTCGCGTTCATCGACTATAAAAGCCCCTCGTCGGGCGCCCCAAACCTCATCCGCCATCTCATAAACAGCCAGTGACAGCGGCCTTAAACAGGCGCGATCCAGAGGTGTAGCCACGCTCTGTAGCCGCTCTACCTCCGACGAGCGGCGAAGCTTCGAGATCTCCCGCCGGATCTCTGAGGCCAACAACGAGGAGTTGGCCATCGCCACTCCAGCACTCCCAGGCGCTTCCTCCGCCTCCATTTTCGTTTAATATATCTTGTAGGTTCAACGCTAACGCCGCCCTCCGGCCTCCTCCGCCCTCGAGCCGTGTGTCGGCCGAGGGGCGGTCTCCTCGCTCTCTGGTCACCTCCCCCGTAGCTCGCCACCACCCCCGCCGCTCGCGCAGCGCCTCCGCGTCGCCTCCGCTCGGCCACCGCCTTCGGGTTCCAGGGCCCCGACGGTCGCCTCTCCGCCGCGCCTTGGCCTTCGTCGACTCCGCCCGCCAGAGCCCAGACCCCTCCACCGTGCTTCTCCGCTCGCCAGTCGGCTACCCGCCGCGCCCACGCGCCACCTCCGCCTCGCACGGCGCCTCCGCCTCCAGCAGCTCCTTCGGGCGCCCCGCCCTCCATCACGACGCCCAGGCACCATCGGATCAGGCTATAGCCCTTGATCCGATGGCTCGTACGCCGCCACGTCAGTATTCCCGAGCCTAGGCTCAAGCCTAGAGGCTCGGGCACTCCGAACCTCGCCCTCCCACCGAGCCTCTGGTTCGGAGCTCCTAGCCTCAACCCCGGGCCGAACCACAGGCTCGGGATCTCTGAGCCTCCGCCTCGTGTCCAACCCTCCAGGCGCACGTGCAACGCACATGCGTGGCTGGAGAAATTGCAGTGAAGCCCCCGCGTGTTTCCAAAATTACATTTATACCCCCATCTGGGGTAAATTGCAGAAGAGCCCCTCTTATTTTCTATTAATTACAGATAAGCCCTCCAGGGACCTCTTTGCAAGGAAAACTTTACTTTTATTTACATTTTAGTCCCTGCAATTTCAATTGAGCATATCTTTTTCATACGAACTCCGATTTTAGCGTATAATATGTCATTTTGAAGTTATTTTCATGCTCTACAACATAGTATAATTTATGGATCATCTGTCAACTTTTTGCAGGCCACATATTCATGTTTGGAAAATTAACATTATCTTTTGCAGGGATTCAACTAGTGATTTAAATTGAATACTTCCCCAAGGATTATTGCTTATATTACTTGAAAGATTTAATCAGAGCAGGGAGCTCAATTGAGGAAAGAGAATTATTGGACATATTTTCGAGGAATCAATTTGTGTAGGAATATGATCTGATCTCATGATCTTCTGGCTTGCATTTTGGAATTAATTGGAAATATCTCATTAGAAATAATCTCTTTTGATCTGTGATTATCTTTCGAGATTACTTAATAAATTTCATTGAGGTTTGAATATTATACTTCACAGATCCTGAGCATAATTGTCTATGTTTAATTTTCTTTGCATCGCATCTCCATCATTGCATTGTATATATTTTTGCAACACAAAAATTAACTGAGCATTTATTAATAATTTAATTTGATTTAAGACCACACAACTAAAAATAACCGTTCCCTGTGTTCGACCTTGGTAAACTTTCCAAGTAAAAATACTCCACAACATTCAAAGATTGTTGTATTTTGACGACCGAAATCCGCCTCCTATACTACAATTATAGACTATTAAAGAGGTGGATTTCGCGATCATCAAGTATATTGTATAAATTGTATAATACTTATAAAATTCTTGTAAATAATACTTTTGTAAAATTTCTTGTAAAATAGGAGGTATACCAGATTTATGAAAAATAAATAAATAATAATAATAGACTTCTTATTGGATCTCACGTATCATCCTTGCATTCAAAAAAATATGTCTTGTACTTCACTGCATGTCATCTGCATTTCAGTTGCATATCTAACATATGCAAAGTGAAAAGTTAGTGGGTTCTGAACCAATTTATGAATAGAAGTTGAGGATGGATTTGATTTGACCTTAATCTATTTAATTTCAGATGAACCTTATAGGAACCGAAGTTAAGATTTTTCAGGTCGAGCGACTTAATTCTTTGAGTCCACAAGACTATGTTCACATGTCATCTTGATTGGTCTAAGTAGAATATTTCATGAACACACACGATTCTCTTAGACAGTGACCTAACTTGGACAAGCACCATGCATGTCGCTCTTCATTGATGAGGTGGAGAGGAGGTAGAATCCTTTGGCTTGGAGTAGCACATGGGTGGAAACATATGTCCTCCTCTAGGGAGGGTAGTGCATCTCAACCTAGTCTAGTGGTGACGACGTCTAACGATGAGATGTTGTGGGTTGCAATAATGCTTCAAAAGAGGGATAGTCTACTGACTCAAGAAGAAAAACTCCTGATGTACATGTTGTACCTTGTATAGTCAAAAAAAGAGAAAAAAAAAAGAAGAACTACAAAAAATGGGACAAGCCTGATTGAAAATAAAATGCCTGCCGAAGTGTGTATATTTGCAAGGCATATGCTTCAAAGTCTCATACCAAGGAAGCCTACAGCTAGAGACTTGGCTACACTGGTCAAGCTCCACGGATATGTTATTACACTGGTCACAATCCATTCTCTTATCTACCCCCTCTTCTTGAGCTGGTTGCACTTGAACTTAGAAGGGAATACCTCGCTCCTCGAGGAAAGAGTTGCTAGACCTGGGAATTAGAGTTACCTTGTTAGAGGAGGTTGTTTCTTTGCTATTTCTGATGTGGAGAGCTATATTTCACTTACACAATACAAGTAAGATTCGTAGTCATTAGAATTTCGTATGAGTATTTGTTCTGACCTGACTGTTGAGGTAACCTAAATAGAGACATGTGAAACTTAAAGGTTGTTAGGTCTTAAAAATTCAATTCCCAATAAAGTTTTGCCACACTATAATCCAAAGGTCGAGTCGAGCTCCATTTTCACCTTTTGTTCATGACCTTGGCAAAATCATTTCACTCTTGCATTTCATTTTAATTGCTCGAGGACGAGCAATGTTTAAGTATAGGGGGTTGATGAATATGTGATTCATCACTCTAAAAGTCGAAAATAGAGTTTTGTTCTCGAGTAATTAGCTGCATATTTCCATTTATTATACATTATTCTCATTCATGCATTTGCAATTAATGTATGCATTTTAGCATTCATATTTGCATTAAATAAGGAGCCAAATTCATTTGTACATATTCACATGCATATTAACTAACTTCACCCATTTGTATCTATTTTATACTAACTCCAAATCCAATATATATTACTTACAAGAATAAAAGAAAAATATAAAAAATAGTAACTTGTAAAGTAGACCAATAAAACCCTAACCCTAGTTTGAGAGTAAGAATCTTAAAATGTGAATATCTCTCATATATTCTCCTATGGACTCCTACTCACTTTTGAATTGACGTACATTAAAATACCTTTAAAACAAGATCAAATTCAAAAGAAACAGAGTTTGTATGTGAAACTTGGGTTTTGGGTCCCTATTGTATATTGTACATATTGACCAAACTACTCTTTATTTTATCTTTTAATTATTAAAAATCTAAACAAATTATATTAAGTTATATATATCCCTTTCATATTTTCTCTAATTTTGTTTTGATTTTTCTCTTATTTAAAAATGATAAAATAATCTGCAAAAGATAAAAATACGGTATTTTATACTTAAAAGATACCCACAAAAAGTACTTTTTCTATAGATGACTTCCTTTGATTTTTTATCCTTCACAAAAGTTGTAGATCCATCGAGACGAGCAACTTTTGTGTTGATCACTTTTTGATTCGACCCTTTTTGTTATTTCTTTTTGACTTTTTCTTTCGATTTAATCTTCGATTTTTCTAGGAGTGACACATGGCAACTTCTAGAACTGCCACATGTCACCCCCATTTTTCTTTTAATTAATTATTTTATTTTATTTTATTTATTTATTTTATTTATTTATTACTTTAATTATTTATTGTTTTTAATTATTATTGTTTATTTTAATTAATTTTTTTAGTTTTATTTATTTTTTATTTATCTTATTTATTTATTTATTATTATTAGTTTTATTTTAAACTTTATTTTTTACCCTCCGCCACGGAGCCGCACCCTTGCACGCCACGTGTCCACTTCATTCTCTCTCTCTCCGCTCTTCTCTCTCTCTCCCATGTCGTTCTCTCTCTAACTACCCCCATGCAACCCGCGCTCCCTCACGTTCTCTGTTGTCCCTTCTCTCTCTCTCTATACGCCCAACACCCTCGTTGACCTGGCCATCTCCTCATCCCTCTCTCCCACGATTCCATCCAAACTGCCCCACGCCATGTGCGCGGTTGCGTAACCATCCTCGTCTCTCTCTCTCTCCCTGCATCTCCCTCACTCTCTCTCTCTCCCTGCATCTCCCTCACTCTCTCTCTCTCTCCAACTGACCCTGCCTTCCTCTCACCCTCTCCCTCTCACGCAACCGCAACTGCACGTGTTCCCCTATATCCCGCAGAATCCTCGCCCTCTCTCCCCTCTATCTCTCCCCTCCCTCGCGTTTCTCCTTCGCAGACGCCCATGCACCATGCACGTCCCGCAGCCACTTCTCTCATCTCTCTTGTGCACCTTCCCTCATTCCCCACTTCCTCCAAGCCCTTCTCGCTTCGAGCCGACCACCAATAAAAGGGCCTAACCTCCTTTGACTTCATGATCATCTGCCACTTTCAGATAGGAAGGAGAGAGCTCGCTACCTTCCCACGATGATAGCAGTAGGGACTAAACTCCAAGCAACGACATCCACCCTCAAGCGAGATCCAAGGGACATCTCCCCTTGCTGCAGCTGCTCCACGCAGTTGCCTAGCTCGTCGCATGCCGGCGACTTCGAGCAACGACTGGGGAACCTCGAGTTTCCCCTTCACAGGCGATCCTTCGTTCATCCTCTACAGGTGATTCTTCCCTGCCCTTCTTTCTTCCTCCTTCTGCCCCTTTCTTCTACACATGAACTCCACCGCCCCTATCCCTATTCCTCTGTCTCGCACTCACTCTTTGTTACACCCTAAATTTCCACCTTCATCGCCACCGTCCCTTCACATGTACCATCTCCATCTTCATCCACTGACCACAACCACGTCCGTCCCTCCACGCTCGGCCGCCCGACCATCCCCGAGCATCTCTGTCGTTCACAACCGCGCTCTGTCGATGCACCTACAACAGCAGTGTGACGCGCCTCCACCTTGAGCGCCAACAGCCATCGGCGACAACGACCTGCCTCTACATAACATCATCTGTGCACGGCTCCTCCTCTACAGCTGCTGCCCCTCAGCCTTGATGAGCGAGCCACTGTCGGGCTACATCTCGTACCACCGCCAGTGAGGTGCGCCATCGATGCCACGAGGCACCACCGGTCTCCAGTCATCGCGCATTGATGCGCCTCCGCCTACGCCTATGACAGGAGCACTCCAGAGTGCCTCGTGCCAGTCGCCCCTTAACCTAGGCCCCTCATGCGAGGTGCACATTGGCCTGGGGTAACTTGCAGACAAGTCCCCCTAGTTCCAGCGGTTCCCATCATCGCCCCTGCCTCCAGTATCATGTAAGGTGCATGTGAGTCTTGGCTAAATTGCGTCAGAGCTCCTTGAGCTTCTAGAGAATCACACAAGCATCCCCGCCACTTGTTGCGTGTGTCATGCAAAATTACGAGGAGACCCTTGGATGATCTGGTAATTAAAGAAACACCCTTATACGTTATTTTTATTTTATTTTTAGTTTACTATTTTGCATATATACCCTTGTGTTTGTACATTAATCCGGACATTCATTTAGCATATTTTTGTAAATTTTAAAAATTGCTCATTATAGAATAATTCATGCTCTATCATTGTGATTCTTGAAGGAATTTTTGTGAGCTCTGAATTATTCAATATAATTATTTTGTGGTGAATAACATATTTTGACCACTGTTTGCTCGTTAATTTATATTAAATTATCTGTTACTCCAAAATTCAAAAAAATAGATTTTAGGCTGTTTTACATTTTGCACAAAAATCATCTCATTCGCACGCATATCGAGGTCACAATAAATTGAATGGTGAATTTAGTAATTAATTTTTAATTAATTCTGTACTTAATATTTTTAGTAATTAAAAATTATTCTGGATATTTCTCACATAGACCTATTTAGGATAATTTAATTTCTGGAAAATATTAACGTCTGGTATTTATTAAAATTAATTTTCTCAAAATCACCTAGTTATCTATTTTTTATTCATCATTAATTCATATTGCATCCAAAATTTAAAAAAAATACTATAACTTAATTTCATCATATTTCACATTTTGGCCAAGTTTGAGGATTTTTAGACTTAATTTGATCATAAATTGCGTTTTAGCCTCTGAACTTTATCAAAATTGCATGTCACTCATTAATTACATTTAAAAAAACTAAAAAAATACTATTTTAAAAACCTACCCTCTAGATCGACTATAAATCAACTTAAGGAGACAGTGACCTTCCTTAGTTTGACTTTTGGCTTTCTCAAGTAAAAAAAAATTGACCGCTCGCTTTAATTGACTAAATAATCAATTTAGCAGTTTTTTATTAATCCGAATTTTCCCTGCTGCAACGAATAATCATCATTAATTTCATATAATTAACAAGGGCATTCGAGGTTCTTCAAACATTCAAAAAGTTGATTGTACTTTTGTGACTTCCAAATCTATGACATCCAAAGAATTGTATAAATGCCAGCACTGCAACAAGTTGATATACTAATGGTATGACTAGACTATCTAGAATACATAGAGAATGACTCGGATAGTGCATCGACATATTCTACATCTATATATCATCATTGAAATTGACTTATTAGATAAGATTAAAATCCGATAATTTTATCGCCTTCTTCTAGTAACACTTGCAATCGGTTGCACATGTTTTAGATTAAAAAATTTAAGCTTAAGGTAAATAGTCATCGATTAGGATTTGATGTAATTGTTGCATAATCTTCATTGGATAGATATACTACATCTTTCTAGTCAGAGAGTCTTAGTCTTAGAGAATGTCTCTATGACATAGATGTTAGAACATATTAATTATATATATATAAACTTGTTAGAAATAAATATACATTCTGAAATAAAGCTATAATAATAATTATGACACATTTCATATGGTAATCTAACATCTGGAGGACTCCACTAAATTAGAATATTAGTGAATGGTTCATTAATATTTCTAATATTGGAAATTAAACCTTAATAGATTAAAAGGATGAGGATGGTCATTTGACAATGATCTAGCATCATGACTTGGACATATGTCTATTGATTAGATCAATAGATTTGTAAGAAATAGAACTTTAGATTGTCTGAAAGTCCAACATTACATTTTGAGTAGAATGTCCAAATGCCAAGGTATTCAAGACCTCATACATATTGATGTATGTGGACCCTCTATATCATAATGAACATTAATGATATATGATATATAGTAATGACCATTCGTCATATGGAATTTCTTCTATTCACAATAAAAACTTTTAAAATGTTTAAAAATTTCACAATATTGGTTTAGATCCAAAGATAGAAGGAAGATGAAAAGAATATGATCTGACCAAGGTAGGCAGTACTTTTCAAATAAATTCAGAGAATACCTTGTAGAAAAGGAATATTGTTTCTATTTCACTCATCTTGATACACCTTAACTCAATGGAATTGTAAAGAGACACAATAGACATGTTTGATATGATCTCATCAAAGACGATTCTTATCATAATTACCTCTTAATTTCCACGTATATGCAGTAGAGACTGTAATATATGTGTGTATATATATCCTTAATAAGATTCCAAGAAAATCTGTACCCAAAACACCTCATGAGCTATGGTTTGAAACAAAGCTCGGTGTTTGACACTTGAGGATCTAGGGTTGCTTGGTTCATGCCCTAACATGGATGCAAGTAAGCTGGAATCTGGTACTAGAAGTGCTATTTCATTAGGGCTATAAATGATGGTATTGGATACTTACTTTATGACCATGTCATTCTTAAAGATTTCATCTCTACGAATACGATTCTTAGAGGTTGACTTCCTCACGAGTCAAGATAAAAATGAAGTAGGGATTCATCAGATCATAGGAGGATAATGAAGATCCTAAATATAGAAATTATAAGGATAACTAAAGCTGAAACACTCATACCTCTTCAAATGACGTTGAGGGTGGTAAGATCACCTAGAGGTTATCTATTCCATGTGTCAGAGAAGTCTGATAATAATCCGGCTTCATATGATGAAGATTCTAAGGATCATGCCATGGAGAGATAGATGCTAGTAATAAAGTCTAAAGTAGACTTAATGCATAAGTTTTATGTATGGAACCTCGCGGATCCATCTATAAGGTTCAGATCCGTTGGGTGTAAATGGATCTTCAAGATAAAGAGGAACCTCTTGAGAAGGTAGAAACCTTCTGTGAAATCCCATTTTTGTCCTAATTTCTGGAGTATTTTTTCACAACCAAAAGTTTATAGAGCTCGTCGAGACCTTTTTGACGAGTCCAAGAATATCAGATTTCGATATTCCTAGCACAAGATATTGATGTTTCAAATTGGATGATCGAGATCCATATATAGATCTGAATCAGATCCGAATTTGGATCCGTTTCACCTCACCTCCTATAAATAGGATATAATAGGATGTCCTCCCTAAAACCTAGCCACCACCATCCTTCTCCCTCATTGGATCATCGCCACCTTGGTCGGATTAACCGTCGGAGGGCCGCCGTTGACATCGGAAAACGGGAGCACGAAGTCACCGATGTGCGCACATTCACACTACGATCGAGTGACGGAAAAATTATTTTTCATGTGAGAGGAGAATACGAGGGAACGTCTTTGGAGGTAACGAAGTTTATCCCTCATTGTTGCTGGGTTCTACATGTTTTCAATCCATTGTTGTGAACATCCTTACAGCCTCCTATGTTGTTGTAGTAAGAATTTTTAGATGATTGGTGATGCGATGTCACATGAGGAATATTTTCATCAACATCATTATCTTGTTGTAATAGAAATATGGATTTGACAACAAGAATTATAGATGCTATCTCTACCCTTGGAATGCGATCGACATATACCCGAAATACTAATCATTGGCCAAACAGGAAATAAATGATAGCGTTAGAACGTGAGTTTGCTTTATCACCTTCATATTATATTCCGAAATCTCACAGGAATGCATTTGATAAAAATAGATGACATATGATTATCACTTTTAATTCTTCCGTTACATTAAATAGCAAATTAAGCATGCATGCAAAGGAGTATTTTGTCCATCAGTGGATTAATCCAATTATTGATTATATCTTGTTGATTGGTTGGCATTCCTATTAGCAGCCCACGCTACGTATGCTAAACATGGTATTATCCTTGAATATTTTAGTCTTTTTAATTCAATAGATTTACCATAAAGCACGATACAAGGGATGCATTTTATATAATTTCACGTGTAGTATGTACATGTCATAATTGTCATTTGAGGTTATCTCATATCATGTATTGTTTAAACACATGTAAGGGGTTTTGGAGTTACTTATATATCTTTGATAAGGTCTTGTTAGGATCTTTTCCAAGATATCTAATTTATATCAAAAATATTTTTTAAGGCTTCACAATCTTCAAGTTAATTAACAAAATCCATTAGTAACACCCAGATTTATGCACACATAAAAAAATGCATGGGCGTTATGTATATAGACTTGATAATATTTTGTTATAAATGTTGAAATGAGGGGGTTGACTCTATACCATACAAAGTGCACAACGAGGGCACCACGTGCATAGGGGTATGTACATTATTTAAATAAGATCGTTTCTTTGTTATGACCTGACAAATGCACGAATGACAGAATGTTTATCTCCTGTAATGTACTACACTGACTCTGTGTTAAGACACAATCAGCTACTTATTGTATTTTAACAATAAAATATTGATCTTAGTAAGTATAGTTTGAAATAAATATCTGTGCTAAGAGGGTGCAGGTAGAAATTTAAAAAAACTACTTTCGTTAAACGTAGAGTAAGTTTAATAGATTAATAATGAAATGGCATGGAAACCCCACACTTACAAGAGATAAATAAAACACGTGTTCTGCCAGTAAAATGATTATTATGTCTGGGGATTTCCCCCACGTGGATAAAAAAAGATGAACTTTAGCGTTGGTATGATTGGGGTGGAGTTATGATTAATATGATATAATGGTGTCCCAAGCTAGTTCTGATTTTAAATAAGTCGATAGTGTTGTTTCTAACCATAAGTTTATCAATCCCATCAATCTCATGTATACGATTCACAATGATCGGGTAGATGGAGTTAGGTGTCTTAAGAAGATTGGGCATGCATCTTTGGGCTCCAAGTAGATGCCATGAAGGCCAAGACCCCAACGGACGAGGTGGATGTCGATGCATCTAGCAGCCTAGTTGTATCCAGAGTTGCTCGATGGAGTAGGCAGGTGGCATGGTTGACTCTCTTGATTTCGCACTTATACATGATATGGCCACATCAAATTTTTCTTCGAGTATTACTATTGTGAGAGGTGTTTCAGATGTAGTTTGAAGTTGGAGATTTGGATTATGATCTTTTCTCATTTTAGTTGAATAGAGATATTTGAGGGTTTATTCAAGTTGAAGACCAAATTTCCGTGTAGTGGGCGTCTATGAGTAGTGTACTTGCATGTGCTACATTAATATGAGAAATGGTCCATGATCGAATATCAATCAATGCAAATGTATTACCTTTGTGGACTTTAACCAACGGCTAGAAATATCAAGATCAATGTGCTAGTCCTCAAATGATGATTAAATTAATGAATAAAATTAGTGTACATGTGATCTCTTGTAAATTAGAATACCTTGGTATTTCTCTTCAGTTTCTACAATATATATGCATACGACATTAGATGGAGTTGAGTATACATGTGTTGCAAGCTCTTGCATTAGTTATTATATTGTTTATCTTGTTACTAGGCAATTGCTCATAATGTTACCCTCGTGTGGACCCAACATGTATAGTTGAGCAGCAGTCAAGCTGTAGCGGCTTTCGAGGAGATCAGACTTTCTACGTTGTACTTGCACCAGACATGGTGCACTTTACCTAGAGTAAATTTTATCTTCTCATGTATTATGTTTATTCTTTTCGGAGAAATGTAATGAGAAGATTTACATTTGTCAGTCATATTCTTGTATCTCATTTCGTGGACATGAACTTGATGGAAAATTTTTACCGTAAATGTATGTTGCAGTTTTTATTTTATTTTATAATATTCTCATGTTATTACATGTATTTCAAATGTTGATCTAATGTGAATAAGATGATTTGCTAAGTATCAGATATCTTGGACGTTTTTGGACCGTAGGTCCGACGCTCCCGTCCTGTTGGTTTTGGTAGCCGGAGGGGTGGGACATCACACCTTCAAAGCATGGTTCGCACACAAAGAAAAGATACCCCTTCCGGTTATACTTGCTCTTTAGTGAACATGCTTATACCCATCATAATATTGATAACTATAGCTATACAACTTGTCTGTGACATCTAGAAGATAGAAGTCAGGATTGCATACCTCAATGAAAACCTTAATAAGGATTTTCATATGAAGTTGCCCTAGGGCTTCACAGTTGAGGAAGACGAGATGTGTAATCTAAGGAACTTCATTTATGGACTCACATAATCTTCTTGTAGTTTGAACACCAGATTTGATGAAATCATACATGTTATGATTTTAGACAAAATCTTGATGAACCATGTAAAGCTTAGTGGAAGTGCCATTGTATTCATCGTGCTAAATGCAGATGTAATCCTAATCATTTACACCAATTTAAGGATGATAATAAGTTTTTTACAATCTATTTGACCCATATCCTTGAGATAAAAGATTTTAAGGATGCCTCTTAGATATTATTTTGAAGTTGTTCGAGAACAAAGAGAAGATGGCATTGGGATGGTCATATGAAGGGTACACTTTGGAAAGATCACACTTGAGAAATTTCAAAGGAAGGATTCTTTCTCTTGAGATATGTTATTGACCTATCTAAAGGGATAACACCTCAAAATGTTGAGGATGTTAATGCTAAAGATGCATGTCCTTTGTGCATTGGCTATAGCAAGCATGGTGTATGCCAGATATGTACAAAGCCAATTTTCTGCCATGCAGTGGGAGTGGTAAATTATTATTCATCCTATTATGGAAATAAAATGCTTAATTGTTATAATAATAACATCTTCAAAGAGACTAGACTTTTGAGATAATGATATCAAAGTCTTATATTTAACAACTTAAGACTTTGTAGATAGTGATCTAAAAGTCTTACCTATAGATACCTTACAAGATTTAAGACTATATATTAGCCCAACGAGATAGAGATATCCAAGCGTAAGGGTATTCTAATAATAATAATAGTTATCCCTTACTGATTATAATAATTGTTGAGTTGTGGTGACAAAGTCTAAAGCAAGATGCAATGCACTATAACTACTTTAACAAGATTGAGTATTAGTTGCATAAGATGCAACATTCGCATTGGATGCGAGCACTGTTACTAGGAGATATGCAGGTCTATAAAAGGATTTGGCATAGTATCTCGGGACAGAGTGACTAATCAGAGGACCAAGTTGTTCATCTAAAAAACTTATGATTAGCACATGAGTGTGGGTTTAAATATTATCCCATTAATGGATCCTTGGACTAGTGGGAGATTATTGGACATGTGAGCCCACAATGAGCCATTATATAATAAATGTTATTGCAGATCAGTCCCTAATATGAAACGAATACTAATTTATTTGCATAATAGGTCCCTTGGTATAATTGAGATTATGTATCAATGGCCATCTTGATATTTTACAATTGTTGATCCAAAGGTTGGATCATAGATGCTAGTATAGGTTTGAATATTTAAAGAGTTAGATTGGGAACTCAACTGCACTGTCAAGTAATTATCAAGAAAGGATCTCCAGCCTGAGAAGGATATGTCAATCCTTACTCCGCAGATTGATATCCACACAACCTCTTGATGTAGGCCCTCTTTCAGATAAGTAGGTGATAAACGCCCCGCACCCTTAGTTAATTCGGTCAAATTAATGGTCCAAATTAAGTTTAAGTGTTCGTTGCAGTCAGATACGAGAGGCTAATCAAAAACCACTATTAATTAATGTCAAGTTAATTTCAAGCGGCAGATTTTTTTACTTGGTGAAGTCCAAGGTCGAACTCAGGGAGGCATCTGTCTCCTTAGGTAGATTTTTAGCGAATTTCCAAGTGTGTGATTTTCGAGAAGTCTCTTTTTTTTGTTCTTTTTCTAATTTCTATGCAGACTCATGCAAAAATCCAGCCAAGTTGAGGTTAAATCAATTTAAGATATCAAATTAAGTTCAAAAATTATGAAACTTGGCCATATTATGAAATGGGATGAAATTAAGCTAACCTGATTTTTTTAGAATTTTCTGATGCATGGATAATAAAATATGCAGACTTTAGTAAAAATGACTAAACTAATTTTAATAATTATCAAACGATGATATTTCTCAGAAATAAAATTAATCTAAATAGGTCTAGTTAATATCTATCCAAATCAACTTGATTTTACTTAAAATACAACACGGTTGATTAACTAAAAATCGATTAAGGTTTTCACTAAATAATTTTTCTATGACAAACTACACATGGAAATGATGTGAATTTTGGATATGTTGTAGCATAAACTTAGATCTACCAATGGTGATTTTTCAGAGATTTTTCGATAAGCAGAACATGCACAATAAATTACTCAATCAACATGGGCAAAATATTTCAATTTTTCACCAAATTAATTTCCATAAATATTCTGCGAATCAGAAAAATACAAATAAATGCTATGATGGTAGAACAAGAAGTATAATACACAATGCAACTTTCGGAATTAAAAATTGATGACAAAATAATGACAAAATAAACGTGCAAATGGAGGGGTATGAATGCAATACAGAAAAAAAGATATGAGCTTAAATGGAGGGGTATGAATGCAAATGGAGGGGTATCAAAAATGATTGGTTCTGGCCGTGAGCAAGCTGGTCTCTACAGACTAATGCAATCCCCTTATGTATGTGCTTCTTTCCATTCCCACTGGGTTTGCGTCACCTTATATGCGACATCTTCGTTTTGGCCATCTTCTCCGCAAAAGCTGTCATGTTCTTCCACAGATTTTCCCTCGCTCTACCTTTCAGTGCGAGGCCTGCCAGCTTGGAAAGCATCATCGGTCCACGTTCCAGAGTTGTCAGGGTCGAAGTAGCCATGATCTGTTTGAGTTAGTTCATTTTGATATTTGGGTTCCCACTCGTGTCCCTGATCATCAGGGGCATAGATTTTATCTCGTTGCTATTGATGAGTTTTCAAGGGTGTTATGAGTTTTTCTTCTTAAAAACAAGCCTGATGCTGGTCCTGTTATTCAGTCTTTCATTAATGAAATACAGAATATCTTTTATGCAAAAATCAAGTATATACGTTCTGACCCTAACCAGCTTGCCACATTTCTTGCATCTCATGGTATTGTGCATCAAACATCTTGTGCGTATACTTCCTAACAGAATGGGATGGCTGAAAGAAAACACCGCCGCCTTTTGGATGTTACAAGGACTCTTTTGATTCAGAGACGTGCTCCTCATTCGTATTGGGGGGATGCGGTTCTAATTGCTTGTTTCCTGGTTAATCGTATGCCCTCTTCAGTTTTGGGAGAAAGATCCCGTTCTTGATTGCGTTTCTCGAGACGGATCTATTCTCTCTCATACCTCGAGTATTTGGTTAAGTGGCTTTCATTCACCAGATGTCCCCTGGTCTTGACAAGCTCTCTCCTGGAGCTGTCAAATGTGTGTTTGTTGGATACTCCAAGACCCAAAAGGGATATCGTTGCTTCGACCCTGTTCGATGTAGGTACTATGTTAGTGCAGATGTAACCTTTTTTAAGTCTATTATGTACTTCTCTCCTACAGGTGACAAGCTCATTTCTTTAGAAGATGGGGAAGAGGTCTATATGCCTCTACCTCCAATCTCTACTCTACCATCATCAGCACCACCTCCTTTATCTCCATCTCCTCCACCACCGTTTCCTCCACCACTGTCTCCTCCACCACTGCTGCCTCCTCCTCCACCTACATTTTTCCCCAGGTTTATCAGTGTCGACCTCGTGCTCATGTACCTCGTCAATCATCCAGCACATCTAATGGCAATGGTGATTTGCATGTACAGCTTGAGGTGCAGGATAACCATGATGCTACATCTCCTGTGAGCACTAAAGATCTGGATGTGCCTATTGTTCTACAGAAGTAGAAGCGTGCATGCACTATGCATCCTCTTTCTTTCCATGTGTTATTGGATTGCCTTTCCGAGGACTTTCAGAAGTTCGTTATGGGCCTGTCTGCAGTGGAGATACCTCGTTCTTATTAGGAGGCGCTGAAGAGTAGTTAGTGGCGTCTAGCTATGAAAGAGGAGATGGCCGCTTTACAGTTACGAGGTACGTGGAGTGTTGTGCAGGCTCTTCCCGGTACGTCTGTTGTTGGCAGCAAGTGGGTGTTCACTGTGAAACACCGTGCTGATGGTATAGGTGCCAGATATAAGGCCAGGTTGGTTGGTCGTGGGTTCACCCAAATGTATGGGGTGGAATATCATGATACTTTTTCACCAGTTGCGCGTCACTCCACGTTACAGATTCTTATTGCAGTTGCTGTTGTACGTGACTGGTCGTTTTTCTAGTTAGATGTGAAAAATGCTTTCTTGTATGGGCATCTGCAGGAGGAAGTTTACATGCAGCATCCACCAGGGTTTGCTGCTGAGGGGGAGTCTAGTATGGTGTGCTGACTTCACAAGGCCATATATGGCCTCAAGCAGAGTCTGAGGGCTTGGTTTTAGAAGCTCTCAGAGTTGATTGAACAAAATGGATTTGTCAGATCTACTGCAGATCATTCTCTTTTTGTTAAGAGAACTCAGGAACGTACGGTTGTTGAACTGGTTTATGTTGATGACATTGTTGTTACTGGTAGCGATGGACAGGGTATTCAGGAAGCTAAGGATTTTCTTGGACGATAGTTTGTAACGAAAGACCTTGGCAAGTTACATTATTTTCTTGGCTTAGAGTTTGCACGCAGTCAGTAAGGTATGATTATGACACAAAGGAAGTATGTTACTGATCTTCTGGCTGAGTCAGGTATGTCAGGATGCAGACCTGCTACTACACCAATGCATCCTAATGCTAGACTCTATGATGATGACTCTGGGGAGATAGATAAGAGACGGTATAGGGAGCTGGTAGGAAGTTGCCATAGTTACTGTTACCGATCCTGACATATCATTTGTTGTGAGCAGAGTTAGCCAGTTCATGGAGCAACCTAGACAGTTCATATGGATGCAGTTTGTATGATCTTACGATATCTGAAATCTTCTTTAGGTGCAGATCTACTTTTCAGAAGAGACACGTCACTCTCAGTTACTGGATGTGCAGACGCAGATTATGCATGGTGTCCCAAGGACAGGAAGTCCACTTCAGGCTTCACTGTGTTCGTTGGTAGCTCGTTGGTTTTATGGAAGAGTAAGAAACAGATAGTAGTTCTGACTGACCTTGCAATGAGGAATATAGGGCTATAGCTCAAGGGAGCACAGAAATGATGTGGGTCAAGTTCGTTCTGACTGACCTTGCAATTGAGGTGCCTCTCCCAATGCACCTCAAATGTGATAATCAAGCACCTCTATTCATAGCTAATAATCCATCTTTCCATGAGAGAACAAATCACATCGAAGTTGATTGTTATTATACCCGTGACTTGATCCAAAAGGGGCTTATTTCCACCTCCCATGTTGCTTCAGGTGATCAGATTGCAGACATGTTTACCAAGGCTCTCGTGAGGTGTCCTTTTCACCATTGTTGTTCCAAGCTGAGCATGATAGACATATATGCTCCAGCTTGAGGGGGAGTGTTGAGAGAATTCTATATCTTTGTTTTTATTTATATTTCTCTAGTTTTTCCGTCTTCTTTATGTAATTTCTTCTTAGAGCCTTTCTCCTATATAAGAGGGTTCTAAGGTTACTTGCAATATACTTTTCTTTTCACACCTTCAATAGAGACTCAATGAGGGCTATATATAGACCCCCACACCCATTGTATCCATTGAGAAAGTTGAATGCAACATATGGCCGTTTGAGGCCTTCTCCCGTGGTTTCATCCCGCTCTGTAGGGAGTAGGGTTCCATGTTCAAATCCCAGTGTCCTTAAATTTCTTTATCTTTTCTCTGATTAGCTTCCACAATATTATTTTCTAACACATATACTTGTGTTTTTTTCAAAGTCTACGTAGAGTGTCAATAAATCATTAAATTATTACATAAATGACTTAATCCTCTAAGTTAAAGGTAATTTTAGGTATACACACAATACGAGGAAATGAAGGTGGGGAAATGAGAGAAAGGCAGGAGCATATGGGAGAGTGAGTGTGAAGTGTCGCCTAAGTGAGGGAGTGTTGCCCAGGGGTGGGTAGTGTGAGAGAGCCGACAATGATGTGATGACCACTGGGAGTGAGAGTAGTGTGAATTAGTAGAGGAGAAATCGATCTTTAGGGAGAAAATGAGGGTCACCGAAAAATTCAAGGGATGTAAGGGTGATGTGTGGATGAAGGTAAGGTATCGGTGAAGATGTCGTTCCTTCATCGGAAGAGGTTCCTTGCATCTCTTGTTGTACATTGTTTCCTTCGTGGTTTTATGGGTCATCGTGTGCTTTGATGCACAAAGGTGATCAAATGCTACCGATATGGGTAATTGTTTTAACGGTTCTCTGACGATTGGTGGAGTTCTATGTCGACATTGATGATTTCATGAAAGGAGAAAGTCTCTTGTGCAATAATGTGTTTTTTAGGTTGTGGGCATGCCATTGTGCTCATAAAGGATGCTTTCTATGAACTAGTCACAAAATAGTGTTCCTCTTCCTATTTGAGGGGTTTATTATTGTACACAGTTTCCTTAAGCTATCCTCTTTAAGGAAAGTGCTAGTGAAGTTCAAGAAGGATGTGCGGGTAAGCTATAGCAAAACGCGCTTAGAGGTGCAGAAGTGTAACTCCCATTTTGACTAATTGATATATGGAATTGATTTTATTGGGATGGTGGTTGATGATCATTCGACAAAGTACAAGTTAATTATTGAGGAAGACAAGAAGTCGAAGTGGATGTAGACATCTTGTCAGAAGTGGTCCGTGAGGGGGATGTGTCCACGGGATTCTTTTATGTGGTGTCTAGTGGTGGTCGTGGGCGAAATCTTATTTATACTCTCATGGTGGATGGGGTGAGGGTGGAAGGGATGAATGAGGTAGGTCGTGTTATGGTGTATTATTTATGTTCTCTAAGCATTAGATGCAGAAGTCAAGGTTAGAGGTAATTGGGCATCGAAGCTTATAAGATGCAGAAGTCATGGTTGGAGGTGGCTGGGCATCGAAGCTTCTAGCTTGCAGTATTGTTAAGATGATATCTTAATTAGGCATTTGAGGTGTGTGCCCATGACATGAATGCAGAGGCAAGAGGCATACTTGCCTCAAATGATTTTTCGAGTTTTTTTTCTTCAGTAAATTTATGACGTGTTTTGGGATGACATGGTGGCTTTTTTATGGATTTTTTTGTTAGGAATGTGAGCTTTGAGTGTGTCAACAAGGTTCTTATTTTTCTCCTTCCTAAGGAGTTAGTGGAGCTTATGGACTAGTTTCTGGTCGATTGCTATGCCGAATATAGTATATCTTGTTGTGGGAAAGGTTTTGATAAATAAATTAGGTTTGGTTATGACTAACATCATCTCTTAGGTGCAAACTACCTTTATCCTGGGAAGGAAGATGATGAATTGTTCGGTTGTTGCAAATGAAGTTTGGTTGTTTGGAAGGGGCTTGATGTTTTTTTTTCGAAAAAAAGAAGAGGCCTAATGTAAACGGATTGCTTTGTAAGGTTGATTTCTATTATGCATACGATTGTTGGGATTAAATAAAGCTATAGACGAATACAAAGAAAGGAAGTAGAGGAGGCTTTGAAGGTTATGAGACCTGGGAAAGGTGTACGACCGGATGACATCCCTGTAGAAGTATGGAGAGTTTTAGGTGAGCGCGGTTTGACTCGGCTTACGAGTCTATTCAACGTTATTTGGCGAAGCAAGAAAATGCCTGAAGATTGGAGGGGGAGTATCGTGGCACCTCTTTATAAGAATAAAGGAGACATTCAAAATTGTTTAAATTACAGAGGTATCAAGCTGATGAGTCACACTATGAAAATTTGGGAACATGTGATCGAAAGAAGGCTGAGGCAAGTTTCCAAAGTAAAAGAAAACCAATTTGGATTCATGCTAGGCCGCTCAACTATTGAAGCCATCCATTTGCTGAGGAGAACAGTGGAGATTTACAGAGCTAAAAGGAAGAACCTCCATATGATCTTTATTGATTTGGAGAAGGCTTATGATTCTGTCCCACGAGAGATATTGTGGAGAGTTTTGGAGAAGAGACAAGTACCTGTCCTATATATTAACCTCATAAAGGACCCCGTCTGGGAAGACTGGCTATTTTGACATCAATATTGGTTTACATCAAGGTTCAACTTTGAGTCCATTTCTTTTTACTTTGATTATGTACGACTTGATAAGTTACATTCAGGATGAGTTACTTGGTGTATGTTATTTGCTGATGATATTGTGTTGATTGACCAGACTAGAGATAGAGTAAATGGGAAGCTTGAGATCTGGAGACATGCATTGGAGACTAAAGGATTTTGTATAAGTAGGGCTAAGACGGAATATATAGAGTGCACCTTTGATGGAAGCAATGGTGAAGGAATCGAGGTGATGATTGGTAACGATAATATTTGAAAGAGAGATTCTTTTACATATCTGGGATCTATTTTGAAACATGATGGGGAAATTGATGGAGATGTTACTAATAGAATAAATGCAGGCTAGCTAAAGTGGAGAGGAGCCTCTGTTGTGCTCTGTGATAAGAAAATTCCTTTAAAAAATAAAGGAAAGTTTTACAAAGCAGCCATGAGACCTGTTATGCTCTATGGATCTGAATGTTGGCCTGTGAACCATAGACATGTGCAGAGAATGGCTGTAGTAGAAATGAAAATACTAAGGTGGATGTTTGGACACACATGTAAAAATCGGATTCGAATTGATGCAATCAGAAAGAAAGTTGGTGTAGCTCCGATTGAGGATAAGATGCGAGAAAACTGCTTAAGATGGTTTGGTCATTTACAAAGAAGATCAGCTGATGCACCAGTTAGGAGATGCGAGTGTTGGGATGTTGAGCTGGCTAAGAGAGGACGAGGACGACCCAAGAAGTGTTGGAAAGAAACTATATGAAGGGATCTTAGTTTTTTGGATATATGCCCGAGATGGACACAAGATAGATCTAAATGGAGGCGAAGAATCCATGTAGCCGACCCTACTTAATTGTGGGAAAAGGCTTTGTGGTTGTTGTATATGATTCTTGGGATTGGCACTTTTTTGGATGTCTCTAGTGAGAAGATATTTCCCGAGCACTTACATCACTGGATGAAGAGGTACACATCGGACTTTAAATAAGGTTGTCCCCTTAGGCGCTTATCCTCTCTTATGTTTGTGCTAGTTGTCGATGCATGTAGTATTGGGTAGGTGGTGTAGAGCAAGTTTTTGATGGCTATTGGACTGGGGACATCTCAATCCCTCTGTTGTTTACAGATGATACGATTTTCGTCATTGAAGGAGGTGTTTAAACATGCTTTGTATTTTTGCCATTGTAGACATTTTTGGTGAGCTCTCGGGTCTTCGTATCAGTCGCTCAATTCACATTTTTAAGTAAGAGATGCATGCTCGTTGACATTTTTGATGATGCCACGTGAGATCATCCCCATTACTTAGATAGGTCTTCCTCTTCCTTCCTATTGGTCGAGGCAGGTTAACCGAGTTTAGTTGAATGATAAGATAGATTAAGTTGTTAGCGTTGAAATCCACTTTTCTTTTGCTATGCGAGCAGGGGGTGGGGCTTATTCTTCTTAAGGATATTCTATTGGTGATCATTCCTTCCTTTATTGTTACTTCCCTTATTTCAGATGGGGTCGAGCAACATCTGAAGTTGATCGTGCATTGATTTTTCTAAGGCAACAGTGATTGAAGTTTGTCTTCATCTTGTTTGGCCTTTCAGAGCCAGATGTGCTGATTTTGGGCAGTTTTTGGCGACGTCATATAGGAGATCCCATTGCTTATTTGGGTCTCCCTCTTTCTTTTGGTCAATCGAGGCATGCTGATTGGGCTCAGCTGATTGAGAAAATGAAGAAAAATTTGTCCGGGGTGGAAATTTTCTTATTTTGGTTGGGGGTGTTTGTTCTTCTTAAGGTTGCCCGTTCGATAATCCTTATCTTCTCCATCTCTACTTTCCTTATTCAGTTGTGGTTTAGTTGCGTCTGAAGTCGAATATGCATCGATTTTCCTGGGTTGGTAGGTGTGAACAGTCAAGGGGTGTTTACCTATTACCCTGAGATAATGATTATAAAAAACCTACCTTGAGGGGCACGACTTATGCTCGAGACAATTTTGAGGAAATATAACCTTGAGGTTATAACCTTAGACCGCTTCACTAAGGATTTAACATCGATTGTCTAAGGCAATATTGATGCAATGATCTGGGGAATACAAAGATGATGTTTTAAAAGTTATGTGCTTATATATCTTGTAGGCTATATTGAGGAAACTAAGGATTAACTTTTTTAGAGAATATCCAGCCTTTAAAAAATATTTAGAATGTTAATTACTTATATTTTTTTAAAAGAAAAAGGCCCTCCGCCTTATAGGTATGTCAAAAAACTTCATTATTTATTACCTCAAGAAAGATAGGAGCCTGGAATAGGCAAATTGGGACAAAAAAGATATTATAAGTTCCAGCTTTCTATAATTGCTTTAGCATGCACCACCACGTTTTCACCATACATTCTATCCCGACGAGCAAAACGCCGCACCATTTATGGCAATCCAGATTGCCCAAATTAATGCTAAGAACCCATATCGTTCATTCTCTGTTCCTCTCCACCTGCTCCATTGTTTCCCAAAGACTCGTCATGCTGAACAATACTGAAGCATGATTCCCAAGCAGGATCCAAGCCTCGACAGAGCTCCCGCACTTGAAGAAAAGATAATCTAAATCCTCCACTTCCTTGTGACAAGGCCCACAAGTTGGGTCCGCAGTCGAGAAGAAATGTGCAAATCGCTCCCCTGTCCTTAACCTCCCCCTTCTACAGGCCCACAAGAAAAACTTGATGCGAGCAAGAATCTTCCATTTCCATATTCTGTGCAGTTTGCCTCGAATCCATCGAGGTTATAGGTCATGGGCCCTTTTAATGCTTTCCGATCTTATTGATACGACTAGGAAGTGACAGACAGTCAAATCTATAAGACTATAACCCTTGTCGAAGGTCAAATACACACTCATTGTCCTTGGATTTCACTTCTTCTCTTTTGGGATTTACAATGACCCCACTGAGAAGACACTATCCCGCCAGCACAAACAATCTCGACCCTTCGTGGGTCCGGCCACATTCTCAAGCTCTTCAAGTAACACCAACAACTCCACCAATCTCTAAATATGAGAGCTCAAATATAATTTGGGGAAGAATAATTGCCCATCCCAAATCTTAGTTACCATGGCCTCCATGTTGGAAGTCAAAGCCATCAGCTGAGGGAATCGAACGACTAAAACTCTGCCATCAGACCAATCATCTATCCATAACTTGAAGTCATTGCCATCACCCACAACATGTTTCAGAAAAGGTCGAATATCTTGCGCCACTCAGATGCCTCGCCAAAAATAGGAGGGACCAACCCGAGCTCCCTGAGACCGGGGATTGAGCTGCCAGTCCCATACTGCTTGCATATAACACTGCAAACTAGGTTGTCGCAGTCACCCGAGATACACAAGACCTATTTGCTGAGTAATGCCTTGTTCATCTCCTTAGACGGTGGACTCCAAGACTCTCGTCCTCCTTTGCACACGTTATCGTCTTCCAGTCTACCAAACATAGACTATTTGTCCGCCTTGAGGAGGACCAGAAAAATCTCCTCATGATGCCCTCAAGCCTCCTCAACTCGATCAGGAGCAACCTAGATGATAAGAAAAAGATAACTATCGTTGATAGCACCGATCTCAACAATACGAGTATGTGTCTTCTAGATAAGCAAACCGTTTTCCAACCTGCTAGTTTTTGCTCCATCTTCTCAATCAACGGAAGCCAGTCCACCAAATTCATCTTTCCAGTCACCAACGAGACACCGGGTAACGCATCCGTAACCGACCCTGCAGGCAGCCCTGAGAAGCTGCACATCTCAGGATCTCCTCATTCATTTCAAATGGTACGAATACCAACTTCTCCTTGTTGATCCTCAACCTCGAAACGCCTCCAAAAAGGTCGAGAACCGCTGACAAAGCTCTGTAACTTGACGAGCCTCCCGTCGCAAAAAAGATCATATCATCTGCATATTGGAGAATGGAGATCGATATCTCCTCCTTTCAATACCCTCTTTAAAGAACCCCTGTGATTGCACGTTCAACCATAACCGATAGCGCATATATTGCAAGAACAAAGAGGAGGGGTGCTAATGGACATCCCTAATGGACACCTCGTTGTGGTTGCAAGAACTCCCCTCTTGGATGGCCATTACCGATACCACACAGGGGGCTGTTGTGATACACCTCTTCATCCAAGCAATCCATCTATCTGGAAAATAATGCCTATGTAGTGATGCCCAAATGAAGCATCAATCTAAACAGTTGTAAGTCATAAAAAGTCCACCTTCTACATAACCCCCTTGGTTCTACATCTTCGCCAATCTGCCACTATCTTAAATGCTATAACAACACTGTCCATCAGTTGTTGGCTACTTGGGAGGAAAGCTGTGGGACCTCGCGTAATAGGACCTGAACTTGTTCGTTAAAACTGCTCTTATCCAATATCCAAAAAATGAATGAACACTCTATCACATAGTGCTCATCGAGACATTTCCAACGAGTCCAAAACACAAAAATCTGAGTTCGGGAGCTCGAATTATGGCCACTTTAGCGACTCGAGGTTTGGATCAAATTCAGATCCGAACCAAGATCCGGATCCAAATTTTAATTCACATAAAAACCCCAAGAGTCACCCCTCTCTTCCAAAACACCCTAACTCAAGAGCAACCTTCTTCATCCTTTATCCCGCTCGTAGGAGCACCGCCGGAGATCGCTGAAGCGCGTTAGATCGGCAATCCGAAACCATCACCACGTAGAGAAGGTCGAGGTCACCCTCATGTATGGTTTCACGTCACCAACGGAGCGCCAAGCGCGCCGTTCTCCACAGACGGAGAAACCAAGGTTGCGATTTTTTTAGGTACGATATTTTCCCTTCCTCTTGCTGCCAGATTCACACGTTTTAGTCGAACTTATGTGCGTGCATATTCCATGTTCGTAGAGACGTTGAATTCTGGTAGGATATCTTATGTATGATTGATTCTTTTTCGCATATTTGCACCCTTATGAACGAGAACGGTATGCATGAGATGTAACAAGAAGGTGGTTAACCGTCATACTCATCAACTCTGAAAGGGGAGATTGAGAAATGGAATTGTTGGGAGAAAATGAGCAAGTTGTTTATTCCATAAGCCCTAGGCTCTCTTATATAGGAGAGTAGCCTATGGGTAAATTGCATAAAGCATACAACTACAATTAGAAATAACAAAGAGGTACGAATACTAATGTGTATGCATCAACACTCCCCCTCAAGATGGAATGGGCCTCGAAGTAATGCCTTGGTGAAGATATCAGCCGTCTGATTCTCTGAGGTGACATGAGATGTAGCAATGAAACCCTTCTGAATCATGTCACATATGTAGTGACAGTCAACCTCAATGTGCTTGGTCCTCTCATGGAAGGCTGGATTGTTTGCAATGAATAAGGCTGCCTGGTTATCACATTCCAGCTTCATAGGGAGCAGTATATCAAGGTATAGATCTGTAAGAAGAGCTTTCACCCACATCATTGCTGTGCTAGCCTGGGCCATAGCTCTGTATTCTGATTCAGCACTGGATCTTGCTACCACTGTCTGTTTCTTACTCCTCCACGAGACTAAGGCCTCTCCAACATAAACTGCAAATCCTGAGGTGGACTTCCTGTTTTGGGGCATCCTGCATAATATGCATCAGCACATGCTGTGATAGAGATCTCCTTTCCCTTCTTAAATAACAAGCCTGCACCTGGAGATGATTTCAAATATCTCAGAATCATGTGTATAGCATCCATATGGACCTGACGTGGTTGCTCCATGAACTGGCTCACACGACTCACTGCAAATGATATATCAGGTCTAGTGATCGTGACATACAGTAGTTTGCCTACCAGTTCTCTGTACCTCCTCCTGTCCACCTCTTCCGTGTCATCATCATAGAGCTTCATGCTGGGATCCATTGGTGTCGTAGCAGCCTGACACCCTAGCATACCTGTCTCGCTCAATAGATCTGTAACATATTTTCTCTGCGACATCACTAATCCATATTGATTTCTAGCAAACTCCAGTCCCAGAAAATATCTCAGGACTCCCAAGTCCTTGGTGACAAACTCGGTTCCCAGTCTTTCTTTCGCCTGCTTTATGCCCTGCTCATCATTTCCTGTAATCAAGATGTCATCAACATAAACCATGATTACAATAATACCTCTAGTGGTCTTCTGCACAAACAAGGAGTGATCAGCATTGGAGCGCTTGTATCCTTGTTTCTCAAAGAGATCTGATAGCTTCTGAAACCATGCTTTGGGACTCTGCTTAAGGCCATAGATAGCCTTATGTAACCTGCATACCTTGGAACACTCCCCCTCAACAGCAAACCCAGGTGGCTGTTGCATATACACTTCTTCCTGTAAATCGCCATATAGGAATGCATTCTTCACGTCCAACTGATGAAGTGGCCAGTCTCTAGCAACTGCAACTGACAATAAGATCCGTAGGGTGGAATGACGTGCCACAGGCGAAAAAGTGTCGAGGTAGTCCACCCCATATGTCTGTGTGAAGCCACGTGCAACCAGTCGTGCCTTGAATCTGTCAATAGAACCATCGGCATTGTGCTTCACTGTGAACACCCACTTGCAGCTCACTGGGTTCACCTCTGGAGGTGTAGGAACCAAACTCCAGGTTCCTCTGGACTGGAGTGCCGCCATTTCTTCCTCCATTGCTAGCCTCCATCTACTATCCTGCATAGCTTCATGATGATTCCTCGGAATCTCAACAGCTGAAAGTGCCACAACAAAGGACCTGAAATCTCCAGATAGCCTTTCAAGAGATACGGATGCTGATAAAGGATATGTAGCACAGCTTCTCTTCGATTTTCGCAGAGCAATGGGTACATCTAAGTCAGATATGTTCTCCTCTGGCCCCTGCAACGTATCCTGCTCAGAAATGTCGTCAGATCCATCAACATTAATATTATCATTACATACCATAGGCGAGCTAGTAGACGAGTCATGACCAAGAGCGGGAGGAAGCCTGCGGGTATAGTGATATGGTAGCGGTGATATAGTTTGTGGTGGCGGCGGCGGCGGTGGTGGTGGTGGTATTGACGGCAGCTGTGGTGGTGGAGGTGGTGTCATATATATGGAATCAGTGGATAGTAGTGGTTGCTGCTTGTCTCCAGCGGCTGAAAAATACATAATATTTTCAAAAAATGTAACATCTGCACTGATCATATACCGCCGACGCAGAGGATCAAAACACTTGTACCCCTTTTGAGTTTTGGAGTACCCGACAAAAACACACTTGACAACCCTAGGAGAGAGCTTGTCAGTACCAAGGGACAACTGATGGACGAATACAACCGACCCAAACACACGAGGCGTAAGTGAAAATAGCCCCTTGTCAGGATGAATGTTGGTAAACGGGATCTGTTCATTTAGAACAGAAGATGGCATACGATTAATGAGGTAACATGCCGTGAGAACAGCATCACCCCAGTAGGAGTAGGGAACATGACTCTGTATAAGGAGAGATCTCGTGACATCAAGAAGGTGACGGTGCTTCCTTTCAGCAATTCCATTCTGTTGAGATGTATGAGCACACGACGTTTGATGAACAATCCCTTTTGAGGAGTAGTAACTAGCAAGAGCATTTGTGCACAATTCTAACGCATTGTCACTTCTCACAAATTTTACCGATGTGGAAAAACATTTTGTATTTCATTCAAGAAATGAATAATTATATTTCCGGCTTCAGATTTATTTTTCATCAGAAACACCCATGACACCCTAGAAAAATCATCCACAAGTACAATATAAAATCCGTGTCCCTGATGATCAGGTACAAGACTCGGACCCCAAACATCAACATGAAATAACTCAAACTTGGAGGTACTACTCCGACCAGGACGACTGGGAAAGGACGACCTGTGATGCTTTCCCAACTGACATGCCTCACACTGAACAGATGTGTGAGGAAGACTATAGGGTAATACTTGACGCAACTTCTGAAGCGGTAAATGACCAAAACGCAGATGCCACAGTAAAGGAGATACTTGTCCAGCAGGGGAGGAAGTGGTTCCAGCGAATGGGGTCTGATTCAAGCGGTAAAGGCCTCCTTGCTCATAGCCACGACCAATCACATTGCCCATATGGATGTCCTGAAAAATCAAAGAAGATGGATAAAAAATTGCCCGACAATGAAGATCTTTTGTAATCTGACTAATTGACAACAGATTCATTGAAAAATCTGGTGCATGTAGCATATTCTTGAGCTGCATAGAAGATTGCAGTCTAATCTCCCCCTGACCAGTGATTGGGGAATGGGTGCCATTTGCAATGACAACTGTCCGTCCTGGAGGGATCTGAGTGTATCTTGTAAGTAGACTCTAGTCGCCACATAGGTGATGTGTAGCGCCTGAGTCCATAATCCATGGCAATGTATCAGATCTACTACTTTGAAGTGCAAGTGTACTACCTGAAGTACTGGTAGATGCGGAGGCAGAAGCAGCAGCATCAGAATGACTCTCTGTAGTCGGTGCTGGACTGGATGGTGGGATAATGCCCCTCAGACGGGCAACTAGATCATCGAACCGTTGGTCCAGGGTAGCAGCAGACGGAGGCTCTATTTGCTCAGCGGCTCGAGCTGATGCAGGAAATCCATGCTTCGAGTAGCATGTGTCTTCATTGTGTCCGACTCGATGACAGTAGGTGCATGTTGGCCTAGTGCGGCCACCCCTCCCACGGGGTCCACGTCCACGACCCTGATGATAAGAACCACGACCTCTGGTTGCTGCCATGGCTGAAGAGTTCTGACTTGCAGCAGTTGAGGGAACTGTGATCCGACTCAGTCTATGAAAGGCTTCCTCCATTGGAGGAATTGTAGAGTCGGCCAAAATCTGTGATCGTGCTGCCTCATACTCAGGATCAAGTGCAGCTAGGAACACACCCACCATAGTGACGTTCCTATATGTCTTCTGCTGTTGTGGCGTGGCTGTCAAGGGCATGAAGCTATATAGCTTCTCGAACATCCCTCTCAGTGATGTATAGAGAGAATGTAGGGGGCGACCATTCTGCTTGATGGTGAAGATATCATGCTGGAGTTGCAGGATCTTTGTCTCGTTCTTTGCCTGGGAATATGTAGCCGCCAGAATGTCCCACATATCCTTCGCTGTGGGTTGATGGAGAATGTCATTGGCAATCTCAATTGCCAACGTGCCAGATAGCCAAACTTTGGCGTATGCGTCATCAGCCTCCCAGGAGGCATAGGTTCCAGTCTTCTCAGCAGGCTCTGGTTCGGTAAGAATATGCTTCTTACCCGTAGACTTCATCATGCTCATGAACTGCATTGCCCACAGTTCATAGTTGGTACCGTCCATCTTGACAATAGGCGCTGGACCACGGAATGCGCCAATAGATGGGATATCTGCCTTGCTCTCCGACATATTGAAAAAGGAAGACTAGAACGATTGACAAACACTGTGATTTGTCTACAACGACATGAAATGGGTTTAGTTGCACGTGTAGACCTCACGCAACTAAACCCATGATGATATTCTGGGTCTTAGGGCTGGAAACCGTGCAACCGTACAGGAGCTACAGTACTCGGAGCACTTGATGCGCACTGGATGCGCAATAGATCACGTGTTCTGGGCACTGGGTGCGCTGAACACGCGCACTGGATGCGCTGGGCACGCGCTGTGGGTGCGCGTATGGCTCACGCACGTAGAAGATCACGCGCGCACACCCAGCCTTGCGCAGATGATGCGCACTTGCACGTTGGAGATGCGCGGTCAGGCACTGGAGAGGCGCAGGAGATGCGCAGGTCACGCGCGATGACGCGCAATGGATGTGTGCGCGCAGGAGATGCACAGATCACGCTGTGGCGCGCGCCGTAGATGCGCACAACGCTTGAGATGTGCCTGGGATGCGCACAAGAAGCGCTGGAGGTGCGCTGATCGGAGGAGAAGCACCGGAGGAGGAGGGCGGCGCCGATCTGCAGAGAAGAGAGAGAGAAAGGGGGCCGGCGGGTGTGTGGGTAGGGTTAGGGTTTCGAGAACTCCGGTCTAGGACCGTCGCTCTGATACCATGTTGGGAGAAAATGAGCAAGTTGTTTATTCCATAAGCCCTAGGCTCTCTTATATAGGAGAGTAGCCTATGGGTAAATTACATAAAGCATACAACTACAATTAGAAATAACAAAGAGGTACGAATACTAATGTGTATGCGTCAACAGGAATGGGGTGATCTTTCCCAATGCTAACACTGGGATGTATATGTGTGGATTTGCACAGAGTCAAGAGGCGTATGATGTTGCAGTGAGCAACCTGTTTGGGACCTTGGATATGCTTGATGACTATCTCTCAAGATCTCGATATTCATGCGGGGATGTGTTGACACTAGCTGATGTCTGCCTCTTCACTACGTTAACACGTTTTGACCTTGTGTACAATATGCTGTTCACCTGTACCAAAAAGGTGATGGTTGAATATCCTAGTCTTCATGCATATATGCTGGATATTGCCAGATTCTGAATGTGACAGCAACATGCAACTTTCAGGCAATTATGGACGGCTATTATTGTATTTTATTTCCTCTTAATCCTAGTAGCATTTGCCCTGTTATCCCTTCTGTTTGTGAACCTGAGTTACTAAACAAGCCTTATGGTAGAGAGCTGCTATCTTCAGAGGTTAAAACCGGATAATTGCAGGTTTTGCTTCCTTCACTTATTATCCCTCCCTTTTTTTCCCTATGCATGTGTACGTATGTCTACTCACACTGGAATTGATTTTTACCATTGCACACTTTGATCATTTTGTGCTTTTTAGCACTAAATTACGATTCGTTATTCCATGTATTCATCTTAGAAAAAATAAAAAATATTGATTGTAGTTGTAGTTCTGAATCAGAGTACTGTATAACATTGGTTGGAAGATTATCAAATTTGCTTTGTTAAACCTGAGCTTACCGCAGAGCAATTGACTTGCTATATTTCAAGAATATAGTGCTTGTTAAACCCTCTACAAGCAAACATATTGCTATCTATGTATGAGAGCATAAGGATGAGCAACCCTTTTAGTGAGGGAAGGGGAAACACCGATGGGTTCTCCACTTATACTATTTTGTTTCCTCTATCCAATTGGCATCTCTATTTGGATTCTTACCGTATAAATATAGCCTTCCCTTTCCAAGTTGGAAGTAACAGATCATAGGTTCTCTCCCATTCTTACTCTTGTGTGGCGGTCATGATGTACCTGACTAATTCCACTAGAGTTCCTTTATGACGTTGTGCATCAGTAATTTTTACCGGTAGCCGATTAACTGATCTCGTTTGGAAGAGCAATCAGTTGGTGCATGACATCATGAACTCATCCATCACAACGGTCATTTTTGGGCTACGTTCCTATTTCTAAGTATTATAATACATCTATTTGAGGCCGAAGAATCATAACTATCCTTTCATGTGAGACTAAAGGAAGATAAACCAAGAAAATAAATAAGACGGTTCATGATCACGTGTGACTGTCGATATGCTATGACCATATAATCATTATGAAAATTATGAATAGTTTCCCTTTGATAATATATGATTTAACTGAGTACTTTGAATCTCCCAACAGTTCAGTAGCATTATCTATAATAATAATGATTATCACCTCGTTAGATTTTCACAGTGATCGAGTAGATGGAGTTAGGTGCCGCAAGGGTTTGGGCATGCACCCTTTTGGCCCGACCCGCCCGGGTAGAAACCAAGGCACCACGAACTCGACAATTGTGTTGGTTGGGGGGCATATTGCTTGGTACACCGAAGAGTCACCACACGGTGTTCAGCCTCATTACTTGCGTACCTTTAACTCGATGCTTTGAGTGCGGGCCAAATAGTCATGGTTGGTAGTCTAGTGTCTCGCTTGTTCACTTAGAGTTAACACTCATGTACTGACTGGTGTAGGCTACATTGATTAGTATTCCGGGTGAGTAGTGAGAGGGAAGTTTCAGGAAATGTGGTTTAATGAAGTTGGGAATGAAATATATATATCTCCAGTGCATAAGGAGGATTGGGTTACTTGTGGTGATTCTGACTACAGTAAGAATGATCTTGGTAATCTATACCTTGACTTGTGTTGTACGCCACGGTGGATTCTTACATGTGGGTAGTGGATGTGGGCGGTTCGCGATGATTCACGAGTTGAAACTTGAATTGGGAATCAAAACTACAGTTTGTTAAGTGAAACTAGTCGACGTGTTGGGAACTTAGTTAAGATGCATTGTACCCCACTGCATGCCTACAGAGGCACCCCAACCCTAAGGCCTTCTTCTTGCCTTAGAGTCATAGTGTGAGGTCTCACCCAGACCAAAACCACAAACTATCTACGAAACTTGGGTTATTCATATCTAATAAAAATGACTCGATTGAAATTTTTTTTTGAGGATGGTTTACATAGTTGTTTCTTTTGTACACTTATTTAGTACCATGTAATTTTTATATTTATTAATAATATCCTTCTAATATTTCTTTAAATACACACCTACTTAGATTCCATCCTTCAAAGGGATGAAGTATGGTGGATGTGATGGAGAGGGACTTTAGGTTTTCTTTGTGATTAGAAGGCACCTATAAATTTTAACAATAGGGTAAGATCTGCAATGCTTTATGATAGCGAGATTTATGCAATGAGGCGATAGATGGCGGCTGGTGCGAGGGCTTTTGCTGCGGCAATATCTCCATTCCTCTGTTACAATATGCCGACGATACGGTTCTCTTCCTGAGGGCGAGGAGGAAAAGATGATGTGCATGTCCCATCTACTGGAGATATTCCGCAAACTTTCAAGCCTTGAGATTAACAAAGTGAAATCAGTGGTGGTGCCTTTTGGTATGTCAACTGAGGAGAGTGAATGACTATCGACGATTCTTGGGTGTCCGGTGGGGCATACCCTTGTCCGCGGGCAAATTGCGTAAATCTGATTGGGATCTGGTGATTCACCGTATGGAGCAACGTATGATAGGCTGGAAAGCTGTGACTCTCAAAAGGTGGAAAGTTGGTCCTATTAAAGCATGTCCTATCTGCTATCCCACTGTTTTTCTACTGTACAGGACTGCTTCTGGTGGGAGTGAAAAAGATGATTAAATCTTTAATGAAGATATTTCTCTGGTTAGATGGAAGGCATCACGGGAAGGGTTTTCATTTGGTTGGGTGGGACTCAATTGCTAGAATGTGCTCGGATGGTGGCCTCGGTTTAAGGGATGTGGAATGCATGAACAAGGCTCTACCGGCGAAGTGGGTGGTTCAGATTTGGGGTGAGACGGACATATTGGCATGCAAGCTTCTACACGAGATCTATGGTGTGGAGGGCTCCCTGGAGGTGGGGCGAGTTCACTTTTCCTCTCTTCTGTGGGAGGGTATTAGAAAGGTGCTGCCGGTGTTAATAAGATCGAAGCTGAAGCCGGTACTGGGAGACGGGAACACCTTTCGCTTCTTGTTGGATGACTGGAGCAGAGATGGAGAGCTTTCTTCACGCTTCCCGAGACTGTTCGCATTAGCTGTGGAGCAGAGTTGCTCGGTATTGTAGGCCAGTGCCTCTGGGACGTGGATGCCAGTTTCTGTCGCCGAACTTTCCGAACAATGTGTGGAGGACCTATTCAGGTTGCAGGATGAGCTGCCGTCTGTTGAGGATCTCTCACAGGGCAGCGACCACTTCGTTTGAAATATGGGAAGGTTCTCGATCAAAAAGGCTTATTTTGAGCTGCGGGGAACCTCAGAAGACCTCGGCGATGATTTTAGACGTGATACGAGGATCATATGGAGCAGCAAAGTTCCGAGCATGGTAAAAGTGTTCTTATGGAGTCTCAGAAGAGGGCGGCTATGTGACAAGGCCAGAAGGGGAAGGATCCTGGGGGTACCAGACATTCTTTACGATAGATGCGGGGAGGTGGCCGAGGACTCGGAGCACCTCTTTTTCCCATGTTCTTCGGTTCAGGTGTGGAGAAAGGTGGGTTTATCTTGGATTTACGTGGGTGGGACGTTAGAGTTTTGGGATTCGGTGAGGGAAGTTGGGGGCAACTCCTCTGATCACTACTCTCTGCCATTTGCGACGCTCTGGGCGATTTGGTGCGGGCGGAATGATCTCATTGTTTAGGAACCTACAATTTTATTTTGAGAATGTTGTCTCCCTGTAAAGCACTTTACAATTTTTGTTCCTCAGGTGATGTAATTCTCTACTGTAGAGGTTTATATATGTTGCAGTGTACTGTTTCGTATTTTCTATTTATATATTGTACGTCTATGTAATTTACCCAAGGGTTTTCTCTCTATATAAGAGACCCGAGGGCTCTATGGAATAACACATCAGAGTTTTCTATTACTCTAACATGGTATCAGAGCCAAAACCCTAACCCTAGGGTTTCCCTCCACCCGCCGCCCCCCCTCCCGCCGCCGCCGCCAGTCCAGCCCTCCGCAGGGCTCCCAGCCCTCCGCCGCCGGGCCCCAGCCCTCCGCCAGGCTCCCCAGCTCTCCGCCGGGCCCTCCGCCGGGCCCCCCAGCCGCCAGCGGTGCCCAGCTCAGCCGCCGAGTACCCCTAGCTGCCACCTCTCTCTCTCGCCGAGGCTTCCACAGCCTCGGGTTGTCACCGGGGCACCTCTCTCCTCCGGTCAGTCTCCGCTAGATGATGGGTTCAAGTGCATAACGTCTACATATGCACTTGAATCCACAAAGGTCTTGGTAGACACCGGTTCTTTTGTCTATCATCCCTAGTTGTTCTTCTCCGGCAATATGTCAGAACAAAAGGTCGATATGCCCGCCATAGGTGCCTTTAAAGGTTCGGCACCAATCGTCAAAATGGACGGGACAAACTACGAACTGTGGGCTATGCAGTTCCTCAGTCTTATGCAGTCATGTAGTAAGAAGCATATTCTTACCGAAGATGAACCACCGGAGAAAAAGGGAATATATGCCTCATGGGAGGCAGATGACGCATATGCCAAAGTTTGGCTGTCCGGAACGCTCACGACGGATATAGCAAATGATGTCCTCCATCAGCCCACCGCCAAAGCGATGTGGGATATTCTGGCCACGACATATTCTCAGGTTCGGAAAGAGACAAAGATGCTGCAGCTGCAGCATGATATTTTTACCACAAAGCAAAATGGGCGACCCCTTCATTCTCTGTACACGTCTCTTCGTGGAATGTTCGAGAAACTCTATAGCACCATCCCACTCACATCCACGCCGGAACAACAGAAGATGTTCCGCAACGCCACTATGGTTGGCGTATTACTTGCTGCCCTTGATCCGGAGTATGAGGCAGCACGCTCTCAGATCCTTGCCGATGCCACCATTCCACCGATGGAAGAAGTCTACAGAAGGCTCAGTCGTGTACCAGTTCCATCGAATACAGCGACTGCACCTCCCTCAGCAATGGCAGTCTCCAGAGGACGAGGTAGTTCGTCCTCATTTCGTGGCAGAGGAAGTGGTGGACGTGGCCGCGGAGGTCGCATACGCTCTACTTGCTCATTCTGTCGTCGTACTGGTCACTCGGAGGATACATGCTATTACAAGCATGGCTTCCCTCCTTCTGCACGTGTCGCTGATCATGTTCAGGGCCCACCAGCATCTACTCCAGATCACAGGTTCGAGGAACTAGTGGCACGGCTTCGTGATATCATGCCACAGTCACCGTCCGAGGGTGCTGATGTTTCTGATGTTGCGGCTTCGGCGTCAGCTAGTACATCTGCTTCAGCCAGTGCCTCAGGTAGTCCTTCAGGCTCATATCATAATCATGATCTCACAGGATGGATTGTTGATTCTGGAGCCACACATCATCTCTGTCGTGAGAGAGATATTCTGCAGTCCTATAGAGCTGTTCAGCCTGGTCGCTCTGTACTCATTGCTGATGGTACTCATTCCCCTATCATCGGTCAGGGGGAGACTGCGTTGTTGCCCGCCATGCACTTATAGAATGTTCTACATGCATCAGAATTTTCTATGAATCTCTTATCTATTAGTCAGATTACACGAGATTTGCACTGTCGTGCTATTTTTGACCCATCGTCTGTTATTTTTCAGGACATACTAACGGGCAGGGTGATTGGCTGTGGTTCTGAGCACGATGGCCTATATCATCTCGTACGGAACTCTTATGCTGGCGTCTCAATACATTCCCAGGGCTCCGTATCTCCATATACCTGGCATCTTCGGTTTGGTCACCTGCCGCTACAGAAAATGCGTCACCTCCTGCCTCAGATCTCTCCGAGTTCGTCATTTCGTTGTGAAGCATGTCAGTTGGGGAAGCACCATCGGTCCAGCTTCCCCAGTCGTCAGAGTCGGAGCAGTCGCTCCCCATTTGAGTTATTTCACATAGATATTTGGGGTCCCAGTCATGTCCCAGATCATCAGGGGCACAGGTTCTATCTTGTTGTTGTTGATGATTTTTCTCGAGTGTCCTGGACTTTTCTTCTTAAAAATAATTCCGAAGCAGGAAGTGTTATTCAAAATCTGATCAATGAAGTTCAAAATGTTTTTTCTCTACTGTTAAGTATGTGCGTACTGACAATGCATTGGAATTCTGCACTCGTTCCCTTGCTCGCTTTCTTTCTTCTAAGGGCATTATCCACCAAACCACATGTGCATACACTTCTCAACAAAATGGGGTTGCAGAACGGAAGCATCGACATTTCCTTGATATTGCTCGCACATTACTAATTTAGAGTTGCGCCCCATTATCATTTTGGGGGGATGCTATACTGACAACATGCTATCTGGTCAACCGCATGCCTACAACTGTTCTTGGGGAAAAGTCTCCTATCTCTGTTCTCTTTCCTGACAAAGATTTGTTTACACTTACACCTCGGGTCTTTGGCTCTGTTGCATTTGTCCACCGCTTATCTCCAGGTCTTGATAAGCTCTCTCCTAGGGCTATCAAGTGTGTTTTTGTGGGCTACTCCAGGACACAGAAAGGATATCGTTGCTATGACCCCGTTCATGACAAATACTATGTGAGCGCTGATGTTACATTTTTTGAACCGATCATGTACTTCTCCCCTGCAGGTGACAGATTAGTCACATCCACATCCACTGATTCTAGTGTCTATGTGCCTCCACCTCCAAGCCTGGGTCAATCCTCTACTCCACCATCACCACCTCCACCACCACCACCACCACCTCCTCCAATAGTACCTTTTCCTAAGTTCTATACAAGGCGGACATGACCTGCTCAAGCTACATGTCAACCATCCAGCACGCCTCAGGTATGTTCTGATGTTATCACTAATGATGGGTTAGACAATGCACCGGTGCAGGAGCCTTTACTACAGGATGAGGACCAACCAGTCAACACAGTGATCGATGATCTGGATCGGTCCATTGCCTACAGGAAGCAGCGAAGACAATGTGCTTCATATCCTCTTGCCTCTCAAGTCTCATTTCATCGTCTTAATGGGGATTTCCAGAAATTTGTAGCT
The DNA here is from genome assembly GCA_037367405.1 of Ottelia alismoides. Lineage (NCBI taxonomy): Eukaryota > Viridiplantae > Streptophyta > Magnoliopsida > Alismatales > Hydrocharitaceae > Ottelia > Ottelia alismoides. Next base: position 790,203 of record JAZKJV010011370.1, read on the forward strand.
GCTGTCTCGTCAGTTGAGATTCCACGGACATATCAAGATGCCATGAAGATTGATTGCTGGCGTCTAGCCATGGAAGAGGAGATGCGTGCCTTGCAGTCTAGAGGGACTTGGTCTCTTGTCCCCATTCCTTCAGGTGCCTCCGTGGTGAGTTGCAAGTGGGTGTTTACGGTGAAATATCATGCGGATGGACGTCTCGACAGATACAAGGCCAGACTTGTAGCACGGGGATTTACCCAGACATATGGGGCAGATTATTTGGATACTTTTTCACCAGTGGCTAGACACTCCACTCTTCGCATCCTCCTATCTGTTGCTGTGGTACGTAACTGGACCATTTTTCAGCTTGACGTCAAGAATGCTTTCTTGTATGGTGACCTACAGGAGGAAGTCTACATGCAGCAGCCACCAGGGTTTGCTGCTGAGGGGGAGACTCAGATGGTGTGCAGACTTCATAAGGCTATCTATGGCCTCAAACAGAGTCCCCGAGCGTGGTTCCAGAAGCTTTCCCAGCTGATTGAGAGACAGGGGTTCAGGAGATCAAATGCGGACCATTCACTGTTCATCCAGACGACCCCCAGAGGTACAGTTGTTGTCATGATATATGTTGATGACATCTTGGTTACAGGAGATGATGCTCAGGGAATTGAGACAACCAAGTCTCTGTTGGGAAGCCAGTTCATCACAAAGGATCTGGGCACGATACGATATTTTCTGGGGATAGAGTTTGCTAGAAATGCACAAGGAATGGTAATGACTCAAAGGAAATATGTCACAGACTTGCTAGTTGAAACAGGAATGACTGGATGCAGACCTTCAAGTACACCTATGGACCCAAGCATGAAGCTGTACGACGATGATACCGAGGAGGTGGACAAAAGAAGGTACAGAGAGATGGTGGGTAAGCTCTTATACATTACTATAACTCGACCGGATATTGCCTTCGCAGTAAACCGGGTGAGTCAATTTATGGAGCAGCCAAGGCAAGTGCATATGGATGCCTTGTATATGATATTGAGATATCTGAAGTCTTCCCCAGGCACAGAGTTGCTATTCAGGAAAGATACAGATCTGTCTATTTCAGCTTGTGCAGATGCAGATTATGCAGGATGTCCAAGGGATCGTAAATCTACGTCTGGTTTCGCTATATTCATAGGAAGCTCTTTAGTTTCTTGGAAAAGCAAGATTCAGACTGTTGTGGCGAGATCTAGTGCCGAATCCGAGTACAGGGCCATGGCACAAGCAAGCGCAGAAATGATGTGGGTTAAAGCAGTCTTAGAGAATTTGAATATAGGTGTCTCCTTGCCTATGAATCTCCAATGTGACAATCAGGCAGCATTGTTCATTGCCAATAATCCAGCTTTTCATGAGAGAACAAAGCACATCGAGGTGGATTGTCATTATACTAGAGACATGATTCAGAAGGGCTTCATTTCCACTTCTCATGTCAGTTCAGAGGACCAGACTGCTGATATATTCACCAAACCATTGCTCAGAGGACCTTTCCAGAGATGTTCTTCCAAGCTGAGCATGATAGATATCTATGCTCCATCTTGAGGGGGAGTGTAGAGGTTTATATATGTTGCGGTGTACTGTTTCGTATTTTCTATTTATATATTGTACGTCTATGTAATTTACCCAAGGGTTTTCTCTCTATATAAGAGACCCGAGGGCTCTATGGAATAACACATCAGAGTTTTCTATTACTCTAACATCTACTACTCGTAATACATTTGCGGTGAATACCATCTCGGGTGTTCACCCTCTTATTTTTCAGAAAAAAATGATAGCGAGATTTAATGTTAGGTAGGTAAGATCTGTAGCTGTGGATGTTACTCGCAACATCGAGTTGGAGTATATGACCTTTTTTCCGCATATCCATGCCATTGACGCTGTTAGTGCTTATTGGCATAGGAATATTACTTTAAAAAATGAGAGCCAAACCATAAAGGAGCTACTCATTGGCAATGACAATCATAAGAGGACTCGACTTGTTGTGGTATGCATTTTGTGGTATGTTGCAATTGTTGTCCTGAAGTTCTGCTTGTTAAACAAATCTTGATCAAGTATGTGCTATGTATTTCTTTTCTGTAAGATTCTTGTTGCTCCACTGATGTCAGATTTTGGGTTATATATTTCTTAGGGATTTTTACCCGGCATACCCTATAAACTTTGCCAATCATCTCCACGACGTTTGAAACAACCTAATTTCCCCCTTGACCCTGTAAACTTGTCAACTCTTACCTCATGAACCCTTCGGGTAATATGTTTTAAGCCTGTGGGGGTTCTTCAGGTAATTTACAAGGTCGATGGGGTAATTACGTTGTGCAAAAGGTCGTGGAGGCATTTTAAAACGTTTATAGGGTCTGCTGGGTAAAAATCCCGTATTTCTTTTCATGAAGATTCTGAAGATTCAAGTAGCGGGATAACTCAGGGGCCATTTCGGAAGATCATTTCCTCGTTGGAGCATATCAAATCTCGTTGGTTTGCAACTCCGCTTACACATGAAGAGTGTACTTGCTATTTTCAAATTCGTAACGTCCTTCATGACAAACACCGTCTTTCCTTTCAAATGTGTAAGGAACCTTCTAGCTTCACATATTTGTTACATCCTGACAAGTACCATCGTCACGCCATCCTTGTTCTTTTGTAATTTATGTATCCTTACTGCCATCTTCCTGGTGAAGACCTTGTTTTGTTTCAATTCTTGCAGCTGATTTTGGGGTTGCACCGTTGCAAAAAGAAGAGACAGAGGATGTAATCCGACGGTTCCTTGATGAGACACTGCAGTTCTGTAAGTTTGTTCATCAGGAGCTACAGTTGGACGAGGAAGCTCTGACAGATTGCAAGAAAAATTTGGTCAGGATACCGGTGGATGTCTCCAGTGGGTTGCAACATGCAATGGAAAGAGTAGGCCGTGCTGCTGTTATGATGTTTAAAAGAAATGTAGTGGCCAACCGGATGTTTGCTGATATGGATGACATTCTTTGCTCACTCTGGCATAATCTAGATGATCAGTATGTTGACTATCTATTGAAGCAAGCCACAATCTTTTCGAGAGCTCCCCATTTTTCACTGGGTAGAGATGGTATCATTTGCTCTTACCAATGCAGGAAGATGATTTAAATCTGGAAAGATCATTCTCTATGGTCTTCTCACCGCAGCGACAAAGTTCATTTCATGCAAATGCTTTTGATAAATCGCGTTAGTCATACATAACTTGAAGTACCTATTTTTGTTGCACATTGATCTTGGCTATTGTTGGTAGTTTTTTTTTCTTTTGTAAGTAAAGCCTGGATGAAGTTAATACCATAATCTCTGCTTTTATTATGTGTCCCCTTCATTCTTTCTTTTTGATATCAAGCTAAGCTAGTATATGATGTGCAGTCCCCATCGTCGTGGGGAACTTTCTCATACGCTCTGCAAGTGCTGCTGCATGTTCGCCTTTTATTTGCCGCTTGGGATCAATGCTGTGGGCATAATGGCAGAGACGTCGGCTGGATATATTCTAAACGGATGCTCACTCGGTAACTGGATGGGGGCCCTCTATCACTTCTTTACCCCAAACTTATCTGCCGGTGGTTTGCCGCAAGTCTTGGTTCTTTTTCCTCCATCTTTGTGTTTGTTCCTCAATTGGCTGTATATGAATGATTTATACAGTAGCGGCTACTGAGTTCCTATCGAGAGTGGTCATGTGGGATGTAATTCAAGAAAAGAGAAAATTCATAATATAGTTGAGGAAAATGTTTACATGAAAGTTACGTTGCATGGCTCCGGAGATGACACAGTAAGCTTTATTTTATATAACTCATCTTACTTATAACGAGGTTCCCTTTCATTCTTCGTATACAGGAAGAGGAGAGCCACAACTTCGTATTGGCGAGAGGATCGTCTGCTGTAGCATCCCCTGCTGCAACACATGGGACGCGTTGGATGGAGAATGGACTACCCGGATGAGGGGTCAATTATCCCCGACCCCCTCATCCAGGTCGTCCATTCTCCATCAACGAATTCCCTGCATTGCAGCAGGAGATGCTACAGCAGACGATCCACCCCCTTTGTATTGACAGAGTAAGAGTGTCCACTGATGGATTTCTAACGAAAATGACTTGCATTTTTTATTTTTTATTTGGACCACACTTTCACCTTGCATAGAAATGTTTACATGTATGTTCCTTGCAGGTGGTTCTTGGGCATTATGATTTATTTCTAATTGACGCAATTTGTTATTATACGTTCTATAAATAATCTTCAAATGTGGTGTTGATAATAATACTATTTAGTACTTGATTTAAGTGCTTGAGATGACATTTGGCTTTTTCAAGAAGCATGCCTGAAAATTGAGAAGAAAGTGAAGATGACATGGTGATTAAATACTAGAAAATATCTAAAAAGAGTATGATAAATGAAGAAAAAATAGTAAAATGATGTAAAGAAGACATGGGAATGCACAAAGAAAGGAGAAGGAAAAAGTTCAATACAACAATAATCAAAGTTCATGAAAGCAGTATGCGTATACATTTGGACATGTTACTGTGTAGGGATTAAGCGGTATGGGGGGGTATATGTGAGATATATGCGGTTTCCTAATTTTTTATTTTAAAAATAAATAAATATCTAATAAATACTATAGTTGATGCCCACATGATATATAAAATGATATTTCTCGTAAGGATACTTAACACAAAAGTTATTTCTTTACTTTAATACATACTTAGGAACTTCATTAAAAAAATCATATCTAGGAATTATTGGTATATATCTAGCAATTGAAGTATACAAAAACTGGTTGGGGTGGATGTAGGAAGGTGGGGGCAGCTGTCTGCGGTAATGGGGAGGAGGCTGCAAGTCGAGACAACGCTAGGAATGGTGGGGGTACGGTTGGGGGGGGGGGAGGTGGTGAAGGTGGACATCTTTTGTAATTTTGTTAAAGAAAGAGGGTTGTATGCAACTTTTTTTAACAGAATCTACTTAAGTTAATAGTTAAGTGGATGGAGGTTAATCGTAGGGTCTGTGGTGTAAGGGTTATCAACTTTACAGGGTTGAGAGATTATAACATTGTTTACAAAGTCGAGAATGTAATTTAGAAAGATTTTAGGATTCATGGAGTAAAATTCCCTCTAAGTTTTAATACATATTCGGTAAACAATAGTTTTCACATGTGTTTATAATTTACATTTCAATGCATATAAATTTCAATGCATACATTCAAGAACTTACACGATTATAAGTGAAGCACTACTATATATAAGAATACATGAGTGATACAAGTTATGGGATTACCGACCACAAGAGATAATGCCGATCACCCATTAGCAACCTAAGAGAAGCACCAACAAGATGATCCACATAGGAAGCAGAGCAACGCAAGCCAACTATAAAAGGAAATCGGGGTATAATTGGGGAATAATCGAGACATATGCGAACCACATATCCGGAGGAGCGCATAATGGACTGATTCAAGAAATCGATGTGATCTTCAAGCCACATAGACATATGAGGCGATATATGCGGTCAATTTCCTGAATACTGTCTTAAGAGCGAGAATTTGAACCTTCGCATTTAGGGCTACCAATCTCGTTCCACATACTACACAAACAATCGACCGTCTATAAAAGTTATTCAAACGGATTCCAAAACACTGTAACTTTAACTTTGATTTTCAAAAATTGATTTATACAACATGGGTTTATAGAAAATACTTGAGATGTAAAACAATTCTTTACATGGGAAAAGTAGTCAAATGTTCTACAAGGTTATTCAAAATAATAACATTCAATAAATAGTTAATCAACTAATATGAACTACCAATGTGCTAGTTATACTCGCTAACACTAAATTGGCAATTAACTTAGCCCTCCAAAAAGTGCATAACTAATAGCCTTCGAAAGTTGAATGTTTGACCTTAACAAGATTAGTTGTGCAAAATATTGGTCGGCTAATCGCATTGATTTGCGGGTGAAGCATATCTCATCATATTAACTTTCATAAATGCATCTAAATAATTATCAATTCAGAAATAACCTTAAACGGAAACAACACTAAACAAATATTATAAAAATATACATGTGTAAATACGGAAAAAATACGTAACTTTAAATAAGAAACCTAAACAATAAAGAATTGTCGTGAAGAAACTTCTATGTTTCACCTTATGCACAAACGTCGACATATTTTGTGCATATTACTATATATCAGAATAATAATATTTAAAACAAAATAGTATAATTTTTTTAGAAAATATGAATAAAACCTAGGTACAAATATGCACAATATACCTTTAATATGTAAAGAACACTCAAAACATTAAAATACATATTATAAAGGAATTCAATAATTTGTGATCCTCTTACCTTTTGCAATTTCAGTTATGCCCTTCATTTTTTTTAAATCTGTTGTGCCCCTACGTTCTTGTAATTTCATCACTTGTCCTTCCGTTAGTTTGCTCATCAATGGATTGAACTAAATCATGGTTTATTCAAACCATGTTGTGGTTAAGAGGGATATACCTGTCAAAACAAATATACCTCCTCCCTCATCTTCTGGCTCTCTCCTCCGGCCCCCTTTTTCTATCAATAAATGCCCACTGAGTGGTGCAACGTGGAGGAGCTTTGCTTCCTTGTCATCGACTGAGGTTTCCTTCCTTGAGCCTTAACATCACTTGCATGTGAAAATGAGGAAATCGAGTGCTGTAGATAGAGATCAACTCTTCAGCACAGAGTCTCCACCTTATGAACCTTCGTTATAGATGAGGTTGTCATTCGATTAGCACCCAGAGATCAGACGTGTGACTAACCACCTAGAGATCAAGGACAACAGTCAACCTTAGATCTGTAGCTCATCTGGTGAAGGAGATCCAAAACCATTTAATTGCAACAAGCACCATCTCTTGTACCTGTGTAGCAGATCACCATCGAGACTCAAGATTAGATCGGTCAAAACACAATTGACACGACAACAGACCCGCTAGAGATCTACTACTCACTACCTATGTTTGAGAACCCTAAATCCATTTAAGTAATCAAGTAGCTCGACCATGGGTTAGTAGAAGACAAGTCACCCTCTAGTAGCAACTCTCCCGCAACATCACCTTGCCATACTTTACCAAGCCGAGCTTAATCACAACACCAATGCATGGGCCCCTTAAGCAACAACACACACTTGATCACTAGAGCAAGAAATCGGCTGGAGAGGGAGGAGGAGGAAGAGGTTAGCGGTGGGAGGCAGAGGAGGAAATAAGTAAGAGGGGGAGGAAGCTGAAGAGGGAAGAGGTAGGAGGCGGTGCTAGAGGTAGGGGGCGACTGGGGTGGGGGGCTGTGCTGGATTTTGGGGAGGGATGGGGGTAGATAGAGGCCAGGGGAGGGGACAAAGGAGGTGGGGTGGCATCGGAGGTCGGGAGAGAGGGTGGATGAAGTAGGATCCAGTGTTGGAGGTTGGGGGAGGGAGCAAATTAGGAGGTAGGGATGACACTGGAGGTGGGCGGAGGGGGGTTTAGTGCCAAGGGGAACCTGCGGTCACAGGGGTAAATCTCAAACTCTAATTTTTGAGACTAACCTGTGCGGCGTTAGCTTCCCCAAGCTAACCAGCCTTCCCCTTTGCGTGTAGACGTACACCAGCACGCTAAGTAACCACGCCGCTAGAATGCTCGTACACAAGCACACAAGCACAAGGACACAAGAGCTTTGGCACTAAACCCTCTTTGTATTGCAAGAGACTCACTCTGAGTGTGTTATCTACAAATGAGCTCTACCCCTCCTTATATAGACATCCTGGGGGTATACGAAGGGACACCATTATTACATGTACAATGAATGCAAGGACTCTTAGTCTTCTATGGAGACCCTTTGTCTTCTTAGATGACTCTTCGTGCGCTTGGCTCTTCATCTTCCGTGCAATCCCTTCGTCTTCTGCAACCGACGCCACGTCGCCCGCTCCGTCAGCATGCCATGTCGTCTGTCTCCTCAGCACGCCATGTCATCACGCCACATCATCAGTGGGCCCCACGCTCCTACGTAGGATGTTGCAGCTCAAGCTCATCAAGTGCCGCCGAACACTTGTGTTGTGCCAAGGGGAACCTGCGGTCATGCAGTAAACCCCATTCTTAGCCGTCCGTAAGCTAAGGTGAAGTCCTCCAGAACTTCATAGTGTGGCCACCGAACCACACGGTCATGCGATACCGCTATCGCACGGTATTACCGTATCTCGAGAGTTGGGGGTGTTACATGCCTCCCCCACCTGATCCATCAGGCATCCGCGACTGATCCTGTGTCTTCAGGAAATCCTCAATGAGGTCCTCGAACTGCCACAGGGTTGTATCACGTTCCCAGCTTGCCTCCTCCTCTGGGAGTCCCTTCCATTTGACAAGGAAGAAGATCCTCCGGTTCTTCTTGCTCTGGCCTTCCACGCGCCTGTCAAGAATCTTCTCAGCAACCCTCGTGTGCTGAACCCGGACGTTAGGAGGGGCACGTTTCGATGCCCTCCTGGTGTTATCTTCTCTGTCCTCATGGTACTCCTTCAGGAAGCTGACATGGAACACGGGATGCAGCTTCAGTCTCTCTGGAAGACGTAGTTGATAGGCGAGCGGTCCCACGCGTCGAACTATCTCAAAGGGTCCATCGTAACGAGGAATCAACCCTTTGTGCGCTGTCTTCCTCAGAATTTTCGTCCAAATCTGGGGCATAAGCTTCAGCAGCACCTTCTCCCCAACCTGGAACTCGACCGGCCTACGGCTCTTGTCAGCCACCTTCTTCATCCTGCGTTGAGCGTGAGCCAACGCATCCTTCGCTTCCTCCCACCGATCCTGCCTCTCCAAAGCAAAGCGATGTGCAGCAGGGCACCGTCCTTGGCTATTCTGCTTAGCCACTTCGTGCAGTGTCACGGGTTGCCTACCCATCACGATCTCGAATGGACTCTGGCCTGTGGTGGAGGTCTGCTGTAGGTTGTAGCAGAACTGGGCAGTATCCAGTAAACTCACCCAATTATGCTGATTGGCCGTCACATAGTGCCTCAGATACTCTTCCAGCAAGGCGTTGATCCGCTCCGTCTGACCATCCGTCTGCGGGTGATTGCTGGTAGAGAATTTGAGATCGGATCCCAGCATCTCAAATAAGGTCGTCTAGAACCAACCAGTGAACCGGGCATCGCGGTCGCTCACGATGTCCAACGGTATCCCCTAGTGCTTCACCACGTTCTGCAAGAACAACTTCGCTGTGGTCTCCGCTGTGCACTCCTGGGGTGCTGGTACGAAGATCGCGTATTTGGAGAAGCGATCACCTACCACCATCACCGCATTATTCCCGTCCACCTTTGGGAACCCAGTGATGAAGTCCATGGAGACGCTCTCCCACGGACGTGAAGGGATAGGCAGGGGCTCCAGCAATCCTGCCGTCTTCTTCCTCTCTGTCTTGTCTTGTTGGCATACAAGACAAGTGCGCACGTAGACTTCAACGTCTTCCTCCATCTTCGGCCAGAAGTAGCTTGAGGAGAGGAGTGCCAGTGTGCGCTCCACTCCTGGATGACCAGCCCACTGTGCGTCGTGTGCTTCCTTCAGCAGCATTTTCCTCAAGCCGCCGCTCGAGGGGACATAGGGCCTCCTGCCCTTTGCATAGAGGACGCCTTCCTCTATCCAGAATCTCCGGACTTCGCCATCGTTCACGCGTTGCACCAAGCGTGAAGTGACCGGATCCTCCTGTGTTTGCTCCCGAATGCGCTCCAGCATGTCTCCAGACACGCGGGTGATCGATGCAATCACCGCAACCTTCGGCTCTTCTGGTTCGCTCTTCCTCGAGAGAGCGTCTGCTACCTGGTTGGTCCGCCCAGGCCTGTAGCGAAGCTCGAAGTCGAATTCGGCAAGAAAGTCTTGCCAACGCGCCTGCTTGGGAGTCAGCTTCTTCTGTGTGGCAAAGCAACTCGTTGCCACGTTGTCCGTCTGCACCACGAACCTTGATCCGAGAAGATAGTGGCGCCATGTCCTCAGACAATGGACCACTGCTGTCATCTCCTTCTCGTGCACGGAGTACCTCCTCTCCACTGGATTCAATTTGCGGCTCTCGTAAGCCACGGGGTGCCCGTCTTGCACCAGTACACCTCCAAGTGCATAGTCGGACGCGTCGGTGTGGACTTCGAACGGCTTCTCGAAGTCTGGAAGTCGTAGAATGGGTTCTTCCACCACCGCCCTCTTCAGCTTCTGGAATGCCTCCTGGTATTCACGCGTCCATCTCCAAGGCTGATCCTTCCGAAGCAGGTCCGTCAGGTGCACCGCCTTCTTGGAGTATCCCTTGATGAACTTCCTGTAGTAGTTCACCAATCCGAGGAAGGATCGTAGCTCTGTCGCCTTCGTGGGGATTGCCCACTCTTCAATCGCCTGTGTCTTCCTTGGTTCCATGCGTATCGTGCCTCCACCCACGATATGCCCGAGGAAGGAGATGGTCTCCTGACCAAAGGCGCACTTCTCTGGCTTCAAGTATAGCCGGTTCTGCCTCAACTTCTCAAGTACCATCCGCAGATGCTTGACATGTTCCTCCAGGGTCCTGCTGTACACTACTATGTCGTCCAAGTACACTACAACAAACGAGTCGATATACTCGCGGAAGACATCATTCATGAGAGTACAGAAAGTAGCCGGGGCATTAGTCAACCCAAACGGCATTACAAGGAACTCGAAAGACCCATAACGCGTAACACACGCCGTCTTTGGCTCGTCTCCCTCCTTGATGCGGACCTGGTAATATCCTGACCTGAGATCCATCTTCGAGAACTACTTGGCTTGGCCCAAGCGATCGAACAGGTCTTCAACGTTGGGGACGGGGTACTTGTTCTTCACCGTCACCTTGTTCAGTGCGCGGTAGTCCACGCACATCCGCATGCTCCCATCCTTTTTCTTCTGGAACAACACCGATGCTCCATATGGTGCTTTGCTTGGACGCATCAGACCAGCGTCCACCAGCTCCTTGAGTTGTCTCCGCAACTCCTCCAGATGTGCAGGGGGCATTTTGTAAGGTGCAAGTGCAGGGGGCACCGTACCTGGCAGTAACTCGATGGCGTGATCCACGTCTCGCTTCGGTGGAAGTTCCTTGGGCAGCTCCTTCGGCATCACGTCCTTGAACTCGTCCAACATCTTCTTTACTGCCTTGGGGCATGGCTGTGTCTCCTCGCCATTTTCCTCGACGCGTACCGTAGCAAGATACGTCGTCTCCCCTTTCTTCAGCCCGTTGCAGACTTGCATTGCAGACATGGCTCCAGTCTGTCCTTTCTTCTTGATAGCCCTGATGAAGCAGGGGCTATCTGCAGCCGTGAAGAAGACGCCTCCCAGATAAGGCGTGACAGACGCCTTCGCCTTCTTCAAGAACTCGACTCCCAAAATGACTTGGAAGTCGTCAAGAGGTACCACGAGGAAGCGTACCTTTCCCTGCCATTCACCAAGCTGGACAGTGCAGTTTGCCATACCTTCGATCTGTAGTGACTCGGAGTTGGCAAGCTTCACGCGGCACTGACTCTTCTCCAAGGGAACTCCCAAGCTCCCGAACTCTTTGCTGGAGATGAAGTTGTGTGTCGCTCCAGTATCAATCATGCCCGAAAGGGTCTTCTTGTGTACCACGACATCGAGGTACACCAACTCTGGATCCTCGCGCTCCGCCTCCACTTTCGCCCCTTTGCCCGACTTCAGCGGACACAAGCGAACGTTGCGCAACAACTTGAGGTTCGTCATGCGCGCCTCTTCGTCTGAGTTCTCCTCCATGGTCATGGAGTTCAGCTTCTCCCGCTTCGGACACTCCCGCGCCCGATGTGGCCCATCACAAATAAAGCAGCCCTTCCCCTTGGGTTGCTCGGCCTTCTTGGAGGATTCCGCACCCTCCCTTGAAGTTTCGGCCTTGCCAAACTTCTTGAACGGCTTTCCCTTGCTTTTCTCCTTGGGTTTGCTCTTGGTCTTCTCATTTTCCTTCTTCTCGGTGGTGGGTTGGACTTTATAGTCGACCAACGCATCCGCAGCAGCAATGGCCGTCTGGAGGTCCTTCACTCCTTGCCTCTTGAGCTCCGCCTGAGCCCAGTTCTGAAGACCCATCATGAAATTGAAAAGTTTATCTTCTTTAGACATACCTTTTATATCCAGCAGCAGCAATGAGAACTGCTTCACGTACTCCCGTACGGTTCCTGTCTGCTTCAGCCTTCGGAGCGCCTCCCTCGCTACTCAAGTAGTGTTGGTGGGTACGAACTGCTCCTTCAGCTCCTTCACCAACTCATCCCAAGACGAGATGTCTGGTCGTCCGAAGGATGCACGGCTCCTCCACCATAGCTTTGCGTGGTCGGATAAGTACATCGCCGCTAAGGATACCTTCTCCGCCTCAGGAGTCTTGACAGCTTTGAAATACACCTCCATGTCCCACAAGAAGTTTTCCAAGTCTTTGGCACTCCGCGTACCTGAAAAGGACTTGGGCTCTGGAACCTTTGGCCTTCGAGACTCGCTGGATCCGCCCCCGTTCGCAATCGCCCTCTTGACGATGGAGAGTTCCCCATGCAGATCTTGCACCAGGGACTCGAGTTCCTCTAGCTTCTCCCCAAGTGCCTTCATCACGTCAATCGAGCGCTGGCTATCGCCAACGACATCTGACACCACGCCTGCATCATCCTCCAGACGAGCTAAGCGTTGGGCATGAGTACCCAGCTGAGACTGGATCTCCATCACGATTCCCTCCAAGGAAATAAGACGATCTCCGGTGTTGGGCGCCATTCCTCGCTCTGATACCAGTTGTCACAGGGGTAAATCTCAAACTCTAATTTTTGAGACTAACCTGTGCGGCGTTAGCTTCCCCAAGCTAACCAGCCTTCCCCTTTGCGTGTAGATGTACATCAGCACGCTAAGTAACCACGCAGCTAGAATGCTCGTACACAAGCACACAAGCACAAGGACACAAGAGCTTTGGCACTAAACCCTCTTTGTATTGCAAGAGACTCACTCTGAGTGTGTTATCTACAAATGAGCTCTACCCCTCCTTATATAGACATCCTGGGGGTATACGAAGGGACACCATTATTACATGTACAATGAATGCAAGGACTCTTAGTCTTCTATGGAGACCCTTTGTCTTCTTAGATGACTCTTCGTGCGCTTGGCTCTTCATCTTCCGTGCAATCCCTTCGTCTTCTGCAACCGACGCCACGTCGCCCGCTCCGTCAGCATGCCATGTCGTCTGCCTCCTCAGCACGCCATGTCATCATGCCACGTCATCAGTGGGCCCCACACTCCTACGTAGGATGTTGCAGCTCAAGCTCATCAAGTGCCGCCGAACACTTGTGTTGTGCCAAGGGGAACCTGCGGTCATGCGGTAAACCCCATTCTTAGCCGTCCGTAAGCTAAGGTGAAGTCCTCCAGAACTTCATAGTGTGGCCACCGAACCACACGGTCGCGCGATACCGCTATCGCACGGTATTACCGTATCTCGAGAGTTGGGGGTGTTACAGTAGGGGCAATGCAGGTTGTGGGAGGGGGCGATAGAGATCGAGGGAGGATGGCGGAGGGCTTGGGATAGAGTAGGAAGAGGACGAAGAAAGAAGAAAGTTTATATAATAGGGGGAAGATGATGAAGAAAGAAGAAAGTTTATATAAGGAAGAGGATGAAGAAAAATACATATCTACCTTAGTTGTTCAACGTAATTACCCATGTATTCCAAAAGTTAACATCCGTTTGGGACATGGACAGACGACAATGAACCCGAGTGTCCCAAGTGATAATTATGGAAGAAATAGGGGATATAACTGATATTCCAAAGAAGGGAGGATGACTATCCCAAATTACCCTTAGACAATTGGTTGATATAGTGTTGTAGTTGAGCAATTATGATCGATCAAAAATCACTTAAGAATATGAAATTCAAATCAAGTGATCATAATGTTTAATTTGGCAAGCCCAACATCGACTCAAGGAAGCAATGCATTAACTTATGGACACTCTCGATCAATTAGTGCACGTTTTCCAGTAAGAGTTTTTTTAAATGCAAAATAGAGTGCGAATGCAAATTATGAAGAACTCAGTTTATAAGCAAAATGAGCAACTTATTCAATTAAATTCTAAATTAAATTAAAACCAAATTATCAATATAATAATTTTCCTGGAAACCTTCTTTATTAAGGGATGCAAGCCATATTTTTTGTATTTTTAGCAACTAAAATGCATGCATGAAACTTTTTAAGGGTTTTTATGAATTTTTTAGAACAAACGACGCATAAAAACATGAAAATTAGCTAGAAGCTCAAAAATGATGAAATGGAACTACTCTAATTTTTTAGAATTTCCTGAAAATGATTTTTTTACGATTTTTCTTCTGAATCAAAGTGATTTATAACAACTAATTCCTAATAAATCCACAACAGTAAATCATCTCACACCAAAATATCTCAAATGCATATTTAATGAAGAATAAGGAGGACTTTAAAATTTGACGAAATGACGTGTTAAGACCTAATTTAAGAATAATTAAAAATTAAACTTTATGCTTTATTTTGAGAATACAAAACATGCAGTGACAATGAAAATGTTCAAGAAAAGTAAGCATAGAAGCTCCGATTATAATAGAATTATTAGTGCATGTGGTGATTATGTACGAATTTCAAAGCTTATATGGGCAAAATACTGTAGAGTTTGATTTTTAATTCATCATCCAATCGTTACAGAAAATATAAACAAATATGTAAATGATTGATTAACACAACAATACTTTCTTTTTGAAAATAGATGAAAGACAAAGTTCTAATTCTATGCTCAAATACAAGGGTCTTCTTGCAACAAATTAAAGAAATCAACTAAAGCAAATGCGCAACTGTGCTTCTTTAACTACCAGATAAAATAGGGGGTTTTATGCAATTACGCTGCCTCGTTTCCACATGGTAATCCCACAACAAGGCATGTCCATCATGTAAATTCAAGGACTTTAGAGGGCCTATGCGCAAATATACTACCCACGTGAGTACTCACATGGTTGAAGATTTGCTTCCAACAGAGAGGAAATAACCCCGCATTTCAATCCTGCGGCTGAAGCTGATACACATGGCTCAAGATAAGGTGTTGATGCTGCGATCCAATGGTTCATGATGTTCTGCTCGTGATTAGCTTGGCGGAGCTCCTCCTCCTTGATTGTTGCTGATGCTAAATCCAGGCAGCACACGCCCGGAGCTCTTCTCTCCAGCGGGGCTCAGTATAAGAGGGTAGCTACTATGCAGGTGGTGATGATTCTCCTCGCGATTGGGCTGCTCGTGCAAGAAAGACTTGGGTTGTGGATTCCATTGAATCATGGAGAGGTGGATACACAATGAATCCTCGAATGATCCTCTGCTGCTGCAGGTTGGGAAGTAGATCGGGTACTCCTAGAAAAAGTAGACATGCTGTTGGAGGTGTCGGTAAACTTCGTTGTGAAGTGCAGCTAACAGTTGAAGGACAGTTGTTGTTATGGAAGTCGAAGCCTCATGGTGGTTGTACCATTGCTTCGAAAGCATTACCCAATGAGATGGAAAGACGGTTGTGCTTGGTCTCAGTTTAGTTTGGTCAAAGAGTTGACTTAGTATGATCGAGATAACCAAAGTCCTATGTCATATGCTGTCACGATGTAGGCACACATCCTCTAACTGGAGACAGATGTGTTACTATATGTCTAAGCATGTACATTTGACAGACCAATAGGTTGATGACCTAACCAAGGTCTATAAACTAACGAGCTGGTGTGCATATAATGACATATGAGTAATACTATCTCTCAAAGGGATCATACATGTTCACTTGTGAACCGGAAGACATGAGCTCACTCATGAGGTATACAGACCGATCAAATTCCATGCATGGACGTCGTGCTTTGGAAGCATGACAAGAATTTGTAGGTATTGATGAATCTGCATTTCATCATCTTTATTCATTTATTTTAGCTTAAAATCCCTTATAAAACACTTGTATATATTACTAAATCCACGTTCTTACTAACCTACATATGTGTGTAAATATTGTACATATATTACTAATTTAACCTAAAATAAATAAATAAAGAAATAAAGGAAAAAATAAAGAAAATAAAAGTCTGTATATATACAATAGATATAGGTTGACCCGAACCCCGAGAGAAGGTCAAGACTTGACCTGATCGACCAGGAATAAAGTAGGGGGAGACAGGGTCTTTAATCAAAAAATCCAAAAAAATATATTTTGTAAATACTCTTTTTTTATTTTGTATATATTTGTATAAAACTTACATGATTTTATTTATCCATAAATTGACCTGAAATCAAAAAAAATTCTAAAAAATTGTAAATAAAAATGTTTCCTAAATAATAAAAATGCATGTAAAATAAAATCACCTACAGAATAAAATCAACCATACTCGGAAAAGCCGTAGAGCGATAATTGAAAGACCAATTCTTGCTCCATATGAACTCATATTGAATCAAACTCACTTCCATCGTATTATAATTAAATTATCTTTAAAATGATAATGGTTTCATAATTTTTGGAGTTAAGGTTTGAAAGAAATTTTTTGGGATTATTTTTGCAATTTTACCATTTATTTATTGTATATATTTATATATATATATTTATTTTTATACATAATGCATTTGTAAATAATTGTAAATATTTTTTAATAATTATTTAAAATAAAAATAAAAATATTTTTTTAAAATAAAATAATATAATTTATTTAATTAACTATGTGTATAATGTACCATATGTATATATTATATGTATATAATTAATTTCCTTAAATAACCACCACTAACAAATTAAATGACTAACATTTATTATTTAAATTAATAAAGCGAAGAGAATAATTTTTCTATTTGATTAATTATGTAAATAATACATCATATGTATATAGTTTAATCAATTCCTTAATTAACTCACCATTAAGGTGGCTTATTAAGTTGTTGGATACTATTATTTTAATTATTTAATTCCGTAAATTATTTTATTTATTTTATTAATTCAATTCCACCAATAACTTCCTTCCTTTTTCTCTCCATAATCCAAATTTTGAAATTTATTTTTTTATTTATTTGGTTCCTCTTCCCTCGTTCTCACTTGATCAATCTTTTGGTGAGAGGAGCCTATTCTCCAAGAGCCATCTTGTGGTAAAAGGGTGCCTAGCCTCCGAGCCGTTCGGTGACATCAATATGATATTCGTTGAGGTCATTATGACATTATCCGCTCTCATTTGGTGAGATCCAAATCTTTGTTTTTGTCTCTTACTTAAATTGATCGTACTATAATTTATAATTTCAATTTCATCTCACTACTTTATTCTTAATCTTAGTTAATCATTCCTAATTGTTCATCATGATTCGATCCACCTCCGATTATCGATCTCACATCATTTTCCGAATCCTTACATGTTCACGTTCTTTCTTACACGATCTTTCACCTTCGATCACACACTGTGGTAGGAGACCCGGTTCTCTTCCATCGTGACCACCGGAACTGTCTCCATTCACCTAACCCCTATTTGATTTTTGGACCGAGCCATCGTGCTCGAGTAATTGCATTTTTATTTTATTGCAGTTACATGGATTAAAAAAAAAGAAAAGAAAAAAATAGTTGCTGTTAAAAAATTAAAAAAAAATAAAAAAAGAAAAAGTTTGGGGCTGCCTATAGCGGGGGAGCTCCACCCCTCCGCTCGACGACCGCAACCACCTGTACCGCGCATCTCCGCCGTGCACTCCCTTCATCATAGACAACCACCGGCCTCAGCCATCGCGCCCTCCCCTCTGCCTAGTGGAGCTTCGCCTGACGTCTCCTCCGCCTGCGCAAAAGCTCCTCCACGATCTTCCATCATTCCTCTGTAGGAGCCCCTTCGCCATCGCCCCAGCCCACCGCACAGATCCTAGCCCACCGCTGCAGACCTTCATCGTCACCTCCGATCGTGACACACTTGGAGATGAACCACCCGCGACCACCGCGCACCCCCCACCTCGTGCATCGTCCTCTAGCCACCTTGAGCACCATCGCCATCCCTCCACCGCGCGCCGATCTCCGCCGCCACCCTTTGGCTTGGGCGAGAAGGAAGAAGGGGCGGCGCCCCCTTTTGCTCGAACAAAGATACCCCAGCGAGAAACCTGGGGGGGGGGGACTAAAATAGATTTTTTTAAAAATGCATCCAGACCCCTGGAGTTTATCAAAATTACAATAAATCCCCTACCACAGAGCCTATCACGTGCATATTATGTTTTTCTAGGTAAATTATAATTTCACCCCGTAGTTATTTCTTTTTAATTTTTCATGCAAGAAGTTTAAATATTCACATTTTAGTCCTGTTTTCCAGATTTTATGTTGCATGTTTTTTGATATCAAAATAAATGTTGTCTATGCTCAATAAATACTTGAAAAATTAAATTGAGTTTATGTTATTTGCCTATTTATAACATAATTTTTTAGTGTAATTTATTATCATTTGATATTATTAAAAAATAAAAAATGTTGTATTTTTTATTATTTGAAATATAAAAATCATAAGAAGAAAATATTGCACCAAAAATTCCAAAAAATTAGAATAGTTTTCTTTTTGTATATTTTATTTCCTTTGAAAATTTCACATATTAATACTTTTTAAACCTGAAAAAATGGTAAAATATCAAAAATCTTATAAAAATTATAGAAAATTCCAAAATAGTGATTCGCTTCCTATTTGTAGATAAGTCATCATAGTTTTCAGGAAAAATAAGTTCATTGATTTTTGATTTTGTTTGGTATTTTTAAATTGAAAAATATTCCTGTATGCTCACTGTTTGATTTTCTCCTATTTTTATTCATTTTAAAAATATTAAAAAATTGAAAAATCTCCCAAAAATCATTAAAAAATAAAAATGCATTAAAGCACAAAAACATTTTCTTTAGGCATTTCTGATCATATTTATCATATTTGAAAAAATCCAAAAAGTTGCATTTATTTTGTGTATAAACATTCTTTGAAAATTAATTATATTTTTGAAAAATAAAAAAATGTGCAAAACTATAGACCACTAAAAATTAGAAATCAGAAATTAAAAAAATAAAAATAATATAATTAAAAAGATAAAAATCCTACAAAAATATAGAAAGTTGGCATTTGAATTTCCTCTCTATTTTAATTGATTTTTCAATTATTAGAATAACCCTCGGGATTTGTAGCCTCCCTGATCGATCATGTTGTTATATAGGTAAGATAAATAACAAAATTCTCTTGGTACATTCATTTTTGTTATTATTTTGGCTTGAGAATAAAACAAAATTTTTTTGTTGAGGGATTAGTTGGGTTGCACGACACTTGCACCTTTATTCATATAAAATAAAATCCTTGAAGATCTCTTTCAACAAAATGGCGTCGTTGCCCCGGGGGGGGAGGGGCACGGTGAGGGTAGTTAGGTTTCTTATTTGACATGCTATTCTTGGTTGTAAATTTATGTTTATATTTTTCTACATTTTTTCATTATCATTGTATTTATTCAAGATTATTTTTTTCTTTCTTGCACATATTTTGAATACTTATGTCTCTTACACATTTTTGGTTTTCTATTTCTTGCGAGGGCCTGACGAGCTGGAGCGGCTTTCTTAGGAGCGTCGATGCACTATAGTGAAGCGGAGGCAGTTTGATTCTTCTCGAAGTCGTAGGAAAACACAAGAGGAGGAGAAAGATTGAGAGAAACTAATAATTGGAGCGTAGATAGTTTTTTATTTATTTTAGCATTTTATCCATTCAAAATTCTTGTAAAAAGGACACTATATATCTTATTTGGGGTCTGTTTCACCAAGTCTGGTGCACTTGGGAGACCTCACCACTATTTTCTCGTTGTTTTTATAACTTTTATTTTTATTTGTTTCTCACAGATTTGTGTTTTTCGATTTTATTTTATTTTATGTGAGTGAAGCCCGTAGCTTTATGTTGTATTTGGTTGATCCAGGTAGTTATTAGGTCTAAAGCCCTAAAAGAATATATGTTCCCATAGATTGTTTGGACTTAGGCAAATAATAACTTGGTTCTTCCCGAATAGAAATTACTGCTTAGGACAGTTCTCGCTTACATTTGCATATAGTTTAGTTTTATTTTTATGCGCGGATCATATTGCATGTATAGTGTTGGAGTCAGTTACGCACTCTATCTCTAGTATTTGCATCTCATATTTTCTCGTGCATCGTTCTTTTCATTTTCCTCCCTTTATTTTGTGGATATAGGAATAAAGGAAATGGGAAAATCCATTAGACGTGTTTTTATTCAAAAATATCAAAAAAGTGAAAATTAGAACAAGTAAAAATTGTGACTGCTAATATCACTTGGACCCTTAAAATTAAACGTAATTGATTCACATCATTGTCTTGGGAGAGCAGTCTCCTCATTGTATTCGCATTCATCACGTACACATTAAGGATTAATGCCCCAATCCTAGGCCTTCCTATGTGTTTGTATAATTCACGGTCTTCACATTGCGTTGAGTAAGTGAATCAGGGGTTTGCATTGCGTTTGCATTGTGCTTGGTGTTGAGTTGGTTACAATCATCCTCTCTAGAACATTAGCAGTCACATTCTCCTTAATCCATCCCACCCACATCATGGTGTGAACTACAAGATCTCTTCCTTCAGAGTGCATCAGTCCTTTGGATGCGGCTCAGATCTCTTTACTTTGGCAGAACAATGATCTCTTTGATCTGGACCTAGATTTCTATGAGCTTACATATCCTGATCCATTGGACAATTTTTCTATGACTTCAAGAGAGAACCCATTATTTGAATATGATCATTCGTTTTCTTCTTCGAATCACCCTGATTTCTCACATCTCCTTGAGGGTTATCTGCGGACAGTGTGTACTCTGTACTCGATTTCACTCCATAGTTGTGCATCCGATCTATCGGATCATGAGATCGAGTTTTCTGATTTTTCTTATGAGTCTGAGTTGTCTCACCTTGATGACCCTTGCGAGGATGATTCGATCTTTGAGATATTCGATGGATTACCTGAATTTTCTACATTATGCGCATCGGATATCAGTAAGTGTCCCGATCTTGACCTTCCATACATTTTCGAGACGATGATTGACGTGGAGGATTCCATGACAGATCCTTCCTTCTCCACGTTCCTTTTTTTCGGCTCCAACCATTCACTCCACTCTGACAATGAGCCGAAGATTTCTTTTGTGCTACCAGTGCCTGATTTTATCTACACATCTATTTACCAAGTAGCAAACACCTGCCTGATTGCCTATCTTGGTGTCCTGGTTTGCACTGTTGACCACGCTGTTGTTCTCACTTCGAGACAACAACGACAATACGATATTCACATTACAGATGCCTTCCTGAACCTTGATACATCATTGTCCTAGCCTTTGCGCCTAGCTAGGGGCGTAAACTCTAGTGCTTGTTGAAAAATAGCCCAACTTGTTGATATTCTAAACTTAGGGCTATTCTACCCTAAGTATAAGGGGGGGGGGGGGCAAGACAAGCCATTGAGTTTGTCAATTCTTTCCCTCAATTTTTCCCTTTTGTAAAGTCTTCTATACTTAGGATTAATTAATCCTAAGTATAGGGGGAGTCATCAACTTCTATTCATTCTTTATATCATTGTTATATAGCGTTCTTTTCACCTTTCTATACTTTGCACGAGTTATGTCTTCCTTTGTAGCTCTTTGATCACTATGAGGACATAGTTCGAGCTAAGTATGGGGGTGTCGTATATATTGTATATGTACTTTAGACATAACTCGTACTTTTAAAAATGTGATTATTTTTGGGATATGTATATAAATGTGTAAAATACACATGTATATATAGACTTTGGTCACCTTCTGTCTTAAAAAACACAAAAACACAAAAGCTTGGATGACATACATCATTGATTGGTTCCACTACCCTGAGATTTGATCCTGGACTGGACCACTCTTCGATTCTCTTAAAAAACAAAACAACATCAACAACAATAAAAACAAAAACAAAAATAATTTTTTTGTATAAACCATGTATATACTTGTATATATTTTACTAACACTTTTCTTTCTTTTTTCTTAAAAAATTCCTTTGATAAAAACATTGTATAATCTGTGTATATACTTGTATATATTTTATTAACCCTTTTTTCATAAAAAACCTATAAAAAAATTCTTTGTATATATTTCTTGCATTTGCATGTACGTTTTTCTAGGTAATATTGACATTTAGACTAAGTCTGGAATAAAATTGAAGAATGGAGCTTAGTTGGACCTTAATCCACTTAATTTCAAAGGATCTTTATAAGAAATGGAATTAAGGATTTTCAGGTCCTAGCAGCTTAATTCTTTGAGTCCATAAGACTATGTTCACATGTCGTCTTGATTAGTCTAAGCAGAATATTTAACAACACATGCATGATTCTTCTAGGCCATGGCTTATCTTAGACAAACACTCTACATGTATCTCTTCATGGAGGAGGTAGTGAGGATGCGTAATCTTTTGGCTTGGGGTAGCACACGGGTATGTAACAACTAGTGGGAATATCCTTCTTCCTCTGGGGAGGGTAGTGCATCTCAACCTGATCTAGTAGCATTGAGGTCTAAAGACAAGATGCTATGGGGTTGCAATAATGCTTCAAAAGAGGGATAGTCTACTAGCTCAAGAGGAAAAACTCCTTATGTACATGCTGCACCTTGTATATATTTTCAAAAAAAGGAAAAAAAAGGAAAAAATGCAGAATCTCCAAAAGTGGACATGCCTGATTGAAAAATAAAATGCTTACCGGAGTGTTATACAAATATAGAAAAAATAGCTTCAAAGTTAAATTTTTGTAAGCTTGCAGCTGGATGACTTGACTACACTGGTCATGCATTCAACGATAGGTAGCTACACTGGTTACCATCCATTCATTCTGCATCTCCTCTTCTTGAGCTGGTTGTACTTGAACTTAGAAGGGAATATCCCTGCTCTTCGAGGAAAGAGTTGCTAGACCGGGGGACTAGAGTTACCTGGTTGAGAGAGGCTATTTCTTTGCTACTTTTGTGATGGAGAGCTATATTTCACTTACACCATAGAAGTAAAGATTCATAGTCATAAGAATTTGTGTATGTAGACATGTTCTGACCTGACTATTGAGGAGACCTGAATAGGAGTCTTTTGGAACTTTAAGGCTGTTAGATTTTAAATCCATTTCCCATTAAGGTTCCGCCACACTAATAATCCAAAGGTCTGATAGAGCTCCATACTGCAACTTTATGAAGATAAGTTTAATACTCAATATTGCCCTAATTTCTTTATTTTTCCTTTCCTTTTCTTTTATTCACTTACTCTTTCAAATAAGTGTTTGCTAAGGGACTAGCAAAGGTAAAGCATAGGGGATGATGAACATGCATTTCACCATCTTTATTCATATATTTTAGCTTGAAATCCTTTATAAAACACCCGTATACATTACTAAATCCATGTTCTTATAACCTACATCTATGTGTAAATATTGTACATATATTACTATTTAAACCTAAAATAAATAAATAAAGAAATAAAGGAAAAATAAAGAAAATAAAAGACTGTATGTATGCAATAGACACAAGCTAACCCGAACCATGATAGAAGGTCAAGACTTGACCTGATCAACCAGGAATAAAGTAGGGGGAGATAGGGTCTTTAATCAGAAGATCTAAAAAAATATATTTTGTAAATACTCTTTATTTATTCTATATATATTTGTATAAAACTTACACTATTTTTTGTCCATAAATTGACCTCAAATTAAATATTTTTCTTAACAGAAATTGTTAACAAAAATGTTTTCTAAATAATAAAAATACTTGTAAAATAAAATCATGTACAAAATAAAAGTAACCACACTCGGAAAAGCCGTAAAGCAATAATTAAAAGACCAATTCTGGCTCCATATGAATTCAAACTGAATCAAACTCACTTCCATCATATTTTAAATTAAATTATCTTTAAAATAATAGTAGTCTCATAATTTCTGGAGTTACGGTTTGAAAGAAAGCTTTCTAGGTTGGTTTTTGCAATTTTAATATTTATTTAGTGTATTTATTTATCCATATTTATTTTTATACATAATGTATTTGTAAATAATTGTAAATATTTTATAATAATAATTATTTAAAATATTTTTTTAAAACATAAAATAACATGTTTTCCTTAATTAACTATGTGTATAATGCATCATATTATATATTATATGTATATAATTAATTTCCTTAAATAACCACTAAAAAATTAAATAACTAACATTTATTATTTAAATTAATAAAATGACAAAAATAATTTAATTAATTAATTAATTATGTAAATAATATACCATATGTATAGTTCAATCAATTCCTTAATTAACCCACCATTAAGGTGGCTCATTAAGTTGTTGGTTATTATTAATATTATTTTAATTAGTTTAATTCCGTAAATTATTTTATTTATTTATTAATTCAATTCCACCAATAACTTCCTTCCTTTTTCTCTCCATTAATTAAAATTTTGAAATTCAATTTTTTTATTTATTTGGATCCTCTTCCCTTATTCCTACTTGATCAATCTTTTGGTGAGAGGAGCTTATTCTCCAAGAGCCATCTAGTTGTAGAAGGGTTCCTAGCCTCCGAGCCGTTCGGGGACAGCGAGGTGACCTTCTTCGAGGCCATTACGGCGTTATCTGCTCCCATTTGGTGAGATCCAAATCTTTATTTTTTGTCTCTTACTTAAGTTAATCATACAATAGTTAGTAATTTCAATTTCATCACCATTATTTTATTCTTAATCTTAGTTAATCGTTCCTAATTATTCATCACGATTCGATCTGCCTCCAATTACTGATCTCACGTCATTTTTCGAATCCCTACACGTTCACGTTCTTTCTTACACGATCTTTCACCTCCGACCACGTACAGTGGCCGGAGACCCGGTTCTCTTCCATCATGATTGCCGGAACCGTCTCCATTCACCTAACCCCTGTTTGATTTTTGGACCGAGCCATCGTGCTCTAAGTCATTGTATTTTTATTTTATTACAGGTACATGAATTTCAAAAAAAATAAAAGTAAAAAATAGCTGTTGTTAAAAAATACAAAAAAATAAAAAAGAAAAAGTTTGGGGCCGCCTGTAGCGGTCGAGCTCCGCCCCTCCACCCGACGACCGCAGCCACCTGGACCATGCATCTTTTTCGCGCTCTCCCTTCTTCGTCAGCCACCACCCGCCTCGGCCATCATGCCCTCCCCTTTGCCTAGCGGAGCTCCGCCCTACGTCTTCTCATCCACGCAGAAGCTCCTCCACGATCTTCCATCATTGCTCCATCGGAGCCCCTTCACCATCACCCCAGCCCTCCGCGCAGATCCTAGCCCACCGCCATGGACCTTCATCGTCACCACCAATCACGAGGCACCTAGAAACGCACCACCCACGACCACCACACGCATCATCCTCCAGCCGCCTTGAGCACCACTACCATCCATCCACCGCGCGTCTATCTCCGCCGCCGTCCTAGTGGCTTGGGCGAGAAGGAAGTAGGGTTGGTGTCCCCCTTTGGCTCAAGAACAAAGAAACCCCGGCGAGAACCCTAATGGGGAATAAAATAGATTTTTTTGGAAAAAATTACATTCAGACCCCCAGAGATATAAAGCCCCTACCATAGAGCCTATCAAATGCATAACAAGTTTTCATGGGTAAATTATCATTTTCGCCCAGCAGTTATTTCCTGTTAATTTTTCATGCAAGAACTTTAAATATTCATATTTTAGTCCTATTTTCCTGACTTTAAGTTACATGTTTTTTATTATTAAAATAAATGCTGTTTATGCTCAACAAATTTTCAAAAAATTAAATTGAGTTCCTGTTACTTTCCTCTTTCTAGCATAATTATTTTAATGCAATTTTATTTTACATTTGATATTATTAAAAAATAAAAAAACATTGCATTTTTTATTGTTTGAAATTAAAATATCATAAAAATGCAAATATTACGTCAAAAAATCAAAAAAATTAGAACAATTTTCTTTTTGTATATTTTATTTCCTGTGCAAATTTCACGCATTAATCAGTTTTAAAACCAAAAAATATAAAATATGCAAAAACTTATAAAAATCATAGAAAATTGTAGAAAATTCCAAAAATAGTAATTTCACTTTTTGTTTGTAGATAATTCATTATAGTTTTTTTCAAAAAATAAATTCATGATTTTTTTTGATTTTTAAATTGAAAAATATTCCTATATGCTCACTGTTTTATTTTTCTCCAATTTTTATTCATTTTAAAAATATTATAAATTAGAAAAATCTCCCAAAAATCACTAAAATTAGTAAAAAGCATTAAAATACAAAATATTCTCTTTAGATAATTTTGATCATTTTTATCATATTTGAAAAATAAATAATGTTGCATTTCTTTTGTTTATAAACTTTCTTAAAAAGTTAATTATATTTTTGAAAATTAAAAATTTGCAAAACTAAAAACCACTAAAAATTAGAAATTAGAAAATAAAAAATAGAAATAAAAAAATAAAAAATAGAAAGATAGAATTTCCTTCATCTTTTAATTGATTTTTCGATTATTAGAATAACCCTTGGGATTTGTAGCCTCCCTGAGTTCGATCCTGTTGCTATACAGGTAAAATAAATAGCAAAATTCTCTTACTACATTCGTTTTTGTAATTATTTCAGCTTGAGAATAAAATATTTTTTTTGTTGAAGGTTTTTTTGGTTTGTAACGCACTTGTACCTTTATTCGTCTAAAATAAAACTCGAAGATCCTTACCCAACATGTATAGTATATGATTTTGGATAGCATGTGATCGATACCAACTCCCAATGACTAAGAATGAGAAAATTGATGATGAAACCTTAAACATGACAGTGTAAAATTGATCTATATCTTCGGGTTTATCATAGGTCTTCCAGTATGCATGATGTACATGTATTAGGAATACCTGAGGGTGATTTGACCATAAACGATTGTATAACCATGATACTTCCATTCGGAGGGAGTGATTAAACATGTCTGGATTTTAGCGACTCCTCTTAGTAGAGAAGCAATCTGATCTTGGTCCAAGTTTTGGACAATGATCTGAATGAGATTCAGATGCAATGAGAAGATTAGATTTACGGCCTTAATTTAAATAAAGCATCTATGAGAGGTCCATGAGATCTGGATTTGAGATGTGATCTCAATATCCAAGTCACTATACATAGAACGCACAATCGCTCGCAGAGAAAGTGCATTATTCTTGAAAGAGTTCAAAAATAATTCCATTGTTGAATTATATCTAAGCATTGAGAAATAGATAATTAAATGTGATTTAATTATCATGAATAAAGTGAATTTGATTCATATTATTTAAATGCATGAGAATGATTATCCAATATAATTAAATGTGATTTAATTATTATGGATATGAATATTGTGGATATCACTATCTAATTATTCGTATATATTATAAATGTGATTTATAATGTATTAGAGAGAGACAATTGTGATTTATATTTATTGATTAATTATTGATGTGAATTGGATTCACATTGGATGATTAATTGAAAATATAATTTACATTTTGTTTTGGGGTGTGAATATGATTCACATATTTCCAATGACATGATTGCAATATTCACAAGATAATAATGAATTATTTTTATGGGATAATTTACAACAAGTGTTATTGTAAATCTTGGAGATTTTGTGAGATAATGTAATCTCATGAGATAATAAGGAGATTGCCACCTTCCATCCTAAGAGGGTGGACGACCACCAACGTCCATTAGGAATGGGTGGCCATCTCCCCCTTTTTAGAGATGAGGGCAATCTCCTCCCCCTTTATCTCCAAGATCAATTGATTTAATTTGAAATTAATTATATTGATTTATCAATATATATTAATTTAATTTTAAGTAATTGTTATTGTTTTTTTTACAATAAAATCATGACCATTGAAAGAAACACAAATCAATCTCATCCATTGATTTTGTATTATCCATGGAGTGAGATCCATGGACTCCCAAAACCCTATATAAGAAGAGACATCCCTTGCTCTTCAAAGTTACACCAACAACTTCTCTCTCTCTCTCATTCTCACGCCAACCTCTCTCTCTCTCTCTCTCTCTTCTTGAGTGGCCGTCCACTCCATCCTTAGAGAGAAGGTAGTCTCCGTCATCACATCACCGTTGTGTTGCTGCTTCGACAACTTTTGGATCTCCGTCTTCTTCGGTGCACCTTGCTTGTGAAGAAGATGTTCGATTTCGTGAGATGAGATAGGAAGATCCATTGCTTGGATCAACGACTCGGATTACTAGAAGTACATGACTCATCTCCGCACTCGCAAGCATCTCCTCCGACGGATCAGACTTGAGACATGAGGTCTCTTCTATTACAGGCTCGATCACAACCACTATAATAGATATTCCTTTATATACTATGTTGTTATATGAAACTAACCAAGAAGTGTTTTTGGATCATGTGGTCTCATCAATTAAATTTTTTATATTTTGCTGCACCGAGCAACTAGTGCGACTAGTCGCTCTCGATCGTATATGATACGATCCTCACACTTCCATGATGCACTTAAGGATTCTCCCATATCTTCAAGTGGTATCAGAGCCATAGGTCGGAGGTTTTGGATATGATCAATAAACTTAGGATGACTTGGGCTCATTAGTTTGTGAATATTTATCGCATTTTATTTACACAGCCCTGTTTTTGAGATTTTTTCGCCCTATTTAAGTTGTTTAAATACAATATTATGTTCTCCATTAAAAAAGGAAATCGAGGGATTTGAGTTTGTGTGATTTGGAATTCGATTGCTCAAGTTATGACCATTTTAATGAACATGTATCCACTATTTTGGGGATGGCGAATCTTGACGTAACTAAAGAGTTAATTACTTTTTTAAAACACCTAGAAATGCATGCAAATCACTTGGGTTCTGTTGTAAATCAAATGAGAAAACTATAGAAACTTATTTTGCTTGATTTTGATTTAAATTGATTGAGATATGCTAATCTTAGTAAGTGAGAGCCACTGCTGAAAATTACTTTCCTAATCAAGAACCTTGTGATTGTCATTCAATTATATTAATATAAATTAATATTTGATTTCCTGAAATAATTATTGATGATTATTTGTGAAATATTTAAATATGATTATTATTTCATTGAATGATATTTACCACAACCAAAACTTGATTAGATATGATCTATATCACAAATGGTTACATGAACCTTCCAACAAACATTAATGCTTGAATAGGATCAGGGATTTGTTTAACAAACCACCTTATAATGTTAATAAAAAATGTTTTGATTATTATTATATGGTATAACTTCGATTGAAAGACCGATTATCATCTCAAGTACAAAGTGATCAATTAGCATTATCTTGACCTGAGGCAGATATGATGTCTAGTCGGGGAGCGTTGGAGTAGCTGGTTGCTCCATGAGCGGTCTCTCCCACTTTAGTCAGTACTGACCATGACGATGGATAAGGAATGGATGGTGTTTGAAGGGATCATGATGTATTTTTATAATTATTAAAATTCGAATGATACATATTTTTGAGATAATACCATCCTTTAAGTAATAATCAAGTTTGTTGATAGATTGAATTGGATTTATAATTGGTTTAATACGATTAAATTAATTATATCCAATTAAAACACTCTATTATGAATAGATTTGTTATTTCCCTTGGAAGAATTAATCACGTGAATATGATTCACAATGATTAATTAAAATTTGAATGGAATATGGAGGATTACATAAGTGATATCCATGGTCTCCCGTCAAGGCAAAGGATTTCGTCGCCAGGGATTGTATGTAGGAGACGCTTTTCCAAAGTGACAACTTCTGCATACACGTGCACCTGGATTGGGCTCTTTGCTTCTCGAAAGAGCAAGGCCGTATGCGTAATGACCTCAATATCAGGTCCTCATACTATTGGGACGATATTGGATTGCGCACAATGAGTTCTAATCCTGTTGACAGTTGGTTCAATTAACGACGTGTCAACATCACCTTAGGGGTGATGGGCTTGGGTGTTAAAGACCGAATTGAGAAATGCAAGTTGGACTTGCAAGGCAGAATGCATTCCCACTTCTTTTTATCCGAGTTACATGTTCTCATATTATTGGGATGTAACAAATATAAGAAAGGAGATTCCAGATCTTGCTTGAGATATAATGGTAAGTATTTCTCTTACATTGGAAATGATTAAGGGAATGAACTTTCAGTATTGACAAAGCACGACAACTTTGATATAAAAATTCCTAAATCAAAGGATATATATATATATATATTTATGCAAATTTCTTATTTCAGATAATCCTTCATTAAACCCACTTAATACGATAATCAATAATAACCAGTAAAATATCATGGATTGGATCCATGATCAAGAAATTGTACTTGAAGTTGGACACATATTGTATGTGGTTGCAATGTGCAAGTTTCCTCATAATAACGAGGAATGATAATTAAATAGACAATAGGACAACAACCTAAGGTTTGTATGTCTCTATAGTCTTGATCTTTCATCGAGCATGCTTTAGAAGTGTCATATCAATGATGATCATAATGGTCAAATAATCCTTATAAAAATTTAAGAAGATGTTCTGGCATACAAACGTGCTCTCGACAATTAATCAAGCATGACATGGTTCATTGCATCATGCAGAATGATGGCTCTACCAGAGATGATGTATTCAAAATATTTAAGTACCTACCTGAACCAAAGTCTTTTAGAGTTTAGATGGACGTAGATATGATGAGTGACATCATTCTACTATCTATACTCAAGTCTTTCATGATGCTTTATTCTATTCATATTGTAGGAATTAAATGAAGCATGTATAAATGTTGAAATACTCTTATATTGAAATCTTTTGAATTCAAACCTTTGTCTTAAGCAATGGTTGTTTATAGATGAATTGAGCGCAGTGAAGCATGTGTCTGACCTAAGTAAGAAGGAAAGTCAAAGAGTTGATTGTACTTAGGTAACTTCCATATGACATCCAAAGAGTTGGATAAATGCCAATACTGCAATAAGCTGATGTATTGATAGTATGACTATCTAGACCATCTAAAATCCTTATAGAAGGACACATATAGTGCATCGGAATAATCTACATATAATCATTGAAATTGACTTTCTTATTTGATAAGATCAAAGTCCGATAATTGTATCTCATTCTTCTAATAACACTTGCAATTGGTCGCATATGTTTTAGAAGACTAGAAAATTTGATCATAATGTTTAATTGTCATCCAAAGGTTTTATTGATGCAATTATTGCAACAATCTCTATTGGATAGATAGACTTCATATTTTCAGTGGGAGAGCCCTTAATCTTAGAGAATATCTCTATGACCTAGATATTAGAATACATTCATAGTTTATTTCCAATTGTTGGAAATAAACATGAATTCTAAGATATAACTATCATAAAGGGTTATGATGGATATATTTCAGAAATTAATCTTAAATCTAGAGGATTCTACTAAATTAGAAAATTAATGAATGGTTCATTAACATTTCTAATAATGAAAATTAAACCTTGAAAGATCAATAGGAGGATGAAGATCATTTGACAATGATTTGGCATCAGGCCTTGGACATTTATCTATTGATGAGATCAATAGACTAGTAAAGTGTTGAACTTTAGATTGTCTGAAAGTTCAAAACTTACATACTTGTGAATATTATAGTCAAAAATAAAAATGTCCAATACACTCATCCCTAGGAATGGTGTTAGATGCCAAGGTATTCAAGATCTCATACATATTGATGTATGTGGATCATTTATATCATGAAAAACATTAATGATACATGATATCTATTGATGATTTTGTGATATGATATTTCTTCCCTTTACCTTAGAAAGCTTTGAAATGTTCAAAGATTTCACAATTTTGGTTTAAAATCAAAGATTGAAGGAAGATGAAAATGATTTTAATCTAACCTAGGTAGCAAGTACCTATTAGATGAATTCAAAGAATACCTTATGGAGAAAGGAATATCATTCCTATCTCACTCCTCCTAATACACCTAAACTCAATAGAGTTGTAGGGAGATACAATTGGATCATGTGTGACGTGATTTGATCAATGATGAATCTTAGCACAATCACCTCTTAGTTTCCATGGTATATGTGTGGTAGAGACTACAAGATATATCCTTAATAAGATTCTATCTAAACCTGAACATGCTAATGTTTGGACCCTAGCCTAGTGTTGGACACTTGAGGATTTAGGGTTGCTTGGTTCATAACTTAGTCATGAATGCAAGTAAGCTGGAAACTAGCACCAAAGAGTGCTACTTCATTAGAAAAATACAGGATGGTATTGGATACCCAGTTCATGACCTTGAGATTATTAAAGATTTCATCTCTAAGGATATGATTCTTAGAGGATGAGACTCTTGAGAATCGAGATGAAAATGAATTTAATGGACTCATTTAATCTTGAGAAGATAATGAGACTCTTGTAATTGAAAACTAGAAGGATAATTGGGGTGGTGGTAGGGCCGATGCAGGTTGTGGGAGGGGGCGATAGAGGTCGGGGGAGGATGGCGGAGGGCTTGGGCTAGAGTAGGAAGGGGATGAAGGAACAAGAAAGTTTATATAATAGGGGGAAGAGGATGAAGAAAGAGGAAAGTTTATATAGTAGGAGAAAGAGGATGAACAAAAATACATATCAACCTTAGTTGGTCAATGTAATTACCCACTTATTCCAAAAGTTAACATCCATTTGGGATGTGTATAGAAAACAATGAACCCAAGGGGCACAAGTGATAATTGTGGAAGAAGTCAGGGGGAGCAACTGATATTCCAAAGAAGGGAGGATGACTATCCCAAATTACCCTTAGACAATTGGTTGATATAGTGTTGTAGTTGAGCAATTATGATCGATCAAAAACCACTTAAGAATATGAAATTCAAATCAAGTGATTGCAATGTTTAATTTGGTAAGCCCAATATCGCCTCAAGGAAGTAATGTATTAACTTATGGCCACTCTCGATCACTTAATGCACGTTTTCCGGGAAGAGTTTCTTTTGTGGTATTTATAAATGCAAAATTGAGTGCGAATGCAAATTATGAAGAACTCAGAAGCAAAATGATCGACATATTTTTTTGTATTTTTAAGACCCATTAAATTCTAAACCAAATTAAGACCAAATTAAATTCTAAACCAAATTAAGACCAAATTATCAACATAATAATTTTCCTCGAAACCTTTATTTATTAAGGGATGAAAGGCACTTTTTTGTATTTTTAGCACTTAAAATGCATATACAAAAATGAATACCTTTTAAGGGGTTTTATGAACTTTTTAAACCAAAAATGCATAAAAACATGAAAATTAGTCAGAAGCTCAAAAATGATGAAATGGAACAACTCTAATTTTTTTAGAATTTCTTGAAAATGATTTTTTTTACGAATTTTCTTCTGAATCAGAGTGATTTATAGCAATTAATTCCCAATAAATCACAACAATAAATCATCTCACACCAAAAATATCCAAAATGCATATTTAAGGAAGAATAAGGAGGACTTTAAAATTTAATAAAATGATATGTTAAGACCTAATTTAAAAACAATTAAAAAAATAAACTTTATGCTTTATTTTGAGAATACGAAACATGCAGTGGCAATGAAAATTGGATACAATGTTCAAGAAAATAATGCATAGAAGCTTCGATTATAATAGAATTGTTAGTGCATGTAGTGATTAAATACGAATTTCAAAGCATATATGGGCAAAATACTGTAGAGTTTGATTTTTAGTTCATTACCCAGTCGTCACAAAAATATAAACCAATATGTAAATGATTGATAAACCGAACAATACTTTATTTTTGAAAATAAATGAAAGCCGAAGTTCTAATTCTATGTTCAAATACAAGGGTCTTCTTGCTATTGATTAAGGAAATCAACTAAAGCAAATGCGCAACTGTGTCTTTAATTACCGGATAAAATAGGAGGTTTTCTGCAATTACACAACCTCCTTTCCACATGGTAATCCCACGACAAGGTGTGGCCATCTTATAAACTCAAGGACTTTTGAGGGCATGTGCTCAAATATACTACCCACGTGAGTACTCACGTGTTTGAAGATTTGCTTCCAACATTGAGGAAATAATCCCCGCTTTTCAATCCTACGGCTGAAGCTGATCCACGTAGCTCAAGATAAGGTGTTGATGATGCGATCCAATAGTTCATGATATTCTGCTCACGATTAGCTTGGCGGAGCTCCTCCTCCTTAATTGCTGCGGATGCTAAATCCAAGCGGCACACGCGCGTATCTCTTCTCTCCAGTGGGGCTCAGTATAAGAGGGTAGCTGCTACACCAGTGGTGATGATTCTCCTTGAGATTGGGATGCTCGTGCAAGAAATACTAGGGTTATGGATTCCATTGAATCATGGAGAGGTGGATACCCAATGAATCCTCAGATGATTGCTCTCTGATGATCCTCCGCTGCTGCAAGTTGGGAAGTAGATCGGGTACTCCTAGAAAAAGTAGTGATGCTGCTGGAGGTACTGGTAAACTTCGTTGCAAAGTGCAACTAACGGTTGAAGGACAATTTTTATTACGGAGGTCGAAGCTTCATGGTGGTTGTACCGCTGCTTCGAAAGCGTCGCCCAATGAGATGGAAAGATGGTTGCAGTTGGTCTTAGTTTAGGCGTGATGGTGAGCTGAAGCAATAGAGGATGATGCGTCTTTGCACTGCAAGGAAAACAAGTTTGCCTATAGAGCTATGCTCACAGATGTGGGGTTTGTTTCCACAGAATTAGGCTTTGGCCATAGCATGTCGTGGCCTGTAGCCATAGTTACAAGTATCATCGCGAGAGTTCTCTAACCACGAATATTTTGTGGTCACTACAAATAACCACAGAATTTATCATGGCCACAGTTCTTGCATGGATGCCCTCCTAACATTTTTGAGACTTTAGCCACAGAATTGTAGCTACGAGAAATTAGTGGCCTCGAAATTATCGTGGCCACAAGTTTCCATAACCACATTCTGTGGCTACAACCTGTTTTTCTTGTAGTGTTGGTTGAAGGTGAAGTGTATGAGCAACAAGAACAACTATTGGCTGCATGTTGTGATAGCACTACAAGGAAATGAGTTGTGGTCACAGAATGTGGCTACAGAAACTTGTGGTCACAATAATTTCATGGCCACTAGTTTCTCGTAGCTACAATTCTGTGGCCAAAGTCTTCAAAGAATTAAGGAGGACATTCACGCAATAAGTGTGGCAACGACAACTTCTGTAGTTACTTGTAGTGACCACGACATATTCATGGTTAGAGAACTCTTACGATGAGACTTGTAGCTGCGACTACTGGCCACGACGTGTTGTGGCCAGAATCCAATTCTGTGGTGACAAGCCCCACATTCGTGGGCATAGTTCTGTAGCCACAACTTGTTTTCCTTGTTGTGTAGAAGTGGAAGGTTACTCGATACTGACTTGAATAGGAGAGGGAAATCAACCCCCTCTGTTGTAGATCCAACCCACAATGATGGAGGTCCAATAACTACATGATAGCTTCATTCAATGAGGGAAAAACAAGACCTAAGGGGCCGCTGCATTGCTAATATCTTGATGAATGTGTGTGGTTCCTGAGAGATGATGAAGCTCATTGTTGCCTGATGAGGAGACGGGGAGTTCTGCGCTGCTCAAAGGGGCGTAGGACTCCGGAAGAAGCTTCTAGGTGGGGGGTTGGCGATCCTGACGAGTTGTGCCTACAAAAAGGGAGAGCTCTCTCGAGCACATGTGACTCAAAGGAGGGTAAAGCAGATAGGAAGGGGGACGAGAAGATGAGGTGACTGTGATGGTGTTTTGGGGATATTGGATTTGGGTGTATTGGCTACAAGCTCTGATATGCAGGTGGTAGAAAGGAGCTTTGAGATGGGAGTCTTTGTAAGGTAGAAGAGAAGGTGGCGAGGTCAAGAGGTGATGAAGAAGATTGGATCGGGTGTTAGGTTCTGATTTCGATGAGGAAGATGAAGAAAGTGGAGGTTTACAACAGATAGAAAATGCATTGGGTAATAATGAAGTACAAACTATAATAAGGGAAGAAGCACGAAAATGAAAGGTTTGATACCTGTGTGGGTTCGCCAGAATGCCAGTGAAGCTCGATGGGGCACGCTCTGCTATTACCTCGATTGTCTCCGGTGAGAAGCTAAGAAGCTCAAGAAACAAGCTTGGAGCTGATGCTACATGAACCCATGATCCATAGATCTTGCCTAACCAGAGAAGAGGTCATCATCGACTTCAAGATCCAACACCCGGTGTTGTCACCAACAGACAGGAGCGAGTTGGACTTGTGTTTTTCTCTAGAAATGGAAGATAAATGAAAATGGATGTGATGAGGGAGTTTTCATGGATGAGAATGGGTACAAAGGAGGTTCTGATGATGTGAAGCTCTCCCTTTGGCATCATCTACTAATTCGGAACTTAATTTGAAAGCCAACAAAGACATTTTGGGATGCTCCTATTAACCAAGGAATGGTAAGTGCTTTTCCTTGTGTAGATCCTATTTCTATAGGAACTCAATGAGTTGATCCGCTTATACATTTTATGATTTACAAATGACATGTTCCTCTGTTGCTTTGAGCGATGTACTAATTTTTTGGAATCTAGTGGTGGTAGGTATAATCTCCCCCAAAACAACATTTTCTTTCGGGCCTTTCGACCTATCAGTACGACCTCCTAGAGCAGCTTTTGCCAAAACTCGAGCAGTTTCTTGACAATTAGCTCCGGATATTAAACTTTGATTATTCAAAGCGTGAGAGTGAGGTTGATATGTTCTTGATGATGTGGGGGTGATCAGAGAGGCTTTGGTTCAGAGTGGGTCGCTGATGGATACTGGAGAAGAGCGTGGGAGAGATATGAGAGCGAAGAGTTGAGCTGCATCTCAACAAATATTGGACTAGGATTGGTGGAAAGAGGGAGTGGGAATGGGTGATGAGGTATTAAGTGAGAGGGGAGTTGAACTAGTGGGAACAAACCATGTGGCATTGACTTGACTAGAGAAAGAAAACAAAAAATAAAATGAAAAAAAGCATCAAATGAAGAAGTGGTCTTTATCAGCTTTATAGATCTCAACGAGATCTACAAGATTCATGAAGACCTCAGAAGCAAAATAAATCAATATACACAAGAAATTAATTTTTGAAAGTTTTTTGAAGTCATAAAATATTTTTTTTTAAATTTTATATTTTCTTTGATTTCTGATAATATATTTTTGTAAAAGAAAATGAAATAAAATACTAGAGATAAGTTTACACACAAAACTATTTTTTGGATTTTTAATATTTAAAAAAGCAAATAAAATTAATGAAAAGAAATGTATTTCTAATATACAAAGTCAGAACTTAACATTTTCTTCATTTTAATGTTTTTTAAGATTTTATTTTTAATGGATTTTATTAAAATATAAAATAAGAAATAATTGAAAAACAAATAAATTAAAACAATTTAATTATGCACGTGAAATTAATGAGTGAAATTAGTAAATATTTATAGAGAATAATTAGGTCTCAAAACCGACATTTTGCAAACACACTCTAATTTTTATGAAAGTACTTTCATGGGATAGGTAATTTTATAACTTAAACTTTAAAGTGGGCTTGGTGAAATTATAGTTCATATGGAGTAGGAAATCAACCATGAAATTGGACTTTATTGTTTTTCGGTTCACGATCTAAGAGCATTTATTCAAGGTATACTCATTTTAAATTTTGTGTTTTTATATACAACTTATAAGGAGAATTAGATTAAAAGGAGTTATTATGGGGTTTACTAAAAATCTGTGAAATTTGGGCTATTTACAAGAGAATATGTTCACAATTTCAACTCTATATTTTGTAATTTTTATTCTGAATTAATTCGAGGATTTATTTAAAATATAAATATACAATAATAGTTCATTTGTATCAAGAGTTATATTTTGTTAATTTATTGCATTTAGGAGCATTTATTTGGTGTTTTGTTCATGTATTCAAGCTAAGATTCATATATTGAGAAGAAAAATCACAGATTCATCACCCCCTATACTTAAACTTTGCTATTCTTTTAGCAAACACTTATTTAAAAAGTAAGTAGAAAGAAGAATTTTAGGTTGAATTCCTGATTGTGAAAGTGAAAACAAGACTCATCGATCAGATATCAAGTTTCATAAACTATTCGAAGTAAATTCCCATCTAACTCTCACTCTATTATTCTACTATATAGTTTTTTAAAGAGTATTCTACTACATAGGTAACAGATATGACATTCAGTAATGATTGTCGTATAAAGTGTACAATAGATGTTTCTCCCAAGATCTTAGTATGAGAGGCTAGCTTAGGGACTCAATCATCAACTATAGTCTCAGACTCAAGTCTCAACTCAATCCACCATCTCTTTAGTTGTCAAACTCAAAAATGTGATCATGAAAGGACATATATGGAATGAGTAGGATTATGTCTTATTCTTCTCTCCTCTCATTGTACAAGGGATCACACAGGTGTCATAAAAAGCACACATATTTTTTGGTGTGGATCAACACATCCATCAAGAAGTTCGAACTATGCATCGAGGTGTGTCTTTTGAGAGTATCTAACATACAATTCTATACTAGGCTTGTAGCATTTACAAAGGATATTCCATTTTTCATGCTCACATTGTTCTTATTTGGTGGTCTAATGATGAATAGTTAATGGGCTGATTTAGTTTGATTTCAATGTAATATGACCAATTATCAATTTATCAAAACCAAGCTAAGTAATCTTTGGTGAAGAGAGCTTGGATAAATTATCCTGGATAAGTCCATGGATGTATACAAGGACACATGAATATTAGCTTATTTAATCAAATTCTAAATACCTAAGTTAAGTGGATCTAATGTGTGCCTAGTTAAGTGTACAAACAAACTGAATGCATAACTTTTTATTGGTTTTATAATGTAAGTTAATTTAACATATGATGCTGCATAATGACATACAAAACAATACATACAAATGCACAAAATAAAAGCTACACTAATGCTCCTAAATTAATCGATAAATATCAAAGTGAATTTTTAACTTAATAAGCTCTAAATTGATCTATGCTTGCTTCAAATTTCAATTAAACACACCAATGTAGCTATTTGAGAGCCTTTCCAATTTTAAGAAATAAACCCTAGATACCCAACTAGGTAATTTATGAAAATAAATAAATTATTAAACAACTTAATTAAGGTCTAATTCCTTTGAATAAATCCAGGTGTATCTCATGCATTCAATCAAGATAATATATAAAAATGATGATTACTTTAATAAAATGTACACAAGATAAGTTTCTGATTTCTATTTGAACAAACACAAATCAAATCAAGAACTTTATTATGCAAATTAGAGATCATCAAGAGAGCTTTTAAACAAGACAACAACTGTTCAATTTGGATAAAAGATGCTCTAGATATTAAGTTATTAATCTAGGGGTCTATTTACAATAGAACATGAAATAAAAATACATAAAATAATTATAAATAAATCCAAATCAGATCAAAATACAAATACATAAAGTCGTTGGTCGTTATCTTGTAATTAACACAAGGCGTGATTATTTCTGGAATAAATCAGAGCCGATGGGTTTCTATGCAATTTATCTTGAGCGCGCATGTGCGTCACACAAGGGGTCCTAAGCTCAGGTGAGCGTGAAGGATTGGCGTCACGCAACTCGTTCTGATGCTTCGACTCCATCACAACAGGATACCTGGAAGCAGTTGATTGGGCACGATAACAACCATAGGATCATAAAAGTCTAACGACAACTGCTATCTAGGGTATTCTTCTCCTCCATCACGACACGATTGAGATGCTTGGGCTCCGATGAACTCTCTTCTCCACCTTTGCTGCCTTTCTCATCAATCGAAGGCCAGGGAATGTTATTGAGACTCTGGTGAAGAAGATGTCAATCTAAGAAGTCTGCTACATGGCCTGGAATGCTGGATCAAGGTGATATCATCAGAGGCAGAGGATCTCACTTGCACAAGGAATTAAGCACTTGCACATGTTAGTGGATGTTGCCGAAGCTAGGGGTGGTCTTTGAACTGAAATGGAAAGGCTTAATCAGATACTGAAAATGAAGCCCTAGTGGGTTCATTTCCTTTTCAAGGGAGTGAAGAGATCGAGGTGGAGGAGGTGGTAGAGAATCGGAAGAATACCAATAAGATGTACGCAAAATGACTGATGGATCGTGAAGGTGTGTTCAAGTGATGGGAGGATGTGTGTGCTATTATAAATAAATTAGGGAAAATCATTTAAAACAAAGAACTTTGGAACTGAGGTGTACCGCGAGATGAAGAAGAATAAGGAAATGGTCGGAGGGCGAGGGGATGGGGTCTAGAAGACCTCTAGTCTTCACTTTATGCTTCGACTAGGAGTGGATCTTGAGCATCTCCTTGGTACGGCTACGACACGACCTAAGAGGACGTGGATCTCGTCGGAGATCATGGTTGAACTGAGAACAAAATGGTATATATGACAAGAGAGGAGGGCACGCGAGGTGGTTGGAGAATTTGGAGGAAGTTTCCCTAGTGAAGGGTTGCAACCCTTTGCAAGGGCAACTGTAAGAGGAAGGGGAGAGACGTAGCTACCTTATGATCTAGAGCTTAGACGGTTGAGGAGAATGCATAAGCGGATGGGGAGGATGAACATAGTCAAAAAGATCAGATGGCTAGAAATGAGGTAGGATGGAATGGATCTCAGACTTTTGATCAAATGATCAGATGACCTCAAATAGAGGCTGGGTATTATAAAGAGGCGACCATGTGGCTAGCGGAGATGGGGCCATGTGGCCCAATCAATAATTAATAAAATGGTAATAAATCATATTAAATAACAAATGATGCTAAATGGAAAAAATGTTTACCACAAAAATTGTGTATCTTTTCAAGATCTACAACT
Organism: Ottelia alismoides; assembly: GCA_037367405.1. Lineage (NCBI taxonomy): Eukaryota > Viridiplantae > Streptophyta > Magnoliopsida > Alismatales > Hydrocharitaceae > Ottelia > Ottelia alismoides. The sequence continues at coordinate 831,058 of JAZKJV010011370.1, forward strand.
TTCATGCATAACTCCCAAGTCAAATACATTATATATGCATACTTATTATTTTCACAAGTATTTTTAATAAATAAAAATACTTCTTTTATTACTTTTTTTTAATTTTTTTGGAACTGTATATAATAAATAATATATATACAATATCAAAATAATTTTTGTATGATTTTTTAATATAAAGAAACACAAAAAATAAAGGAACCATAAACACATGTCATAGGTACATATTTATATACATTACTTAATAATATTTATTTACATGATGTGGAATATTAAATCTAATTAAATACTTGTAAATGAATTAACGAGCTTAATATAGATGGATGATTAACAGAAACAAAAATGATGAATATGAGCTTCATCACCTAATAGCAATGGGAAGAGAAGATATTGTGGCCTACATCCTCTTGGTCCAAGTGGACTCTCAAAAGGTTGGAAGCGCTTCCTATTTTCATTTTTTTTGAAATTTCTGGAAGTTTTTTTAGCTTTTTCTTGAACTTGGCATATGAAGTGTAATGGTAGTTCCTTAGCTCTTACCAAGCCAATATGGATTGATCCACAATTTTTAAGGTTGTAAACACTAGCACCTATGATAAATCAAGTTAGTATAGGGAACCTTGTCACCATGCTGGCTTCATGTTTCATGAATTTATTCTAGACTCATTCCAATCTTTGAGAACCATAAAATCATGTCCCAAATTTAGAACCCATATCCCAAATCCTTGGCGAAAGGGTAACTCATTACCAAGTACAAGCAATTATGCAAGTAAGGTTATGGTCATATTCATTTAAGCATAAAGATTCTTCATGCAATATAACACGTATACCCTCAGTCCACGTACTTTTAATACATTAAGTCTATGACCTCAATTATTAAGAGTGGTTGAGACTCGAAGTTGAGAGTTCTCAGAATCAAGAAACATGATGTATGACAAGTCTTGTGTGCATATGAGAATGTTAGGAATAAAACCTTATTAGTAATTTTTGTTATGTATTTCTTTCAAAAGGCTTTTTATTTTTTTTATAATGGTTTTTTTGAAAGAATTTTTTGTTTTTTTAAATATTTGAAAAATAGTATTTTTACTAAATTTTTATGCCCCCTAATTTACAACAATTTTCATAAAAGGTTGTATTATTTACAAGTAAAATAAGAATATTACAAATTTTATACTCTTCACAAGAAATTACCCGCAACCACTTATTTTATTTACAAACAAGTCAAAGTACAAGCTATGGGTAAAGTATATATGTAATGCACACATAAACACCCCCTTATACTTAGCTTGTACGATGCCCTCATGGAACAGAGTGATATAAAAACGTAACTCATACTAAGAATAAATGGGTGAAAATAATAGAAGTTATTCGGGCCCCATATACTTAGTATTTTGAGGACCTAAGTATAGAATAAGAATAAAAATGAGGTGGTCTATGTCAAGAGAAGAATAATGAATATAAGTAGAGATATAAAAAAGTCAACCCTCAATACTTTAATTATAATCATTCTATGTATGAGAGAGAACACAAGACTAGGCACTGATCAGATTGCGAAAGAATATACAAAAAGAAAATAAAAAGAAAAGAAAGAGAAACTCGAGTTATTTACCCCCTATACTTAGGATATAGTCATCCTAGGAATAGAGACACAATGAAAATGAGATGGAACTAGCACCAGTGATGCAAATCACAAGGAGGGCGTAAACAAAAAGAAAACCAATATAAGGTAGAGATAAAATGTCCATGGATAAAGAAGGTTTTGTGGTTGATGACAAGGATCTTGCTAGGGTCTAAAATACTATCCTCATGGAGAGAGAAAATAAAATGTCATCGAGGCGACCACATCCACGAATCGCTGGCCTCCAATGCACTTTGAGATGCATCGACTTCAAGAAAGTCGCTCTAAGTCCACCGGGTCCTCGCACAAAAAGATAAAATTTATGTCAAAGAGAGATATCAAAATATATACAAAAATAAATAAAGAAATAATTAGGAAAAATGAAATAATTACAAGGAGGTTCGGGAGTAAGACAACCAAGTGAATGGACAACCTAAATCTAATCTTCAAAAATAATCCTAAGCCGTTTTCCTCCCTAGCAACGGTACCATTTGACATGCTAGTGAATCACCCTATTCTAAATACGTAGTCTTATTGTAGTCGAGCAATCAGGATCGATCAAAAATTAACCACACAAATCAATGAATCAATGAATTAATTAATATGTGGTTTTATCTATTTTTAACCTGAGCAAGCCCCAGGGTCGACTCGAGGATGCAAAGGAACAACGCCGGATCAAATTTAACGGGTTAGCTCACGGTTTCAAGCGAATTTTTTTTTGTAAATTTTTTATTCGATAAAAATGCAAATGCACAAATGCGATTGAATTAGGTTATTAAGAAATCAAGCAAATTAGCTAAATTAATTTTAATGTGAAATTAATTCAATTTAGCCAAATTATATTTTTTCCTAAAAACATAATCCAATGGTGAATGCAAAATGTATTTTTTTTGGAATTTTTAGATTATAGATGCAACAATGAAAATTACGAACTTTTTATGGGTTTATATGTTGTTTTTCGTGCAAACAGAGGGCAAAAATTATGAAATTTTTACTGGAACTTAAACAAGATGAAATTAAGGATACTAATTTTTTTTGGAATATTTAGAGAATATATGTATTTTTATGAAGTTTTTACTGAAATAGAGTTGCTGTGAGTATTTAATTTCTAATAAATCCACTAAATCAAATAATACTGAAAGAGATTTATCTAAAAAGAGATTTGAAATTTCGTAAAAATAATATTTATGGATTTAATTAAAAATCAATTACATAAATCACTCAACAATTTATTTTAGGTAAAAGACATATCCATTTTTGATGAAATTTGGATATTAATTAAAGCATATTCATACGCATCATCTATTGTTTTCACAATTTTTTGATCAAATATTAATTAAATATGAATGTAAGACCATGAATTAGGTAAAATAAGCATTTTTCACCAAAACATATTTAATTAATTACACAGTGCTCATAAAAATCCAAATAAACATCCAAGAGATAAAGAATTAAATAATCTATAATATGAAATTTTTGTATTAAAAATTGATGCAAAATTGATGTCCCAATTAATAAATAAATATATGGGTGTCTTTGCAATACAGAAACTAAAACTTAAAATGTGCACTAGGGCACTTTTGAAATAACGAAAATGTACATGGAATAAAGTGTAATTATCACAAAAAATAAAAGAAATAAAGAGGACCTTCAACGTGGGAACGGGGGTTCCTAGGCAAGCGGAGAGCATGAGGCTGAGGATGGCCGATAGGAGGCGCTATATGGATGGGTGGTCGAGGGGCTGGTAGAGAGAGAGGACGTGCCTACATCAGAGGTGGTGCAGCTGGCGGTCGCTGGAGAGGCGTGCGTGCAGCCGTAGCTGAAGGCGGTACCCGCACGAGGAGCGGTTGGCGACTGCTGGAGGGGCGCGCGGTGCTGTGACTGCAGAGGAGCAGCAAGGGTGGGGCACGATCTGGAAGCGGTGCGGCTAGTCCGCAGAGGAGGGACACGCCCACACAAGAAGGTGCGGAGGAAGCTGTGGCTAGTGACCACAGGTGGAGGGCAACCACACGTGGGGGGAGTAATGCGGTCAGTGGCCAGGGAGCAGGGGATGCTTGGTCATGGTTGGAGGTTGGCGGAGGAAGGGTGGGACGATCTGCCGGAGAGGGAGCGGCAGTCATGCTACGGTGGCGTTGACGGAAGGGGAGACCTACAACCGTTTTTATTTTTTTGTGTTTTGATTTTCTATTTTCCTATTTTTTGTATTTTTTGTTTAATAACAAATGAAAATGTAAAAAATGGAATGAAGAGGTGGTGTTGGTGATGTATGATGATGATAATGATGTAAGAATAAAAATAAAAAATATGATAATGAGTTGGTGTGCGTTTGATGATGAAAATGATGGTGGTGAGGTGATTATGGATTAAGAAAAAATGTGTCGACGCTCAATAATACCAGGGGCTTTCACTTCTACACGTCTTCGTTCGTGATCGCCTAAAGAACCTCTGTTATCAATGGGTACTCCCAAAGCATCGACCACACAACCTAACAAGGATTTTCCTGCGGGAACATCCACAATAGACCCAATGCGCTTGACAAGATCTCCTTCTTTAATAGCGGTATCACTACCAAAGATGACAATACCTACATTCTCATTCTCAAGATTCAAAGCGATTCCTTTGACACCGCTGGCAACTGCAATTATATATCAGGGGCTTAGGTACCGCTTAGACCCCAAAAGACGTACATGATAGGACTAGGTGACTAAGGGTGCGGCGAAGAACTATCGCGATAGTAAGAAGCATCAAAAAAGAAATCTGTTGTATATATATTCGAACTGGTCATATTTCTTTTTATAGAGAAATAGAAGAAGCCATACAGGGGTTTTGTCGGCCCTACTCATATACCAGCTAAACTCAAACTAAATAATTATGTGATATCCATGAAAGTTTGAGTCTCTTCGAGGTATCACAATTCTGGAAATTGATACGTGAATCAAGATTAACTTACCTGTGATTCGGCGGATTTTGGAGGAACTATGCTGCAACTTCTATTGCGGCCTTGAGAAGGATGGCGGAATCCTTCAAAGCTAAGCGAGCCTGATTGGAAGCTCGCGACACGACAACGGTGTGCCACGGATCTCGCCTTTGAGGTTGTCATTTCTCAACTCATCTCCTATAGCTGTCACCTGGAGGATAAATGGGCTCAACCTCTCTTCTCTCGAAATGGCGGATGACGAATAATGAGGGAGGAGAAGAGAATAAAAAGGAGGAGGAAGAAGTTAGAAAAGAGGTGGAGAAAGTGGTGGAAGATGAGGGAAGAATGGGGAGTTGGTGACTTGGATGGCAAGTTGGAGTAGATAAGAAATAAAAGGAAAAAATTATAAAATATAAAAGAAAATAAGTAGGCTACTAAAAATAATGAAGAGAAAATAAAAGTAGAAAAAAATTAATAAAAATAAATAAATAAAATAATTAAATAAATAGTAAAAAATGAATAAATAAAATAAAATAAAATAAATTACAAAAATAAATAATTAAATAAAAATGGGGATGACATGTAGGGGCCTTTGGAGCTGCCACGTGTTGCGCCCAGAAAATTCAGGAATTAAATGTACATAAAAATAATAAAGAAATAACAAAATGGGTCAAATCAAAAAGTGGTCAACACAAAAGTTTTTTTGTCTCGATGAGGTCTACAACTTTCGTTAGGATTGAAAATCAAAAGAAGTCATCTATATAAATTATTTTTGAAGGTGTCTTATAGATATAAAATACCGAATTTTTATCTTTTACAAATTATTTTTGTCATTTTTAAATAAGAGAAAAATCAAAATAAAAGTAGAGAAAATATAAAAAGAATATTTAAAACTTATTTCTTTTGGATTTTCAATAATGAATAAAATAAAAAGATAAAATGAATGGTATTTTAGTCAATATATACAATATTTAATAGGGGCCCAAAACCCAAATTCCATATACGATCTTCGATTTTTATGAAATTAGTCTTCTTTTGAAGGTCTTTGAATGTATATTACTCTAAAAGTGAGTAAACCTGAATCCGGCAGTGTGTGAGAGAGATATATGTGCTTTTAAGGTTCTTAATCTCAAACTAGGACTCGGGTTTTATTGGACAATATTACAAGTTAGTATTTTTTTAATATTTTTCCTTTATTAGTGTTAGTAATATATACACTATAGAGTTGATTTTATTGGATTTGTGGTTAGTATAAAATAGATACAAATAGGTGAATTTGGCTAATATATAGGTGAATATGCAGAAGTGAATTTGGCTCTTATTTAATGCACATATTAATGCTAAAATGCACATATTATTTCTACATGCATGAATGGGAATAATGCACAATAAATGGAAATATGCAGCTAATTACTGAGGATCAAAGCTTTATTTTCAACTTTTAGTGTGATGAATCACAGATTCATCACCCATACATCCTGCATACTGGAAGACCTAGAATAACCCTGAAGTTTTATATCTATTTAGTCTGTCTTCTTCAGCGTTCTATCATTAAGTTTCTCATTTGATATTGGGATTTGGTATCGATCATATACTTTCCAAAAGCATATATCACACCTAAGTATTGATCATATACTTTCCAATAGCATATATCAAATCTACAAATTCTGTCAAACTTCAAAAGCGAGACGACCGGGCACGGAATTTGATCCAAATGTCTCATGAGTGAGCTCATGTCTTCCAGTTCAGTAAATGGACCTGTATGATCCCTTTGAGAGATCGTATTACCAGTATGCCCTTATATACATTGCAGTGCATCGATGTATAGACCTTGATTAGGCCATCAGCCTATCGGTCTGCTAAATATACATATAGTAACACATCTATCTCAGGTCAGAGGATGCGTGCCTATATTGTGACAACATACGACATAGATCTTGTTTATCTCTATCTCATTAAGTCAACTCTTTGACCTAACTTATCTAACACCTCCGAATCTATATTCCTATGCAGAGGACCTGCATCAAGAGGTTGTTCAGATATCAACCCATTAGAGAAATGATTTCCATTTCCTACTCAGATGGAGATCCTCTCCTAATAATCATTTGACGAGCTTAATTAGTCCTCAATATAGCTCTTTAAATATTCATCCAAGCACCAGTCTCTATGATTCAACAATTGAATCACAAGCTGTATGATCATTAAGATGGCCATGGTACAAAAACCTAATTGTACTGAAGAACCTATTATGCAAATTAGTTATTCTTCATTTCATATTAGGGAACGATATTTGCAATAACATTTTTTTCATAATGGCCTGCATGGGATTACATGTCCAACAATCTCCTACTAGCCCAAAGAGCCATTAATGGAAACCCACACTCATGTGAAAATCATAAGCTATTTAATATAGCTAGGTAAGCTGATCAGTCACTCTGTTTCCGAGAGGCTACGCCGAATCCTTTTATGATACTTGCATATCTCCTAGTAATAGTGCACACATCCAATGCGAATGTTGCAACTTATGCAACCAATACCTAATTTTATGGTAGTTATAATGTATGATACTACAATTCAATAGTCATTATAACCAGTATGTAATTTCTATCATCCTTATCACGATGCTCCAGAAATCTCTGTTTCTTAAGCATAAGACCCAGTCTTATGTCTTATAAGTCATTTGTAGTTAAGACCTTTTAGATCACTATCTATAAAGTCTTAAGTTCTTGAAGATAATACTTTGAGATCACTATCTCAAAAAATCTTGTCCTCTTTGAAGATATCGTTATTACTGCAATCAAGTTTTTTATCTCCATAGTAGGATTAATAACAATTACTACTCCCACTACATGGCAGATATCTAGCTTTTGTACACAAATACCATACACTGAGCTTCCCATAGCTAATGCATTAGGGTATGTAGATTTGGCATTCACATCATCAACTCTTTGAGGTGCTATCCCTTTAGATAGGTTAGTACCATATCTTAAGGGAAAGAAGCCTTTCTTGGATTTTTCTAGACATGGAACATGTCCAAGGTGTACCACTAATGTGATTGTCCCAATACCCTCTTCTCTTTGGTTCTGAACATTTTCAGAACTAAGATCTTAAGAGGTGTCCTTGAGATCATATCTCAAGGTGTTGAATAGCCAGACTATAAAACACTTATCATTATCCTTATATCATTCCAAATGATTAGGATTTCATCTACATTTAACATGATACACACAACGACACTCCTACTAAGCTTCACAAGGTCCACAGATAGAGTTATTCAGTTTGCGCACCTTGCTTTCCTCAACTATGAAGCCCTAGGGATCCTTCATATTGATATAGTTAGAGAGGTATTTATAAAGGAATGCAATATTGACTTCCATCTTGTAGATGTCAAAGTCAAGTTGTGTAGCTATGGTTAGCAATAATCTGATGAGTTTAAGCATGACCACTAGAAAGCAAGTCTCATCGTAAGCGATATCTTCTTTCTGTGTGTATCTTGAGGATATAAACCATGCTTTGAAGATCTCTACCTTCTCACTAGATTCCCTCTTTCTCTTGAAGACCCATTTACACCTAACAGGTTTTACCCTTATTGGTGGATCCTCGAGGGTCCATATACAACAATTGTATATGAAGTCTGCTTTAGACTTTATTGCTAACATCCATCTTTCCATGTCATGATCCTCAGAAGCTTCATCATATGAAATCAGATCATTGTCAGACTTAAGTGACACATGGAATCCATCCTCTAACTCATTTGAAGAGGTTTGAGTGTTACATCTTTAATTATCCTTTTAGTATCTAATTTCAGGAGCCTCGTTATCTTAAGATTAAATGAGTTCCTTTACTTTATTTTTATCTTGATTCTCAAGAGAGTCATCATCTAAGAATCTTATCCTTAGAGATGAAATCTTTTAAGAATCTCAATGTCATAAAGTAGGTATCCAATACCATCCATTATTTTCCTAATGAAGCAACACTCCCTGGTGCTAGATTCCAGCTTATTTGCATCCATGACAAAATTATGGACCAAGCAACCCTAAATCATCAAGTGTCCAATACAAGGCTAGGTTCCAAACCATAGCTTATGAGGGTTTTCAGTTTAGAAATGCAAGGAATCTTATTAAGGATATATATATATATATATATATATATATATATTGTAGTCTCTACTACATATATACCTAGAAACTAAGAAGTAATTATGCTAAGAGTAATCATTGAACAAATCATGTCACACATGATCTAATCGTATCTCCCTACAACTCTATTGAGTTTAGGTGTATTAGGAGGAGTGATATAGGAATGATAATCTTTTCTCCATAAGGTATTCCTTGAATTCATCTAATATGTACATGCTAACATGTTGGATCAAATTCATTTCATCTTCCTTCAGACTTTGGTTCTAAAATTAAATTGTTAAATTATTGAACATTTCAAAGGTTTCTAAGGTGAGGGAAATAAATCTCATATCACAACTAATCATCGAATGATATCATATATGATCAATATTTATTATGATACAGATGATCCACATACATCAATATGTTTGAGATCTTGAATACCTTGACATCTTACACCATTCCTAGAGAAGGGTGCATTGGACTGAATATAATATTCACAGGTATGTAAGATTTGAAATTTCAGACATTCTAAAGTTTCATCTCTTACTAGTTTATTGGTCTCATCAGTATACATATGTCAAGCATTGTTGCCAGGTCATTATCAAATGATCTCCATCCTCCTATTGATATTAAAAGGTTTAATTTCCAGTATTAGAAATATTAATGAACCATTCATTAATTTTCTAATTTGATAGAGTCCTCTAAATGTTAGATTACTATCTGAAATACATCCAACATAACTCTTTATGATAGGTCTATTCCAGATATCATGTTTATTTCCAACAGTTATAATTAAATAATTAGTGTATTCTAATATCTAGGTCATAGAGACATTCTCTAAGACTAAGGGCTCTCCCACTGAAAATATGAAGTCTATCTATCCAATGGATATTGTTGCGACAATTACATCAATATCCATGTGGATGGCTGTTAAACCTTAAGATCAAATTTTCTAGTCTTTTAAAACATATGAAACCAATTACAAGTGTTAACAAAAGAGTGAGATACAATTATTAGACTTTGATTTTACCCAAAAAGAAAGTCAATTTCAATTATTACATGTAGATGTAAAATATGCCAATGTACTATCCGAATCCTTCTCGAAGGATGTTAGATAGTCTAGATAGTCATACTATCAATACATCGGCTTGTTGCACTATTGGCATTCATCCAACTCTTTGGATGTTATATGGAAGTCATAGAAGTAAAGTCGACTATTTGACTTTCCTTCTTACTTGGGTTCGACCCTTGCTTCCACTGCACTCCCTTCATCTATAAGCAATCATTGCTTAAGAAAGAGGATCTCTACAAAAGATTTTAATATAAGAGTATTTCAATATTTATACATGCTTCATTTAATTTATACGATATGAATATTATGAAGCTTCATGAAAGACTAGAGTATATATAGTAGAATGATGACTCTCATCATATCTACATACATCTTAACTCTTAAAGACTTTGGTTCATGCATGCACTCAAATATTTTGAATACATCATCTCTTATCGAGCCACCATTCTGCATAATGCAGTGAACCATGTCATTCATGATTAAATGTCAAGAGCACATATGTATGCCATAGTATCTTCTTAGGTTTTGTAAGGATTTTCTATAATTACGATCATCATCAATATGATACTTCCAAAGCACACTTAATGAGATATCAAAACTATATAGATACGCAAACCTAAGGCTATTGTCTACTTAATTATCATTCCTCATTATTATGAGGAAACTTGCACGTTGCAATCACATACATTATGTGTACAACTACAAGTACAATATCTTGATCATGGATCCAATCCATGATATTTTACTGGTTATTATTTAGTATTGAGCGGGTTTAACGAGAATTATATGAAATAAGATATTTGCATAGGTAAATATATACTACCTTGATTTAGGAATTTTTATGTAAAAGTTGTCTTGCCTTGTCCACTCAGAAAGTTCATTCTCTTATTCACTTTCAAAGCAAGAGATACGCTTACCATTATATCTCAAGCAAGATCAGGGATCTCCATCTTACCTTTGGTACATCCCAAAAATATGAGAACTTGTAACTTAGATAAAAAGAAGCGGGAACTCATTCTGCCTGGTAAGTCCAACTTGCATTTCCCAATTCGGTCTTTAACACTTGGGCCCATCACTCCTAAGGTGATGTTGACCCGTTGTTAATTGAACCAACCGTCAACAGGAATAGAACTCTCTATACACAATCCAATATCGCCCCAATAATATAAGGACTCGATATTGGGGTCACTACGCATACGACCTTACTCTTTCGAGAATAAAAGAGCCTGATCTAGATGCGCTTGTATGTCGGAGTTATCACTTCAGACATGCATCTCTTACATACAATCCCTGGGGACGAAACCCTTTCCCTTGACGGAAGATCGTGGATGTCACTTATGTGATCCTCCATATCCCATTCAAATTTTAATTAACTATTATGAATCATATTCACATAATTAATTCTTCCAAGGGAAGTAACAACTCTATTCATAATAGAGAGTTTTTATTGGATATAATTAATTCAATCATATTAAACCAATTATCAATCCACTTTATCAACCAACAAATACTTTTAATTATTACTTGAAGGATGGTATAATCTCAAAATACGTATTATTAGAATTTTAGTAATTAGAAAAATAAATCACGATCATTTCAAGCAATATATTTTCCTTACCCCTTGTCATGTCCAGTACCGATGAGAGTGGGACAGACCGCTTACAGAGCAACCTACTATTCGATCCTTGACTAGACACCATATCCGCCTCAGGTCAGGATAATACGATTTGATCATTTTGTATTTGAGATGATAGTCAATTTTTCAACCGAAGTTATACCATATAACATTCATCAAAACATTTTTGATTAATATTATAAGGAGAATTGCTAAACAAATCCCCAATCCTATTCAGGCAACTATGTTTGTTGGAATTGGTGTAACTAATTGTGATCAAGATCAATTATCTTATCAATTTTGGTAAAGGCAGTGCCATTCAAGGAAATAATCATCATCATTAAATAGTTCACAAATATTCATCAATAATTATTTCAGGAAATTAATAATTAATATTCATTAATTTAATTGAATGACAATCACTAGTTTTATGATCAATTATGTAATTTACAGTAGTCATCTATACTTACTAAAATTAGCATAACTCGATCAAATAAAATCCAAATCATGCAAAATAAGTTTCTTTGATTTGCCAATTTGATTTATAACATAATCCAAGTGATGTTCATGCATTTCTAGGTGAACTAAAACTATAATTAACTCTTTAATTACATCAAGATTTGCCATCCTTGAAACAGTGGATACATGTTCACTAAAATGATCATAACTTGAGCAAACAGATTCCAAATCACGCAAACTCAAGTCCCACGATTTTCTTATTTAATGGAAATAGAATCCTAATAAACTCACATTGTAAGAATTTAAACATGGCAAACAATCACACAAATATAGGGTTGTGTGAACAAAATGCGATGAAACTTCACACAAATTAAAATTCCCATGTCATCTTAGGTTTCTGGATCATAAGCTAAATCTCCAACCTGGCTATGATACCACTTGAAGGATATGGGAAAATGCTTAAGAGTATCATGGAAGCGTGGAGATTGAATCTTATGCGATCGAGAGCGACTAGTTAGACTAGTTGCATGGGGCAACACCACATGATCCAAGAACACTTCTCGGATCATTTCATCTAAACCACAAACAAGATATTAGGGTTACCTCTTGAAGCATGGTTGCAATCAAGCCTCTAAAGGAAGAGACCTCCTGTCTCAAGTCCGATCCGACGGAGGAGATGCTTGCGAGCGCGTTGATGAATGCATGCTCCTCACAATCTATGTTGATCCACTTGTTGAGAAAAAGAGAGGGGACGGCCATGAGAAATTAGAGAGAGAGAGAGAGAGATTATTGTATTTCACATTGTGTGTGTTGTAAAATAAAAGACTAGAGCTACCCTTCTATTTATACTATTTTGTATGTCCATTGATTACAATCTACATGCTCACAAAATTAATGGTAGAGATTGATTTGTGCTTTCAATCAATGGCCATGATCTTGTTGTGTTTTAATTACCAACAATTTATCAATTTGAAGTATATTAATTATGTTGCAAATATATTTACAACACATTTAGTTTACATTCAAATCAATATCATGCAGGAACAAAGGAAAGAGAGACGTCCTTCCTCATATAGAGTGGACGACCATACATGGAGTGGACTCCATGGTTATGCACTCCATATATATGGAACGTGTCTCTCATTTTCTTATTTTGGTGAGATTCCAAATCTCTCCAAAATCTCACAAATGCAGCAACAATTGTTTCTGATAATTGGGATTTGTCGATGGTCAAAATATGTCACACACAGGGCGGAGACACATTCATTGTGGCAACCCACAAGAAACCTCAATTAACCAACAATTAACCCACAAATAAATATAAGGCAATGCAAAATAAATTGTGGAGTTAAAATTTCTTATAACTCTGCAACAAATATGTGTATAGGTGCAAGTATGTGTAGAGGTCGAACACATGGAGCAAAAAGGGCAGATCAACCAATTAGAGGCACAAAAATGATTGTGAGCTTCTTTGTCTATTTTTACGTGGGTGTTTAATTTTAATTTTTTTATTTTATTTTTTTTATATTTTTGTATTTTGTTTTTAATTTTATAGTTTTATATTTTCTTTTATATTTTGAGATTTTTATATTTCTTTTCTTTTAATATAGCTATATATAGAATATATATACAATGTAAGCTAATATAATTATAAATACTAATAAAAAGGTCAAAATATAGAAAATAAAATATTTGTTGGTTTTAATATTTTTTACTATTTTGTGACTTTTCAGAGAATTTTGCTTATTTTTATATATTTTTAAAGTAAAACATATCCTACATCAAGGATTTAATAAAGAGACTGAATTAAAATAGAGATGAAAAATAGCAATAGTATCAAAATTTCTCAAAATTAATTTTATTTTATAAATAATAATATAGAGAAAAATATAAAATAGAACACTATTTCTAATTTTTTTGGTATTTTATAGATTTTTATAAAGGATGTTGGTGTTTTTCATTTTTTAAGAATTTCCTTTTTCTATTTTTAATGATTTTTGGTTTGAATGCTAAAAACACTTAAATAAACAAAACATATATTTTTTTGGAATATTTTGAGATGATTTTATATTTTTTCAGTATTTTACAAGCATAATAGGTAAAAATGCTCTAAATGATTTTTAATAAATATATAAACATCTTAAATTGCAAAAATAAATTTATGGATGAAAATACAAGCAATCAAGAACATACACATATGTTTTGGGATTTTTCTGAGCACAATTTCTATTTTAAATAAATAGGACAAACACACAAAAATGTAATTACTAGTAGGGGCAAAAATGTAAATAAATTGAAGTAAGCGTGGCTTTTCAAGTCCGCCGTCAAATCAACCCATGGAAACTACCAAGCTGGAGTACGGTAGGGACAGACCGGTGGAGCGGTGAAATGATGTCAAAACATGCAATTTCACCAAAAACATACAACTTAAGTTCAACTTAATAAACTAAAGACAAATAGCAAAATATGCAGGGACCTCCGTGCAAAATGTGCACCTCATGTGGAAGGCCACGTGAGGTGAGCTGACAGAGGACTAACATGCAAATATGAAGAGTTCTGGGGTCTTTTGCAAATATTACAGAAATTAAATAACGACAGATGAAAGTTTAAATACTAATAATTAAATACAAAAGCTTCTAGTTGTAGTTGCAAAATACCCAATACGAGCACGGATCCAACGATTGATAGGAGCCGACTTGCCATGCGTCACGCCCTAATGGCACGATGACGGTTCAGTGATAGCGATCAAGATCAGATTGCCCCGCAGATCTGACGGTCTGGAGTGGGGCTAATCCAACAATCCTCGGTCAAATTGGGCCTTTCTCTCGATCCTATAGTGGAGAAGGGCAGTGGAGGAACTGGTAAGAAACGTTGGTGATGCGAGCTTCCTCCGCCAAGATCTATCTGCTCCTTCATCTCTAGCAGCTCCGCAAGTGTCCCAGATGCTCATGGCAGGTTCCTCTATCTGTTGGTGGGGCACACAAAACCTAAAGTTACACCAGAGCTCCTCCACAAAGTCAAGGAATGTGAGGAGCTCTAGGTACCTCCGACTATGGGTCAAAATCACCCCTAGCGGTCCTTTGTCCTTCGTTCCTTCACAAAAACATACCGGGATAGAGGGCAAACTACCTCGCCCCAATTAGAGGGGAATGGAAGGCATGCGAAGTGGTACGGTGGTGTCCTGGCGAGGTGGAGGAGGTAGAGACACCCAGATCTTGCTCCAGGTGTAGCCAAGGTGAATGAAGTGCATCGGAGCGTGGAGAAGCAGCTGGAAAAGATGGTGGTGGAGGTAGGTGGGTCGGAATTATGGTGGAGCACAGTGAATGGGTTCACTGGAGCGGAGCTCCGTCGAACTACGAATTGGGTGGTTTAATGCTAAGTATGTAATGAAAGGCTAAACAAAAATGCTAGAATTAAACCTAGGATTAAAAGCAATAGAAAACATAAAAGATAGGGTACCTCGAGTGGAGCTACACCACGTGATCAAACCTAGACGGCCAGGTGGCCGGAGATGATGGTGGAACTGCCCTCGCCTTGATGGTGAAATGGTAGACATGCGAGACTCAAAATCTTGTTCTAAAGAGCGTGGAGGTTCCAGTCCTCTTCAAGGCATAATATGGAGAATGCTCGAATGAGTAATTCAATAACTGATCTCGGATCTAATTGAGATTGATATACTTAGTATCTGTTGATATGAAGTCTTCCGACTATCCTCACGATCCGAGTACGAGCTGTTGGAATTGGAATAGGTTCGGCAGTGGATCACGAAATCTTGGCCATCTTATCTATCAAATGAACGAGGAGTCTGTTTTGAAATCGTCCGCCCTGCACCCTCGATCCAGAGCATAAAAGAGGGAAGTCAAACGATGGCCAAATAGGGTTTAAAATGGGAAGGAGCTTGGAGAGGGGGTTTTGTACATGTGGACGAAATGGTGGATAGATCAAGGTACAACGAGTGAATCATCAATCCAATCCCCGAGATTTCATGTAGGCGTGCATGAGGGAAGATCGAGGAGAAAGGTCCAAAAGGATCTAGGCCGATTGGTGAAAGAAGCAGCATGGAAAAAACCGAGAACATGGGGTCAAACATGGTCTGACAAACTAGTAGGTGTATGCCAGCTAGTTGACCAGGATCAACTAGCAGAGCCTCCTGGCTGGTCCATGTAGACCAACCAGGAAAAACCTGCCCAAAAAAGATTTATAAATCAAAATAATTATGAAATGATTTTATTAAAATAAATTTATAAAATAAATTTATAAAATAAAATTTGTATCTTATTTTTTTATATTATTTTATTATGATATTTTTTATTTTTCGAGGTGTTTTATTAGGAGTTGGTTTTTAGGGTTAATTCATAGGTATATTCATCTATGTTTTTGGTCTTTTATTTTCATCTTATATTTTTGATTTTATTATTTTACTTTCTTATTTTATATATTTATAACTTATTTTTATATACTTTAATATATTTTTATTATATTTTTTTGATATTTTATGTATGCTTAAATAAATAGGTATATAAAATATATATGTATACTTATAGGTATTTCATCTATGTATTATATATAGTTATTTTATTTTAATGTTTTATTTATTGTTTTATTCTTGTTTTAATATGTACACGTATTATAAATGATATTTATAAAATTATAAAAATATGCGATTAGAAAAATCATAAAGAATAAATAAAATGAATATTTTATTCTAGTATATTGTACAATAGGGTCCAAAACCTATCTTTCACACCTTAACTCCAAAAAAGGAAGTCATCTTCATTAAATAACTTATTAAAAGATTGGGTGTCTTAGACCGCTATTACAAGCTCAAAGCTAGTGGACACCATTCTAGAAAGAGAACAACAGAAAAAATGCTTCAATGTGGCCATTGGTGGCCAACCTTATTCAAGAATGCAGATGATTATGTCAAGAAGTACACTGACTGCTAGAGAATTATTGGGAACATCAACATGCGTGATACAATGCCTCTAAAGTACGTTCATATATCCGACATCTTCGATGCTTGGGGAATTAACTTCATGGGGCCACTCCCTAATAGCCAGGGATTTAAGTACATCCTACTTACCATCGACTATGTCAGTAGATGGGCGAAAGCAATCCCGACCCAAACTACAGATAGCCGCATAGTCTGTTGTTTCTTGAAAGATAACATCATGTCACATTTCAGAATTCCAAAGATTCTCATTTCTGACGGGGGAAGCCACTTCATTAACAAAGAGATCAAGAAATTGACCAAAGAATAATGCATCGAACATCGTGTTGCTACGCCATACCACCCACATTCAAATGGCTTGGTTGAATGTTCTAACAGGGAGATCAAGGCAATACTACAGAAGCTTGTATGTTCAGATCGTAAGAATTCATCTCAATTACTGGACTCAGTTCTTTAGGCTTATCGTTCAACGAACAAGTCTCCACTCGGTATGTCTCCCTATCACCTTGTCTATGGGAAGCCTTGCCACTTGCTCATGGAATTAATTCACAAATCCTTGTGGGCATTGAACTTGTGCAACCTTGATTCCGAGCGGGGAGAAAAGAATAGAAAAGTTGATCAGAACCTACTGCTTGAATTTCATGACTACACATATGATAACAATGTGATGTATAAAGAGAAAGTCAAGAGATGGAACGATAAACATATCCAAAGGAAGTCTTTCGAACCTGGACATAACATGTAGTTATTTGATGCGAAGTTGAAATTTTTCTTGGGCAAACTAAAAAGATAATTGACAGGACCATTTATTGTGAGAAATGTGTGTGACAATTTAAGTCTACTCATATCTAAATTGTCGCCTAACGCACAACCTTTTGTTGTCAGTGGACAATTATTAAAGCCATACCTCGAGCATGATACATTCATGTCCATTGTGGATTCGATAGAAGTTGCATTTCAAGATGATCTATTAGAGATAGAAGGATTAGACATAACAGGCTGAAAACCACAAAAAGATTTTGTTTTCTTGTTTTCTTCTTTTCATTTTCATTTTTCTATTTCTCCCAAAAAGGTGTTCACATCTTTCATCACTGCTGTACTTAGGACTTACTTTATCCTAAGTATATGGAGGGTGATCATCCCAAGTTGTTTATTTCTTGATCCCTCACATGTCACCTCAACTTTTGATATTTTTTCTATACTTAGGTATATTTTATGCTAAGTATGGGGGGGACAGGTCGAGCTGATGAGTTCATATATTCCCACCCTTGACTCTTCCTGCACTGTGTACAACATGTTATACTTAGGATTATTTCATCCTAAGTATAGGGGGGACTGTCAACTTCTCCTTCACATATTCTTTAGTTGTTGTAGTATAAATTATTCTATACTTAGTATGAGTTATGTCTTCCTTTTTCTCTCTAATCAATGAGGACATAACTCAAGCTAAGAAAAAGGGGGGGTCATAAATATGTTGTGTATACTTTAGCCATAACTCGTATTTTCGTACTTTAAATAATATGTCAAACTAATAAAACATACATTAATTCTTTGAAAACAATTGTAGAGGTTAAAAATTTTATGCAAAATGTTTGAAAAATGGTTGGAAAATCTTTTTGAAAAATCTTTTTAAGACTGTTTGGAAAATGTTTTGTAAAATATTTTCAAACCTTTGTAAAAATATGTTGTTTGTAAAAGCTTATGTTATTTGTTTGAATAAATATTTTGAAAATTTGTTTGTAAATGATTTGAAAAAATGGTCTAAAATGAAAATTCTATATATATTGTTTGGAAAATATTTGCAAAATGATTATCAAAGTTTGTAATATTTGTAAAGATGATTGTCAAAATTATTTGCAAAAATAAGTTTTCAAAATGTTTGCAAAAATAATTTCAAATGTTTTGGAAATCCTATGTAAATTCTTTTACCGAGATTCTTATAAATATCGAAACGAACTTCTGTGTAAATATTTGCACATAGTTCTAACTCTTTTGTTTTCAAAAATTCCTAAAAATTTACAAATATTAAAAACTCCAAAAATATTTGCAAAATCTTTTCAAAATCCAGCATAAAAATTTACAAAACTTTTTCAAAAATCCATAAAAAGTTTAAAATTATAAAATTACATCACAAAAATATTTTCCTTGCGTCATACATAGCATTTGCATTTTTTAGGTTGATGGTGACAATTGAACAAGTCTAAATAAAATATGGAGATTAGAGCTTGGTTGGACCTTAATCCACTTAATCACAGGAACCTTATAGGAATTGGAATTGAGATGCTTCAGGTCTACTAGACTTATTCTTTGAGACCATGAGACTTGGTTCAGTGTCATCTTGACTGCCTAAGTAGAATATTCCAGAACACACGCATGACTCTTGTCGATAGTGACCTAACTTGCACGCTTGCACCTTGCACTTTGCTCAACTCAGTTGAAGTGGTAAAGGGCTGGATTTGCTAGCATGAGACACAAGCCAGTGGAAATATCAGAAGTCACACATTTGTGGCCATTGTACCCCAACCCGATCCAGTAGCCATGAGGTCTAATGACAGAAGTCTGCGGGTTGCAATAATGCTTCAAAAAAGGGATAGTCTACCAGCTCAAGAGGAAAACATCCTTATGTAAATGTTGTTGTATATACTATTAAAAAATGCAAAACCAAAAACTCCAAAAAAAATGAGTAAAAACCTAAGAAAAATGAATTCTCGTCGGAGTATGTATATAGTCAATAAGCAAGCTTGAGCTTCAAAGTCAAACATGAATGAGTCTGCAGTCAGGTGACTTGGCTACCTTGGCCAAGCATCCTAGGATAAGTAGCTAGACTGGCTACCATCCATTCTTCTATCCAGCTCCTCTTCTTGAGCCGGTCGTACTTGAACTTAGAATGGATATCCCGCTTCTTGAGGAAAGATTGTTGGATTGGGGAATTAGGGTCACCATAATGGAGAAGACTGACTCTTCTCGCTTCAACCGAGAGGAACTACATATCACTGACACTATACATGTAGACTCATAGTCATAAGGGACTACGCATGACATAGACTTGTTCTGACCTAGCTTTTGAGGAGACTTGGGCATGGTTTTGTTGATTTCAAAGGTCGTTGTGTTTCAAATCTGTTTCTCAATGAGGTTCCGACCAAACCTAAATTCCAAACATCTGATTGAACTCTAAATTTTGATTTTAGGAAGACAAGTATGAAAGTTAAAATCAATCCAAGTTCTTTCTTTTTCTTTTCTTTATTTTATACACTTATTAGGAATAAGTGTTTGCCAGGGACTGGCAAAGGCAAGTATAGGGAGGTGATGAATCTCCATTAAATCACCTATATACTTCATTTTGGCGTATAAACCCTAGCTAAATACATGTAAATAACACTATTTTTGCATAAAATAACATATATTATTTATTGTTTAAATATTGTATAATATATTGTATGTAAATGCAAAATAAAATAATAAAGAAAAAATGAAATACCAAGGTATTGAATGACCCTAAAACCCTGAAACCTAGGCATCAATATGACTGGGTCGACAAGGAATAAAGTATGGAGATATAAGAGCCAAAAATAAGAAATAAAACCCTGATTTTTATTCTTCAATAATTAATTTTTGGGACCTATTTTATTCTTTATTTTTTATACATCAAATCAATAAACTTTGTACATGGAAGTTGTGGATAAAAACACATAGAAAGATACAAAATTTATTTCATACAAAAATAATACACAATGTGCTTTCTATAATCAAAATAAAATCCCTAAATCCCAACTTCACAGACCTGTATCTTCTCCATATGAACTCAAAATTCATAAAGTCATTTTAATTGTATATAAAATTTTATTACCTATTTAATGAAGACCGTTTCATTTAAATTAGAGTTAAGATGCAAAAGTTAGATTTTGGACCCCTATTGTATATTATACTTGAATAAAATATTCATTTTATTTATTCTTTATATTCTTTAATTTTTATATTTTTATAATTTTGAAAGTATTATTCATAACATATGTACATAATTATAATAAAATAAATGGGTTTTATCAGTTGTGCCCCTTGAGATGTTGAAATTTCAGTTATTCCCCTCCCCTTTTGGGAATATCAGTTGTGTCCCTAGCTTCTTTCTGTTCTATCACTTGTGCCCCTCCGTTACTATAGCCGTCAACTATTTAAACTTAACCATGGTTTTCTTAAACAAGAGTGCGGTTAAGAGGGGCATAACCGTCCAACTCTACCCCTCCCTCCGTCGCCGACCTCCAACCCCTTCCTCCTCATCGGCTAACCTCGCCATCCAGTCCCTTCCTCATCCTCGGCCAACCTCGCCTTTCAGCCCCTTCCACGTCCTCCTTCGATGTCCCCTTCCAGCCCGTTCCTCCTCCACCAACCTACCCCTCTAGCACCTTCCTCCTCCTCCATCGACCTCACCCTCCAGCCCCTTCCTCATCTGCTGACTTTCCCTCCAACACCTTCCTCCTCCATCGCCAACCTCACCCACCAGCACCTTCCTCCTCGGCTGATGATCTCCCCTTCCAGCCCCTTTCCCCTCTGTCGACCTTGCCCACTGGCATCTTCCTCCTTTGTTGTTGATCTCCCCCTCCAGCACCTTCATCATCCTCTGCCGACCTCACCCTCTGGCCCCTTCATCATTCTTTGTAGACCTCCCCCTCCAACACCTTCCTCCTCTTCCGCCAACCTCACCCTCCGACCCTTCTGCCCCCACTGTTGACATGTGCGCTTGAGGTTGTAGAGACACTGAGGCATGCATTCAAATCAGACGTATACATCTATGGAGTGGTGGCGCTGGAGATCATCACCAGGAGGGCACCGCAGTACACTGCGGTTGGGGAGGAGGCAGTGGATTTGCCGCTGTGGGTGCAGTCGGTGGTGAGGGAGGAGTGTATGGAGGAAGTGTTCGATGCGCAGATGCTCGGGTACAACATGGGAGAGGTAGGTGAGGAGGAGATGGTGCAGCTGCTGCAGGTGGGGATGGTGTGCGTGGCGGTGTCGCCTGATGCGAGGCCAAAGGTTGGTGTGTGTTGAGGATGGTGGAGGAGATCGCTGAGAAGGCTGCAGCGAGGGAGGCCAGGTTGAAGCTGTCCTCCGAAGAGGAACCAACGTGAAAGAAGAGTCCAAAGGCGTCACGTCGTCTGTCCGAAAGACATTGTGACGGACGATCGGATTGATGCGGTTAAGTTGGTTAGTGTGAGATTTGTGAATGGGATGAAGGGGATGACTTTTCAACTCTCTTTTTCAATTGAATTCCTCATGTATCCTTTAAGTTAACGTCCGTTTGTGTTGGATATGGACAG
Source organism: Ottelia alismoides (assembly GCA_037367405.1). NCBI lineage: Eukaryota > Viridiplantae > Streptophyta > Magnoliopsida > Alismatales > Hydrocharitaceae > Ottelia > Ottelia alismoides. Next base: position 853,114 of record JAZKJV010011370.1, read on the forward strand.
CCACTAACCCAAGGGGCACAAGTGATAGAACGGTAAGAAGTTGAGAGCACAACCGATATTCTCAAAAAGGGAGGGGCATAACTGAAATTGCAACATCTAAGAGGGTCACAACTGATAAAAACCCTAAAATAAAAGCAATAAAATACACTGCAATAAATGAAAATACAAAAATAAATAGATGAATTGTACATACTTATACCTATATAATAAATACATCTATTTATATAAGTATACAAATTACATCAGAAAAATAAAATAAAAATATATTTATGTATATTTAAATAAGTTAAAAATATATAAAATATCTTAAAATAATAATAAAATATAAAATACAAAATAAAAATAAAATATACAATATATAATATATAGGCAAATATACCTATAAATGAACCTCCAAAATGTAACATACAATAAATTACTTTGTATAAATAGATAAAATAATTATTAAAATACTACATAAAATGATAAAAACTGTTCGTGTTTTAAGAGAAAAATAATTAATCGTTTAATATTTCTTTTCGAATTATTTCTCTTTTGTTTTCAGTTTTGCCATTTTCTGGTCGATGTGGCCCAATCAGGGCTGAGTCTTGTTGATTCAGGTCAACTCTCTACACTCCTTGATTCCTCCGTTTATCAGAGCACTGACCTCAATTTCTCCCTCTGGTACCGCTTTATCCTTGCACTCTTTGAGGATGAGTCCTTCTGTGAATCTGTTCTTCATTCATCCACCTTTCACGCGGCTATGATTTTTGAATCTAAGGAGACTCAAGCTACTATTTATTCTTGTCAATGGTTGCCTATATATAACTTCTCCTAACACCTTCTTCTTTTTTTTATCCCTCTAACACTGCAACCCTAACCATAGGCTTCGATCGAACCTTTTGGTGACAACGGGAGAGTAGTCCACGCTTCAGGGGGTGGTATTGGTGTTGATCTGAGGTCCATCCAAGCATCGCTGGAACTCCTCCGTCGCAAGCCTTCCGATCAGCCCACCAGACAGGTAACCTTCTTTTCTTCTACATTTTCAATTCATAGTGAAGGTAGTAGCGTACTTTTGCATTTTTTTTCGTTCCATTCCATTTTTATTTAAACAAAATGCAAGAATTTTCAATCGCTGGAGCCCCCACCTCCGGCTAGATCCTCGTTGATACAGACCCACTCTGCCTTTGAAACACATCCATCTTCTTCCTCGACCATCTCTTTACTCTCCAGGCCCCTCCATTCATCAAGATCCTTGCTGGATCTAGAGATTAGGTTCTCCCTCTCTGCCTCATCGTCAGTGAGCTCCGCCCCACTTCACCTCCACCTATTTCCAATGCCTGAAGCCTTTGGAGCCTTTGTTATTTTTCATCTTGCTAACCCTATATGAAATAAAGAGAAAATACACCCTTTCGAGGGTTTTCAAAGAGGGGAGATACCCCTAGGTCTTCATTCGAACCATCGACCTCTAGGGCTCGATCTGTGAGCCTCGGACCTAGCAGAAGCTCTTGGGAGATGCCAGGAGGCTACAGGAACCAAAAGAGACCTTCGGCAGAGCTCTAGGTGGCCGAAGATGCACACAGCAACAGATCCAATCTCACCACTAGTGAATTCTTCACCTGTTCTTCCATCACCCTTGCGAGCCATCCGATGAAGAACTAGCCTCCATATCTAGCAGGAGACGTTTGATCAGCGCGAGCATCCACTGTTGGATTCCATTTGGGATCTATTTCTAGATATCGACAATGAATAGGTATCCATCGTCGAAGAGCTGACGTGTGGTAAGTGGATCACATCTAACCATCAATCCGTGCCCGTGGGGGTAATTTTGCCCGACACCCCTATAGTTTTTGTAATTTCTTTTTCATATTTAAACTATATCTGTAGCATTAAATATTTCAGATATTTTGCATTTCCTCCTTGTACTTTCCATATTTGCACTGAGGTCCAATCCATGCCACCTCATGTGCCCGTGCGCATGAGGGGACTGGTAATTTGCATCTGGACCCTCAGATAATTTGTGTTTCATTTTAGTCCAATTTTTTAGAATATTAGTGTAATATTTTTTACATTTGGCCCCTCAAACTTTGTATTAATTACATAAATACCTCTTTGGATATATATTATTAGAAATATCAGAGAATTTTGCATTTTTGATCTTGTACTTCTCTAATGTGTTTGGGTTCGGTACTTGAACTTTAATATTTACATAAATTCCCCTAATGGATTGCATTTTCTTTTTGTAGATTTTATTTTGTTAAAAATAGCTCCCGTACCGTAAAAATATGTAGAAAACTAGGATAAATACCTAATATCATATTATATAATGTACATTTTTATTAAGGTACCTTATCCTATATTCTATTTATTAAAAATAAAATAATAGAGCCATTTATAGATGTCTAGGTTAGAAAAATATAAAACTATATAAAAATATTTTGAAATTTACAAAGTAAATTATTATTTGTTTCTTATGGTATTTTGAACCTACAGACCAAAAATCCCTAAAATAGAAAAAGAAAAACCTTAAAAATAAAAGGCTCCAAAATAATTATAAAAATTATAAAAATTCTATAAAAATACCAAAATATTTTTTTATGTTCAGAAATTTTTTTATTATTATTTTTATATATTAAAAATAGTTTTGGAAAATTTTGAGATATTTAGTTATTTCTAAATTCCAAAACAATTTAGCCTATTTATTCTAGTCACTGCTTTGCCATATTAATTCAATTAAAAATAAAAAGATAGTAGAATTTATAAGAAAAATTCTGAAAATAGAGAAAAATATAAAAAAGACAAAAAATATTTTATTTAGTAATCTTTGAGCATCTGTAGCTATATCTATAAAAATATAAAAGCTCTATATATGCATAGCCATATTTATGTATATGTTATAATCATTATCAAAAATTAAAAATTAGAAAATTTTAAAGGAAAAAATATAAATATAAAAATCTAGAAAAATTATAAAAAAATAAAACTTCCAAAAAATGAAATATTTAAAAAACCACAAAAATTCAAAAAAAAATCCTCAAAACCCCAAAAGCATTTATTATATTTTTTGGTCAATTATTGTTGTCTATCCCTCGTTCTCCCTGTGTTCAACACCCTACCATACGTGTCCACTATACACATTTTATTGTAGGGTTATAATAAATTTTGATTCGCACTTGTTTGCATTACTTTATATTTACATTGTGCTGGTTGATTGTTGATCGACCTTGGATCTCGTAATTTACTTGCAAGTGAGAGAGAGATGACACTAGGATAGAGACAAAGATAGGATTTTCATATAGACTAATGGTTCAAAATGATTAGCCACTTTTCAGTGAGGATCTACCGGTAGCCGATAAATAGTTTGGATTTCTTTAGCATAGTGGGAGGTTTAGAGGATGCCTTATAAGGCTTTGTACTCAAGAAATGAGTAGCCGTATTTATAAGGTCCGCACTTACTCCTATACTGGCTGAAAATGGGTTTCATAAGAATCAGGACAGTCTGTAGGGAAGTACAATCACCCAACAGCTCGTTAATCTTTCAAGACTTGCATTTATCACCAACTAAAATTGACAAGATAATTCGGTCGAATTTTTCGACCCTCACGTGTAGTGTTGATGAATTTGGGGTTCTCTCTTGTGTTTGCTTTGTGTCTGTCCGTGTGTGTTATCTTGTGTACTTGCACGTTTTCTACCTTGATCGGCTTACATTCATCCATTCCTCTTCAAGATGTCAGGATATTGGTCATCATATCCAGGTCACTCCTCTTCGACCATAATCTGATCATCTTTACCTTCTTATTCCTCCTCATACCCCATCTAGATCGTGAAGTTAGAACTTCGACTGACTTTCTCACTTCTTCGTACTTCTCACCTACGCCACCTTCTTACACCCCGACCCACTTCCAACCTGGGCTAACTCACATTTTAGTCAGTCGCTTGCTGGAATCAATGAACAGATCAAAGAGCAAGCCACTGCTGAGATAAATTATTAACAGAATTATGTGCCCCCACAAACTTCATTCTCATCTCAAGTTGGGAGAGGACAATAATTCACATATACACATCCAGACACGACCTCGGGGCATAACATGGTCTATCGAACAAACCAAATAGAGAGGACTGCACCATATGATTGTCCTGACTTGATTGACCCTAATAATCAAGCCTACATTGACCGGAGTTCATATCACACATTCAAAGAGCCTCCACATGCACGGGCTTGGACTCATGAGCTAGACTTACCAGCCCAACATTCATTGACCCCATTATTCGAGGCTCCGACGGATATCTGCCATTCAGATGGTCCATGCTCAATGCAACATTACATGCCTGAGTCTAGGTATGTTGAGTATAAAACTTCAAGATCTCAACAATATCCTCCGAGTAAACAAACTGCTTCAATGATTTGCTATGAGGACTCTTTGGAGGATAACATTTCTAAGGTTGTTGATAGATATGAATTTATTGAGGATAAACTTAGAAATGTCATTGACCGAATCATTTCAATTTATTCTAGCTAAGGTATGGAAGTGGAGAATGGAATAAGCGGATTCAATGTTGAAAACTTAGAGGATACAAGGAAACACACACACTCTATACATCTGGAGTCCTTTCTATCTTCCTCTTCTACTAACCACTCACCTTCCAATCTAGAGTCTGTACATACTCCCACTTCCCCTTCTCCCATCAAAAACAACAAAAAAAATCAAAAATCCCTAAAATTTCAAAAACATTGAGAAATCAAAAAAAATCATAAAAATAAAAAATAAAAAAACCTAAAAAATTGGATCTTGCCCTAAGGGAAGCATTCGATGAAGAATTGATTTTCAATCTTTCCTTAATAAAGGCCATAGATCTCTTCCCCAACCTCAAACGATTTGTGAGAAGTAAATTGATCTGTAAGAGGTCGGGCAATATGGCCACTTTCTTGGTGATGGGGAGAAAGATCAAAAGCCACAGAGTTCAGCGGTTGACTAGGGTTGAATGTGATATCAAGGACACTACCTTCACCAATGCTAGAATCGATGATGACTCACCAATAAATATCCTCTGACCTCTGTGTTTGACAAGCTCAAACTTAGGCCAATCATAAAGTCAAGAGAGATCGTTTAGCTGGCTGATCGATCTATAAAACAGTCGAGAGGAACATTTTCAGACACCATTACTTTCCAAGGTGCTCTACTCTAGGTAGACTTCACAGTCATTGACATCGAGCACCGCAGAGAGTTTACCCAGTCTCCTATTATTCTTGGGGAGCCGTTCTTAGTCTCGACTAAGGCAACTATAGATTGTGGGACTTGGGAGATCAATTTCACAGCATTGGGAGCACTCCGACCTCACCCATTATTGGACACACTATACTCTAAGGTAACCCACAAGGCTACTGACAGTCATGACCATCAAGAGGTAGATGAGTCACACCTCTCTATTACACCTAAGATACTAGCTGTCGAGCCAACCATTGGATCTGAGATTCCCCACACATCATTGACTCCCACTTCTAGTATCACTCCTAATGCCAAGCCTGCTGAGATCACAAGCACCTCCTCGAGACACGTGCTGACCCTTCAGGAATATTACAATCTATATGGTGACTCGTCTGATGAGGAACCCATGGTCAGCGCTGCACCACATCCGGACCATCAAAGGAGACAACCAAGACTAAAATAACCCTGCCCAAAAACATGGTTGCTCCCTCCTCTAGTCGATTAGCTAGTAAGAGGAAGTCGAGAATTGATTCCACGAGGTGTTCCCCCGAACCCCTCAAGGTGTGTCACTCTCCACTCCCTCTTAATGATTTAGGTTCTAGAAAACCGACTAAGAAAGTATCCTTCAACATACCAGAGAAGGAATTTTTGGAGGAATCCTCATCGGGTCCGGATGAGGTGTTTTATATGAGTGAGCTCAATTCGGCTATTCTTAAGCCATATTTGAGCAAGCATCCGTGTGTCGACCCTCATTGGACGATCCCTACACCTCACTATTATTCATCTAAGGACTATTCCAACATTGACACATATGTATATTACCCACCTCCTCGCTCTCGCAAGAAGGTTCATCATAAACCTTCTTGATTCTTGTATATTCTAACTCATCCTTGTCTATTTTTTCTTTCTTTTATTTACCGCCCTCCCTAGTGATTCGTATCACTTGCCCTGACACCATATCGTTTCATTTTATGGCTATACTTAGGATGACGAGATCCTAAGTATAGGGGGAGAGTGACCTGATTCTTCTTCACCATTCTCTGTATATTCTCTAGATCTCATCGGTTCTCACACTCACTCCTATCCTATACTTAGGCTGACCAGAACCTAAGTATAGGGAAAACCGATGCCCGCTCTGTATAGTTATTCAATCATTTCTCCTCTTGACCTCGTCCATCCCATTTTTTGTTCTTCTTCTTCTATACTTAGGCTGCCAGAGCCTATGTATTGGTGGGGGGGGACGGATCAACTTCTATATGTTCTGTTATTTTAGCTCTCCTACGCTTAACACGATCTATGTCTTTTTCCTCGCTTTCCATACTCTGAGGACATAGGAGATGCTAAGTATAGGGGGCGGTGTATATATGACATATATACTTTACCCATAGCTCGTACTTTCGCATATTTTTGTATATATTATGTGGCAATTACGAGGTGGGTAAAATTGGTAGAAAAACTTTTTGTAAAATACATGTATACATGTATAATATGTATTTTGTATAATTTGTATAATACTTGTGTATAAAGTTCTAAAATTCTGGTAAATAATACTTTTGTTGTAAAATAAGAAGTATACCAGAAAATAAAAAAAATAAAAAAATAGGCTTTCAATTTACTCTTGCACATTATCCTTGCATTCAAAAAAAATGTCTTGCACTTCATTCATCTATATTGCATGTCATCGTATCTCATCTCCATATCCAGAATATGCAAAGTGAAAAGTTAATGGGTTCTGAACAAAGTTATGAATAGATGTCGAGGATGGGTTTGATTTGACCGTAATCTACCTAATTTCAGAGGAACCTTATAGGAACTGGAGTTGAGATTTTTCAGTCGAGTGACTTAATTGTTTGAGTTCGCAAGTCTATGTTCACATGTCATCTTGATTGGTCTAAATAGAATTTTTCGTACACACACACCCACGATTCTTTTAGACAGCGACCTAACTTGGATAAGCACCATGCACATAGCTCTTCATTGATGAGGTGGTGAGGATGTAGAATCCTTTGGCTTGGAGTAGCACACAGGTGGAAACATCCGTCCTCCTCTGGGAGGGTAGTGCATCTCAACCTAGTCTACTGGCTCAAGAAGAAAAACTCCTGATGTACATGATATACCTTGTATATAGTTCAAAAAAAGAGAGCTCCAAAAAGTGGACATGCCTGATTGAAAATAAAATGCCTGCTGGAGTATGTATATTTGCAAGGCATGTGCTTTAAAGTCTCATACCAAGGAGGCCTGCAGCTGGAGACTTGACTACACTGGTCAAGCTCTACGGATATTGACTACACTGGTCACAGTCCATTCTCTTCTCTACCCCCTCATCTTGAGCCGGTTGCACATGAACTTAAAAGAGAATACCCCGCTCCTCGAGGAAAGAGTTGCTAGACCGGGGAATTATAGTTACCTTGTTAGAGGAGGTTGCTTCTTTGCCATTTCTGATGTGAAGAGCTATATTTCACTTATATAGTACAAGTAAGATTCATAGTCATCCGAATTTGCGTATGAGGATCTGTTCTGACCTTACTGTTGAGGCGACTTGAATAAGAGACTTGTGGAACTTAAAGGCTGTTAGGTCTTAAATTCAATTCTCAATAAGGTTCCGTCACACTATTAATCCAAAGGTCGAGTCAAGCTCCATTTTCAACTTTTGTGCATGACCTTGGTATGGAACCCAAAATCATTTCACTTTTGCATTCCATTTTAGTTGATCAGGGATGAGCAAGGTTTAAGTATAGGGGGTTGACGAATATGCGATTCATCACTCTAAAAGTTGAAAATAGAGCTTCGTTCCCGAGTAATTAGCTACATATTTCCATTTATTATGCACTATTCACATTCATGCATGTAGAAATAATATGTGCATTTTAGCATTCATATGTGCATTAAATAAGAGCCAAATTTATTTGTACATATTCACGTGTATATTAGCCAAATTTACATATTTGTATCTATTTTATACTAACTCCAAATCCAATAAAATCAATAATGTACACATTACTAATACTAATAAAGGAAAAATATCAAAAGATACTAACTTGTAAAATTTTCCAATAAAACCCGAGTCCTGATTTGAGACTAAGAACCTTAAAGCGCACATATCTCTCTCATACACTCTCTGTTTTAGGTCTACTCACTTTTAAAGTAATATGCATTCAAAGACCTTCAAAACAAGACTAATTTCATAAAAATGGAGATCATATGTGGTACATATAGACTAAAATACCCTTCATTTTATCATTTTATTTTCTTAATTATTAAAAATCCAAAAAATATATTAAGTTGTAACTATTCTTTTTATATTTTTTCTACTTTTATTTTGATTTTTCTCTTATTTAAAAATGACAAAAAAATTTGTAGAAGATAAAAATTCGGTATTTTATCTCTATAAGATACCCCCAAAATACTTTTCGTATAGATGACTTCATTTGATTTTGTATCCTTCGTGAACGATGTAGAGACGACCACTTTTTTATTTAATCCCTTTTGTTATTTCTTTTTTATTTTTATATATATTTAATTCCTGAATTTTCTGGGAGCGACACGTGGCAGTTCCTGGAGCCGCCACTTGTCATCCCCATATTTATTTATTTATTTATTATTTTATTTTATTTTATTTATTCGTTATTTATTTATTTAATTATTTAAATATTTTATTTATTTATTTTATTTTTATTTATTTATTTTCTCTACTTTTTTTCTCTTCATTATGTTTAGTAGCCTACTTATTTTATTTTATATTTTATATTTTTTTCCTTTTACTTCTTCTCTACTCCAACTTGCCACCCAAGCCACCAACTCCCCATTCTCCCCTAATCTTCCACCACTTTCTCCACCTCTTTTCTAACTTCATCATCATTTTTATTCTCTTCTCCTCCCTCATTATTCGTCTTCTGATGTTTCGAGAGAAGAGAGGTTGTGCCCCTTTATCCTCCAGGTGACAGTTGTAGGAGACGAGTTGAGTGACGGCAACCTTAAAGGAGAGATCCGCGGCACACCGTTGCCATGTTGTGAGCTTCCAATCAGGATCTCTTAGCTTCGAAGGATTCCGTCATCCTTTTTGTGGCCACGATAGGAGTTGCATCATAGCTCCTCCAAAATCTGGTGAATCATAGGTAAGTTATCCATATCCATTTTCTTATTTTTTATCTCACATTTTTGTTGTTGTTTGCTTGATACATAATCAACTCACCACCATCGTTTTCATCATCAAACACATACGACCTCATAATCACATTTTTTATTTTTATTCTTACATCATTATCATCATCATACATCATCAACACCACCTCTTCATTCCATTTTTACATTTTCATTTGTTGTTAAAAAAATACAAAAAAACTTACATGGAAATTAAAAAAAATCAAAGCACAAAAAATGGTTGCAGGCCGCCCCTTCCGTCCATGACACCGCTGCACGACCACTGCCCCCTCTTCAGTAGGCTGTCCCACCCTTCCTCCGCCAACCTCCAACCATGACCAAGCACCCCCTGGCCCCCTGGCCACTGACCACGCTGGTCCCCCACACGAGGTCGCCCTCCCCCTATGGCCACCAACCACAACCTCCTCTGCACCTTCCTGTGTGGGTGTGTCCCTCCTGCGTGGGCCAGCTGCACTGCTTCCAGATCGTGCCCCGCCCTTGCTGCTCCTCCGCGGTCATGCTACCGCGCGCCCCTCCAGTGGCTGCCGGCCGCTCCTCGTGTGGGTACCGCCTTCAGCCACGGCTGTATGTGTGCCCCTCCAGCGCCCGCCAGCCGCATCGCCTCCACCACTGGCGTGTCCTCTCGCTGCACACACATCCCTCCAGTGACCGTCAGCTGCACCACCTCCGCCGTAGATACGTCCTCTCGCTCCACCAGCCCCTCGGCCGCCTAGCCATGCAACGCCTCCTGTCGACCATCCTCACCTCACACCCTCCGCTTGCCCTAAGAACCCACGTTCCCACGTTGAAGGTCCTCTTTGTTTCTTTTTTTTGTGATAATAACACTTTATTCCGTGTACATTTTGGTAATTCAAATGTGCCCTATTTTTTTAAGTTTTAATCTCCGTATTGCAAAATAGCCTTGCATCTATGTATTTTGGACATCTATTTTGCATACAAAAATTTCATATTGTAGAGTATTTAATTCTTTATCTCTTGGATGTTTATTTGATTTTTATGAGCGCTATGTAATTAATTAAATTGGTTTCGGTGAAAAATTACTTATTTTACCTAATTCATGGTTTGAAATTAATATTTAATAAATATTTACTCAAAATATTGTGAAAACATTAGAGATGATGTATATGAATGACTTTAATTACTATCTAAATTTCATAAAAATGGATGTGTCTTTTTCCTGAAATAAATTGTTGAGTGATTTCTGTAATTGATTTTTAATTAAATCCACGAATATTATTTTTGTGAAACTTCAAATCTCTTGGGTTGATTATTAAAATATCTTTTTGAGATAAATCTCTTTCTTGATAATTTGATTTAGTGGATTTATTAGAAATTAAATACTCACAGTCACCCTGTTTTCAGTGAAAACTTCATAAAAATACATATATTCTCTAAATTCCAAAGAAATACTATAGCTTCATTTCATCATGTTTAAGTTCTAGTAAAAATTTCATAATTTTTACACTCTGTTTGCATGAAAAATTGCATAAAAACCCATAAAAAGTTCGCATTTTTCATTGTTGCATCTTTAATCCAAAAATTCCAAAAAAATACATTTCGCATTCATCGTTGGATTAAGTTTTTTCTAAATACAATTTCGTTAAATTGAATTAATTTCACATTAAAATTAATTTTTCTGGTTTGCTTGATTTCTTAATAACCTAGTTAAATCGTATTTATGCATTTGCATTTTTATCGTATAAAAAATTACCAAAAAAATCTGCTTGGAAAATCGTGAGCTAATTCGTCTAATTTGATCTGACATTATTCCTATGCCTACTTGAGTTGACCCTGTGGCTTGCCCAGGTTAAACATACATAAACCATATATTAATTAATTCATTGATTCATCAATTCATGTGATTAATTTTTGATCGATTTTGATTGCCCAATTACAATAACACGACACATTTATAATATGGCAATTCACGTGCCCGTCAATAGGTATTAGGAATACTTGAGGGTGATGTAATCATAGACGATTGTATAACCATGACGCTTCCATTCCGAGAGAGTAATGAAACAGATCTGGATTTTAGTGACTCCTTTCAATAGAGAAGTAATCCAATCTTAGTTAAAATGTTGGACATTGATCTGAATGTGATTCAGATGCAAAGAGAAGATTAGATTTAAGGCCTTGATTTAACCAAGCATATGTGGGAGGTCTCCGAGATCTAGATTTGAGATGTGATCTCAATATCCAAAGTCACTATACGTGGAACGTACAATCGCCACGTCCTTATCTCCATGTATCCGTGGAGAAAGCACATTATTATTGAAGGATTTCAAGAATAATTACATTGTTCATAATGTATATGAGCATTGAGCAAAATAGATAATTAAATGTGCTTTAATTATTATAAGAAATGTGAATGTGATTCATATTATTTGGGCTCATGAGAATAGACATCCAAGATGATTAAATGTGATTTAATTATGATGGATACGAATATTGTGGATAACACTATCCATATTATTCATGGATATTAAAAATGTGATTTATAATATGTTAGATAGAGATAATTGCAATTTGTATTTAAGAATTAATAGTTAATATGAATTGGATTCACATTGGAGACAATTAATTGTAAATGCAATTACATTTTATTTTGGATGTATGAATATGATTCATAAATATTATTGGCATGATTGCAATTATCACAAAATAATTTGGAATAATTTTGGTGAATAACTGTGCAACAAATGTTGTTGCATTTGTGGGATTTTGGAGAGATTTGGAATCCCACCAAAATAAGAAAATGAGAGACACATTCCAAATATATGGAGTGCATGGCCATTGAGTCCCACTCCATGTATGGCCGTCCACTCTATATGAGGAAGGATGTCCCTCTCTCCTTTATTCCCACATGAGATTGATTTGAACTGAAATTAAATGTGTTGTAAATATATTTGCAATATATTTAATTTATTTCAAATTGATAATTGTTGTTGGTAATTAAAACACAACAAGATCATGACCATTGATTGAAAGCACAAATCAATCTCAACCATTGATTTTGTGAGCACATGGATTATGATCCACAGACATCCAAAATAGTATAAATAGAAGGGTAGCCCTAGCCTTTTATTTTACAACACACACAATGTGAAATACAATAATAGATATCTCTCTCTCTCTCTCTAATTTCTCATGGTCATCCCCTCTCTTTCTCAACAATGTGGCCCACTTGTTTACTAGAGATCCTCGTATTTGTCGCCCGAATCGACTACTAGTGGATATCTATCTCCTTTGGTGTGCCTCTCTCATGAAGATGTCAGATCTTGTGAGACAAGATCAGGAGATTCATCGCCTGAATCATCAACATGGATTGCGATCCTCGTATTTGTTGCATCGCCTTTATGTTGTCAGATCGATTGCTCGTGGATCTCCATCTCCTTTGGTGAGCCTCGCTCGTGAAGAAGATGTCAAATCTTTGAGATGAGATCAGGAGAGTCACTGCTTGAATCATCAACATGGATTGCGAGGAGCACATGTTTCATCAACGCGCTCGCAAGCATCTCCTCCATTGGATCGGACTTGAGACAAGAGGTCTCTTCCTTTAGAGACTCGATCGCAACCATGCTTCAATAGGTAACCGTAATATCTTGTTTTTGGTTTAGATGAAATGATTCGATAAGTGTTCTTGGATCATTTGGTTTCAAAGTTTTATTTTTTTTAAATTCCACTTCCCCGAGCTACTAGTATGACTAGTCGCTCCCGATCACATATGACGCGATCACCATGCTTCTGTGATGCGCTTAAGTATTTTCTGATATCATTCAAGAGGGTCATTCCACGACCAAGTGGGTTCAAGAAGAGGGCCATCTCAAACCCCGAGAGACATGAGATCTGAGGGGTTCTGTGTAGTATTCACAAATTCCAAACTAAATTCCCCAGAGAAATCCATCTCTGATGTTAAGAGGATCAGTAGAAGACCATGATGATAGAGTCAAGAGAGGGAGAGAGAATACACATGGGGTACAAATGTACAATCTTTGTGCACACACAAAGCAAACACAAATCAAACCCATAAATTCAACAACTGGACACTTGTGAAGGCACGTTAGAGTTCGACCACTTATCTTTTCTATTTTAAGGATTATTTTCAAACTAATATTCAATTATAACATGCATATAGTGTTTGGAAGTCGAGGTATACTTGGAGAGACCCGAAGATTCATCACTTGAGGTAACAACGAATCAATCCTCCTATACGATTTACCATACAAAATCATTGTTTAACATGAGGATGAGTACTTGTAATACCAAAACTGTCGCCTTCCAAACTCAAGTGTACACAAGACGATGGCCTTCACTGAAGTCCTGATGAGAAAGTACCATTCCACCCTGGTCTCTGAGTAGTAAAAGCCAGAGGGGGCACGATCACTAGCAAGATAGCTTCAGCAATACTTCGGAAAACCCAACAACACTTGTGGGGAGTTCCTACTCTATGCTAGTTCCAATAGACAGCTCTCTGATCCACACCCTCGAGTAAGATTTCTTACAGCCTGATATTCCATGCAAACACCCAGGGATTTGGGCTCCAGTCTTTAGGTGTAGCGCGCCTCACTCAGTCTGGAAAGTACTTTTGTTCAATGATGGGCATTGTTCTCTCCCAAAACAAGGGTTAATTTTATTCCAGGTAATTTATTCAACATTGTTAGCAGTCCCATTTTAAATTAGTTTATCACTATAGGTATTAATGATCACAAAAATATCGTCTACCGATCAGTCCCAATTCATTTTTAACTTAAGTGAGAAAACAGAGAGAGGAATTGAGAAAACCAATGCAGGATGAAATTTATGATGTATGCTCAGATAAAGGACTTATAGTGCTTCCCAGTGATAAATCCCATATTTATCAACATAAAATATTATTATTACCCCTCTTTCTTATGAAAATCAACAAAAATCTCTAACAATTAACACTAATTGTTAATTGGTGCGTTGTAAATAATTTACCCTAATTACTATACATTAAATAACTCTATTATTGTGTTATTATTTTATGTGTTCATTTATAATTAATAATCAAATAAAAATTATACTAATTTTGTACACAATTAATTTAACATAAAATATAAATTAAAAGCCTAAAAAATAAGAAAAGAAAATAAAATAATTGTTTTTATTACTTTTAATTACTTGTAATTTTTCTTTTTACATTGACATTTTCTCTCTTTGAGTTCTACATGAGTGTTGTAGATCTCATCAAGATCTATAACTTTCATGTTAATCAGCTTTCCTAATTCAACCACCACAACTAATTCTTTTTTATTTATAAATATTTCTTCATTTCTTATTTGTTTGATTGGGCCACGTGCCCCAATCATGCTCAGCCACCTCGACAACCTCTATATTACTTAGAGCCTAAAATTCCAACTATATGATCATGTTGATCAGATGGTGCTGACTTATTCTAGTGCACCTTAACTCTTAGTCATTTGATCTTTAATCAAATCCATCTAGGCTGCAGGTGAGCGCTCTTGCCTCCACCCTTGGATTCGCATCAAACGGTCGGTTCATCATCCTCAACCTCCAACCACTTTGGGAAAGAGGTGAAAATAGGCGTCAACCACTCCTCTTCGATGTTTTCTTCCTCCTTCCTCATATATCCTCTCCCTTTGATTATTTCGCCAAATTCTTTCGCTAATATCCCTAACCCTTCCTAACCTCCTAGCGAAACCTAACCCTAACTCCATTTCTAGTTAGCAGCGATTGAAAGCATCGCCATCAACTACTCCTCTCCAACTTCCTCCACTGCAAGTACTCCCTCTCCGACCACCAGCAACCACATACACCACTTCAGAGAGAGTCCCCCAGCCTCGAACTCCGCATGTGATAGAGAGTGAGAGCATTTCAAGAGTGAAAATGACATCATCTTCTCTGACAAGATCCATCAAGACTCCTCTTCATGCTGCAACCATTCAAATATTGCTTGAGCTCAATTTCATAGCCTAAAACTTCGAGCAAAGATCGGAGTTCATCGAGCTCCATTCTAGGACCAGATTCATCACCAATCCTTCTTCATCTCCAAGAAAAATTTTCATTCTTACTTTTACTATGATTTCTTCATTTTATTCATAGTAATCCACACATTAAATCCATGATCTGAATATCTGAACACCATCGTCGTCGTATCTTCATTCATGTGTGCCTCTCCAGTTAGTTTATCCACTTCTCCATCATTATAATTACCTCACCCCTTCTCTTCTTCTTGCACGAAAGAAGAACCCACTAGGATTGATTCCTTTGCCCCTTGAAATCCCTTCGTTACATCTCCCTTACATCCCAAAAGGTTCGCAAGTTTGTGGTCTTCTTTTCTAACCCTTGCAGGTACATGAAAATCCACTGATCGGAGATTCCAAGTGCTCTCCAATCTCAAGATTCGTACATGATAACCTTTCACTGAACGGAAGATCATAGCTTCCTTAGCGTCTGTTTTGAGCAACATCTTCCTCATGATGCCAATGTGAAGGTGTCTCGACCTTCAGGCAATACGGAGGAGCTTGGAGGAAGTAGCTACGTCACCGGAGCTCACCCTTTCGTCCACTACCTACAGAGGTCTTCATCGAGGAAGGAGGTTCAAGGAATGTTAGATTAGAACTAATTGGACGAGATTTGACTCTCTAGAGCTTGCCATGTCACCCCTTCGAAGCGATACTTCACTCCTATGGTTCGAGCCATCTGAACCAGGTGCCGAGACATGCCATCACGATAAGTGGCTTGAACGTGCACCGCGCCCGAGCCTAGCCAGATCATGCATTATGCGCATGCGAGGGTAGAACAATTAGAGTGTCACCCTGTTGAGTTTTCATATTTATAGATAAGTCCCTGACTTGTGAATTTTATTCTTTTTCCCCTAGCAGTTTATTATTATTGTATTTGTATCCAATTTGGACCCGTTCTTAAATATTTTAATCAAGTATTCTTGCACTTGTGCCCATGTATTGTTCAATTAATAATTTATGGACCTTTTATCCAAAATTAATGAAATTAGTATCGTTTTAAAGCTTCTTTCAGCATATTTAATTGAATGCCATTGATTGATTATTTTGATTTATTTATTGTTCATGAAATTATAAATATTAAGATTCATTTATTTATCTAATTATTTGTGCTTTAAAGTTGATGCATTGATCATCTTTTGTTCATTTAAATACTCTGATGTATCTCTAGTTCTTGTGATCTGATTAAGGTTTTAAATAAATAATTAGACCATTTATTCCTTGATTAGATTGAAATGTTGGTAAATTAATTGATCTATACCGTTAATGAGATTGTTGAATTAGACTTTGATTAACTAGTTCAAGTTAAAATTTAATCAGGAGCATCAGTGTGTTTGTGTTTATATTGTATGTTACAATGTGCGTTTTAGTTTTCCCATGTATTATAAGTGAATTAAATAGTTTGAAAATTGCATGCATTATATTTGTTGCATCTTGCTGACCTAGATAGCCTCTAAATTGCTTGAATATATATTTGAACCTTAGATTGAATTGTAGAACTGCTCGTGTCCCTGTGTTCGACCCTGGACTTATCCAAGTTATAAATTTAAGACTCCTCTTCGTAGATATCTTTGACTTGGTTCTGTGTGATTTTTGATTGGCACGTGCTACAACGAGCACTTTTTATATTGGCCTTAGAGATTCATCACCTAGCACTCTTCACGTGGGATTCATAATAGAGTTGAAATTATTCTAAATGAATGCAGCCGATAAAAATTCTCCTAAGTAGATAGTTTTATTATAGGTGAAGAATTGATTTAAGCTTTGGCTAAATTGAATGTTTTTACAGTACATATAATTATGTGGTGTGTGTCCTAAAACCAGAACTGAGCACAAGGAAATAAAATTTACTTTACCATGAGTGTAGGACCTAATTCTATGAATAAAAATAGACGGGTCCCTGACCACACAATAGTGGTCAAAACAAGCCCAAGTGTCCCCACAAAAATCAGTCCAGTTAAGTTACAATAATAAGGGTTCAAAGAGACCCTTCGAAAATACATAGAATAAATCTAATCTAACTCCCACTCATGAAAACTAAAATTTGATAAAATTATATTTGTAGATACTTTAGTTTGGTCCAAAAATGCTATGAACTATCTATAAAGAGAGAAAATGTGGTTAGTATCTGACGAGAGAGAAATACATAAACTAAAGGAAGATTTAATGTAAAAACAAAGGATAAAAACAAAAAAATGAAAGAAAATAGACACATAAATAAAAGTCACAATAAGTGATTACAAAAAATAATCTAAAACCTGAAAAATACGTCGTTCCCCAATAAGGGTGCCATCTGATGAATCCATTTCTAACTCTTTTAGAATGAATAATTGTAGTACAAGAGATGATAATCAAATTTATCAAAAACCACAAATCCTAACTATTGTGGAGTATTTTAACTTAGTAAGTGTACCAAGGTCGAAGTCAGGGAATAATGTATTTCTAGTTACTTGGTTTCAAATTAACCTAAATAGTTAATTAATTGTAATACTAATTTCTATGCAAATGCAAATGAGTATGCAATCAAACAAATGAAAGCAAAAGCAGACGAAAATAAATAAAAGAGAGAAGCCGAAAAGTATCTATGAGTGTAAATCTATATCTCCCAAAAATATGACTAAGTGAATCCCTAAATTAAAAATCATGGATCAAATAAAGTCCAAGAAATATTAATCAATTATATTGCAAATGTGCAGATGATCAAGTAGAATAATCCCCAAAATTTATGCAATTATCAAGAATAATAAAATATCTTTCAATTTCAAGAGATCCGAGAATGATTCACATATCTAAAGGAAGATTCAAGAGATGTCTGACAATTTAAATCCAAACTACAGGATAGAAGATCAATTAATCAATGAATAACACTGCAAATAATATGAGAAATAACAATTCTCAAGTAGAGATGATCTCTAGTTTCCATGTGATTTAATCCTCGGAGAATAACCAAAAATACCAAGGAAATAAATCACTTAACTCTCCTCAATTAAGCCCCTGTAAAAGAGATAATTTTTTCTCAAAATATGATTGGAGAAATATGACAAGTTAAGCCTGTTTTGATCAAAAGATTCCTAAATTTATAATTTAATTCAACCAAGCTATGATCTATTCACAAGATATGCAACATGCTTCAAAACGACATAAAATACGCATACAATGGAGTTCAAATGATAAAGTATGATAACAATAAGTTCTAGGGAGTAAAATGCATTAAAAATAAAGTTTATATATCAAAATGGACCTTAGGGGGATTATTTGTAATTTTCAAAAGCTGTTGGGTATCCTTTACAATTTACCCCAAGCAGGGGCTTTTCTATAAATATCAGGAGGCAGAGGGGCACAGTGTAAAATATCCCTAGTCACACACGTGAGGCACGTGACTAGGGTCTCTTAGATATTCTGAAAGTGGTGGGGGCTGGGGAAATATTTCACCAGATCACATGCACGTAGAATGTGGCCACGCTAGTTCAGGTGGCGGTTTGACTCAAACCTCCACGTGACATGTTGTAGTGGCCCAAAGCCCACCCAAGGCAGGAGGCTCGGTTGACGATGATCTAATGATTGAAGAGCGCTTTGATCTTCAATCAGGAGGTGGGGAATAGGTAGATCATGGGCCGTCAGATTGAAGCCGAGGAGGTGAGATCCGATGGCGCATGTACTTCATTGCTCCTCCATTAGCGTTGGTGTAGAGGCAAGGCTCCACGACCACCAAAAGATTAGTTGAGGTCCTGCGAGTGAGCCGAGGGTCAAGGGAGTTTGAGGAGGTCCTGGAAAAGATGTTGACGATGCCTAGGAGCTGTTGAGAAGCTTGAAGCTGTGTGGCGTGGGCTCATTGGAGGTAGAGGAGTAGACCGGAGCTACTTTCGCTCCTCCATTCAATGAAGAAGTAGAGGTCCTGTAAGGGTTAGGAATTGGGGACAAGTCGAGGGGAGTAGGATGGAGGTTTGAGTTGGGTGGAAAGAGATGAAAAACCTGGGGCACCAAGTCTGTGCAAGATCTGGAGACAGTGCTTGGTGGAAGAGAATGTGGATAAGGGAAGGGGACCGTGTATAGATTGACGAGGATGAGGGATGTGAGGCAGATCTATTGAGATCCTTAGGAGGAGCAGAGGTGAGCGTATGTGTGTGAAATAATTTGAAGAAATAGAAAGGGAGGGATACATGATTGAGCGGTGATGGAAATCGAAGTCAGAGCAGAGCTGGAGGTCCTAGGGGTGGAGAAGGTCGAATGGGTTCGCCTGGGGTGGAGCTAAATCTCCTAGATGTCCTTACTCAAGAGCACCCTCGAGATAGAGCTCAAGCTCTATAGCTGCATGGATCTGCTACATGGCTAGAATAAATGACCATGTATTTCACCTAGGTCTTCCCCTCGTCGTCGCCGGCGAGGCCTTCCTATTGTTGTTGTCACCTAGTGAGGAAGATCGGGATGGAGATGAAGAAAATGCAAATAGTGGATACTCCGCAATGGAGGTAAGGGTAGAGACTTTATAGATGGTTAGTGGGAGGCATTTATGTTTGAGAAGAAGCAATATAGGGACTGATAATTGATGATCGGGGGTTACATGAGGGTATTATACATGGTGAGTTATGGCTGGGGTCATCGATCATTTGAGGGAGAACGACTGCTTGGGTAGCGTGTAATGCTTGGAGGAGGGAGGGGGTCTGAGGTAGACGAAGAACGAATATCGTTATATCATAGATGATCAAATGGTTGAAATGATGCACGTGAGAGGTGTGTGGTGTGGGCGAGAATGATGATGTTCGTTGGATCGAATCTGATCCAACGACCATGAATGAAGGCACTACGGAACATGGGGAGTTGAGCAGTCAAAAGAGTGTGCTTATTGGGTGCAAGGTGGATGAGTGAGGTGTTGACGCGTGGCAAAGATGTTTGACCAGCATGTTGACCAAAGAGAAAATTAAATAAAATAGGAAAATAAATAGAAGGAAATTCCAAAATAAAGTGTCTAACATGAAAGTTGTTGGTCTAAGTGAGATCTACAACATTCATGAAGGTCCAAAAAGCAAAAGAAATCATTTGTACAAAAAGTATTTTTATATAAGGATTAATTTCCAATTAATACTTGATGAATCTCCATTTCATCACCTTTATTCTTTCATTCTGGCCTTGTATCCCAAGCTAAATGCATTTAGATAGCATTAATTTGTAAAAAATAACATTCATTATTTATCTAGTACATATTGTATAAATTCATTGATTTAATTCCAAAATAAAATATTAAAGGAAATAAAATAAAAATAAATGAAATACCAAAGGTATTGAATGACCCTAAACCTCTAGACTAAGTCAAAAATTGACTTAGTCGACAAGGAATAAAGTAGAGGGAGATAAGGGCCAATAATTGTGCAAAAACCCTAATTTAGTCATCAATAAAGAGACATTACTACACTATTTTTTACTCATTTTTCACATCTCAAATAAATATTCTTTGAACATGAAACTTGTATAAATTAATATAAAAAAAGTACAAAATTGATTTCACTGAAAAAGAATACATAGTGTGACTGGGACACTCAAAATAAAACCGTAAATCGAACTTCACAGACATGTATCTTCTTCAAATGAACTAATTGACCAAACTCACCTTTATTATTCATCAAATTCAATTATCTATCTAATGAAGGTAGTTTCACTAAATTCGAAATTTAGATGCAAAAGTTGGCTTCTGAGTCCCAATTATACAATATACATATATATAATACATTTGATTTATTCTTTATATTTTAATTCATATTATATTTTTATGCATTTGTATAAATTTTATATATCCTAAATAAAATATGAAACAACAATAAAAGCATTGAAAATAAATTAAATAAATAATAAGTCTTTAAAATACAGATAAAGTATACATATATACCTAATACATGTGTTTATTTAAGTTATAAACAAAAATATAAAAATATGACAAAAATATGTAAATATATATCTAAATATACTCTACAACAACAACAAAGCCTTTTCCCACTTTAAGTAGGGCCGACTACATGGATTTCTTTGCCTCCATTCAGATCTATCTTGGGTCACTATCTAAATATACTCTAAATAAATAAAATAACAAATTATAAATTATGAACAAAAATAACTTAACATAAATATAAATACATAAAATATAAATAAATTTTAAATAATAGTATATAAATAATTATACATAATCAATCAAGTTGTAATAGATAAAAAACATAATAAATTATTACATAAAATAGTAAACATTTTGTATGTTTTAATAATTAATTCATTTATTATTTTATTTTGATTTATTTATTCTTTTCTTCTCTATTTTGTCATTTTACGCTTGATGTGGACCAATAAGGAGCGAGTCCTCATTGACCCCTGTCAACTCCTTGACCCTCATAGCCCTGACGTTGTCAGTGTCTCAACGACCTGTCTCCTCCCATTTCCTCCTCCCGATGCTTTAGTCAATTCAGCTCGAGTCCCTCATGACATTTGCTCCTCGATCAATGTCCTTTCACACGTATACGTTCCTTGATCGATGGAGCATCGATTCCGCAGAAAACCCTAGTCAAACCTTGCGATGTACATAAGCTCCACCTCATTCCCATTTTGTATTTTGATCTCTCTTGGAGTACTGAGCCCCTTAGATCCACCTCAGATGAGTCGAACTTGGTGACAGTGAGCGAGCCATCAGTTTTACAATGAGATTGAGTTGCCACAGAGGACAATCCACCATCGTTGGTGAAGCACAGCTGCATGGTTTCCACTACTCCCAACTCCTAGAGGTTTGAGATGTTTTTACATGCTTTCTAAGTAGATTTCCTTCAAGTATTTATTTTCTGCATTTTATTTCATACATTCACTATAATCTTCAATGTCGATCTCTAGATTTGAAGTACGTCAGAGCTTTAGATGCTATGGCCACTGTCCACCATTCCTCCCTTAGTTTAGCCACCTAACACCTCCTTCCTTTTCCCCTTAACATTCTCCACATCCATAACAACCCCATACACCATGAATCCCCTTGGATCAGCATCCTTGTCCTACTCATCTACCCTTGACCGGTCCTCGCCACCCTGACCCATTTCTGCTTTAACCCCCCAAATCAAAGCCCCAGATCGATCATTTTTGTGTTTTAGAGCAAACAGTGTAGGTTCTGGTCTTGATAGCCTCGATTGAGGTGTTTTTGCATCAGAAGATTATCCTCCAGGTTGCCCCAGCTCTACGTGACTCTAGGACCCCACCAATGGGTCCTGGACCATTTTGAAGGTCTCTACAGGTGCGGAGGATCCCTAGATCCATTTCCCCTCCTATGAGCCTGATGAATTTCCATTTCATCACCTTTATTCTTTCATTTTGGCCTTTAAATCATAACTAAATGCAAGTAAATATTATTATTTTGCATAAATTAACATTCATTATTTATTTTGTAAGTTTTGTATAAAATATATTGTTTAAAGCCAAAAGAAAAGAATAAAGAAAAGAAAGGAAAGGAAATAAAATTCCAAATGAATTTCATGACCCTAAACCCTAAGACCTAAGCATCTTGATGACTGAGTCGACAAGGAATAAAGTATGGGGAGATAAGGGTCAAAAACTAAATAAAAACAGTAATTTCTATTCTCTAATAATCCATTTTTGGGCCTATTTTATTCTTTAATATTTATGCCTCAAATAAAGGAAATTTGTTCATGAAAGTTGTAGGTAAAAATACATAGAAAAAAATACAAAATTTACTTTACACAGAAAATAATATACAATGTATATTTTATACTCAAAATAAAAAGCCAAAACACAAACGTCCCAGACCCATATCTTCTCCATATGAACTTAAAATGCACTAAAATCACCTTTAATTATGTATAACTTTTTACTAGCTATTTAATGAAGGTGGTTTCATTTAATTTAGAGTTAAGATGAAAAAGTACGTTTTGGACACCCTATTGTACTATATACCTGAAAAAATATTCATTTTATTTATTCTTTATATTTTACATTATTTTATATTTTTATAATTATATATATTGTTTATAGTGTATGCACATATTTAGAATACACTAAAACCATAAAGAAAATACTTAAAGATACATAGATTAATATACTATATTTATACTTATAATATAAGCATACATATTTATTTAGGTATATGATTGACATCAGAAAAAATAATAAAAACATATTAATGTTTATTTAAATAATTTCTCAATATATAAATCAAGTGTAATAAAAAATAAATTATAAAATACAAAATAAAAATAAGATACCCACAATATAGGTAAAAATACATATAAATGGACCTCCAAAAAGTAACTTGTAATAAGTTAAGTGGTAAAAATAAATAAAAATCACAATAAAATACTACATCAAATAATAAACATTTGTATGTTTTAACAAAAAATAATAAAATAATTTACTAATTTATTTTGATTTTTTCTCGAATTTAATCTTTGATTTGTCTTTTTACAGATGGCGTGGCCCAATTAGGGCACGCCATCTGTTGACCTGGGTTGTCATCAATGTCCGAGGACATCAACCTACCACCTGAAGGGGAGAAGTACAAAACAGACTCAAAAAATGTAACATCGGCACTAACATAATATCCTGCACAGCGGATCATAACACCGGTACCCTTTTTGTATCCTGGAGTACCCGACAAAAACACATTTGACAGCTCTATGAGAGAGCTTGTCAATACCTGGAGATAGCTGGTGGAAAAAGGCAACCGAGTCAAACACACGATGGGTAAGTGAGAACAATTCCTTTTCAGGAAGAGCCAAAGAGAAAGGAATCTTTTACCCAAGACAGACGATGGCATGCGATTGATAAGATAGCATGCCGTTAGACCAACATCGCCCCAGAAGGAATGAGGAGCACGACTTTGTATGAGAAGTGTCCTAGTGACATCAAGAAAATGACGATGTTTTATCCCCGTAATTCCATTTTGTTGGGAAGTATAGGCACAAGTTGTTTGGTAAATAATTCCTTGGGTAGAAAAATAATTAGAGAGAGTATTGGTACAAAATTCCAAAGCATTATCGGTCCTTACATTTTTCACAGAAGCAGAAAAACCATTACGAACTTCATTTATGAAATTTTTGATAACATTTCCAGCTTTAGATTTATTTTTTAATAAGAATACTCATGACAAACGAGAAAAATCATCAATGATGATAAGGTAAAACATGTGTCCCTGATGATCAAGGACACGACTCGGACCCCAAATGTCAACATGAACAACTCAAAATTGGAGGTACTACTCTGACTCTGACGGCTGGTAAAGGTAGAGCGATGATGCTTTCTCAATTGACAAACCTCACATTGAAAGGACGTGTGAGGTGAAATCTGGGGCAGAACACGACATAACTTCTGAAGCGGGAGATGACCAAAGTGCATGTACCACATAAATGGTGAAACAAGTTCAGCAGGTAGAGAGGAGATTCTGGCATAAGGAGGCCGAACTAGGCGATAGAGACCCCCTTGCTTACGGCCATGACCAATCACATTTCCCGCAAGGATGTCCTAAAAAATAAGAGAAGATGGATAAAAAATGGCTCGACTGACACGAGTGCTAGACCTGTCACAATATCTCACCCCCTCCCCTTCTAGATTTTTTCCCTCATGATACGTTGTTCGAGGCCGGATGCATCCTTCATGAATTGTCATCTATGTACATCTTTGATTCATTTCGAGCACCTCTCTTGCGCCATATCTTCTTCCTTTGCTCGCAATCTTTCCTCAAACATCTCCCCATCAATATATGTACATAAGCACCATCCTCCTTCCATTTTGCTTTGGTTCCCTTCCACCTTGTTTCATCCCCTTAGACCACCTTCTTGGCATCGAGTCGGGTGACAAGAGCACTCCGTCATGGTTCGCAAGGAGGAATGAGCAATGTAGTAAGTGTATCCATCATCTCCGCCATTCGCCGGCATGAGGTCTTCATCTCGCAGCCACCAACCTATTGAGATTAGTCCCTTAGCTCTTTAGGTAGATTAATTCTTAGATTTGTTTGTATGATTTTACTTTGATGTTTAACTGTTATTTTATCTTAGGATTTAGAGTTAATCCTCGTCGGAGTTTTAAAGTTCCGACAACTATTCTCATCATAACCACCTAGTTTCCGACCTCCACGACCATCCCATCACCTTTACTCTTCACTTCTCCATCCAAAGCCACTCACCAGCCTCCCAGAACCCTCACAGATATGGATTTCAAGGTCCTCCTTTGCCACCTCACAGGACCTCATCACCCCCTCATCATTTCACCGTTGTTTTTCATCTAATAATAGCCAAGACCTCGCATGTGCCTCACCATCATGTCATGACTCCTTTGTAGTTCTTAAAGGGGGTGTCTGAGCCTTAGATGATTCAAAGTCGACCTCCCAAGTATGTCAGAGAACATTGAGCTCCAGGGGCCCGATCAACAGCCCCCGGACCCTTTTGAGGTACATTGGAGCTTCACAGCAGTAGTATGAATTTTCAGAGCCAGTCGAAGGTGCGCGAGGAACTCGGAGGAGTGAGCAGCACCCGAGCAAGTTCTTCAGTTGTTCTTCCTCCACTGTTGGATCAACCCTGATCGCCAAGGTCTCCAATTAGCGTCGGATCAAGCGAAGCATCCACCATAGGATCTGCAGTTGAGATCTAATCTTAGTGCTTGATCGACGAAGCGTCATCGCTCCACCTTGTGCTGCCACGCATCAAATGAAGATCTCTTAGCTGCATGATTGCACCTATTTTGTGAGGTAACTGCACATATAGACCTGCCTTTTTTGTATATTAGTATTTAATATTTTAATTTTTAATCATAGTTGTAAACTTTTTATAACATTTGCAAGAGACCCTTGTAATTTGTTGCATATTACATTTGAGTCTGGTCCACGCCACCTCACGTGTCGCCCCATGTGAGGTGTCCATTGCAGCTTTTGTATTTCAGTTTAGGACTTAAACTATTAATATCAAATGTAATATTTTGGATATTTTGCAAAAGATCCCTCGCCTTTATTTTTAATTACAAATACACACTTGTTAGTTCATATATTTCTTGTGCTAGTTTGCCATTTATTAAAAATGTCATATGTGCGCAAAAAATTATAATAAATCATGGTTATGTGTCTACTAGCATACTCTTTCACGCCACATTTTAAGATTTGCATTTTAGGCATTTTATCTTTTTTTCTAAAAATAAAAAAGAGCACATTTTATCCCTATTAGACTTCAAAAATACCAAAAAATATAAAACTTTTTGTAAAATTCCAAAAAAAATTATATTTGGTTTATTATTGTATTTTATAACTCTAGTAAAAAGACCATTAAAAATAGAAAATAATCACTAAAAATTGAAAAGCTCCAAAATCCTTATAAAAATCATAAAAAACTTTTAAAAATCCAAATATATTTATTTTTGTCTCTTATTTTTCTTTATATTATTATCTACGTATTAAAATTGACTTGGAGAATTTTTGATACTTTTTACTATTTTTAATCTTTAAATCAATTCAGCCTATTTATTTAAACCTTATTTTGGGATATTTTTTACTTTAAAAATACCTAATAATTAGCAAAAATTCACCAAAAATCAGAAAAATAGTAGAAAATTTATAATGCCCAAAAATATTTAATTCTTAAATTTTTGTTATTATTAGTTGTATTTATAAATTTATTAACCTATATTTTATATATTGTATTATATATTCCTATTAAAAAGAAAAAAAGAAAATTAAAAATCTGAAAATATAAAAAGAAAAGAAAAATATATAAAATTAAAATCAATTAATATATATATATATATAAACAAAGATCTATAAAAAATAAAATTAAAAACCCACACCAAAAGATAATAAAAAGACAAGAGAAGAAGATAAATTTTTGAATTCAATTTCCTGATCTATCATGTTTGCTCCTATGTTCGACACTCTACATACACTATTATACACGCATTTTGTTGAGTTAAATAAAATTAATTTTTACTCCACATACTTTGCATTTCTTTATTTATTGATTATGGTTTAATTGTTATCTGAAGTTGTGTTTTATGAGCGGTCACTATAACGACGCTAACTGAGTTTGATTAGCCGACCCTCGCAAGATACTCTTCAACAAATGGCATTGTTGCTGTGGAGCAACGTCGTATAGATTGCACATCTTTATTTGTTCCTTCTTATCTCTTATGTGCATTTATCTCTTCATTTATTTGTCATTTTTATTTTATATAATCTGTGACCTGTATAATCACCTTTCTTGTTTAAATTTGTTGTGGGGGACAAGGGATTGAGGGATGTACTCTTAGAAGCACCTACGCACCCACGTGAAGCAGAGTTGGCTTTTCTGACCTAGCCAACAGGAGAAAGCAACAAATGAAGACATGGAGGAATTCTGAAGACAGTGCCTTTTGTTTTTTATTTCATGTTATTTTATTTGTAATTTGATGAATCTCGTATTCACCATGCTAAAATCCACATATTAAACCCCTGTCTTAATTAATCCAATAAAAATCACCGTTAATTATGTATTTTTACCCTATAGTATATAGTGTATAATTTACCATAATTAATTGTATTTAATTTCCTTTATTTTTTTGTAATTATTTTTTCATCAAAAACCCCTAAAAATTAGGTAGATTAATTGTTTATAATTCACTGACCATGAAAAAGACTAAAAAATACAAAAATATCTCAAAACCAAAAAGCTGGTATTTTTAACCCTTTAAAAATACCCCCGAAATTAATTTTTGTACAAATGACCTCTTTTGGCTTTTTGTCCAACATGAAACATGTAGATCTCGTCGAGACGAGCAACTTTCATGTTTTGACTTTTTTCCTAATTTAGCCTCTAACTATTTCTTTCATATTTTTCTCTGTATTTATTCTTCTGAATTTTCTGATTGGGCAACGTGGCACACTCTGGGACGCCCACGTGGCCGCTCTCTCTAACCACCACCCGGCTGTTCTTGGAGCCATCCGATCTTAGATCCCCGCCTCCGTCTCATCCCTCCATTGTCGCCTCATCACCAGCCGTCAGATCCATCTCCAGATTGAATCCCCACCGCTACCTAACGCCTCATCTACAACCGTTAGATCCACCTCCTATCCTACGCCCCCCCACACTCCACGTAGCCCCTTCTCCACTGCCACCCGATCGCTCTTTATCCTACGATCCACCGCGTGCCACGTCACCCCACTCTCGACCGCCATAGGACGAAACCCTCAGCTCACATCCTAGCCACTCGTCAGCGCCTAACTCCCAACCGTTCGATCAGATCCTCGGATCTGATCATAGCCCTCCATCTGAGCTTGCATCCTAGCCGTTGGATCGCAAGATCCAACGGCTCGCCGGTCATCTTCATCCTTCGTAACCCCCCTTCCCTGTCGTTTCACCTCGTTTTCATGCCACCCCCTTCCTATTTGGGAAGGCGACTCCAGCCACCTCTCCCTCTCTTAACGCATCCCCCCACAGCCCTATCCTCTGCCCATTTCGCGAAACCCCCATGACCTTCCTCCATCACTCCTTTACCATTAAAATCCCATTCAAAACCCCCTTATTCACCACGTAACTGCCCGACCTTCTCCACCTATAAAAACCTTCCTCTGCCACCGTCAACCCTCATCCACCATCCATGGGGCTCTGCCCTAGCTGACTCCACCCTCCGGTGACAGCGGAGGGCGGTCTCGTCGAGGCGAAGATGGACGATCATCCCCCAGCGTGATCCATGGTCATCTGACCATGCTGCGACCGCCCCGTGCATCGTTGAGCACCGAAGTCTAGCTACCTTCGTCGTGCGACGATCGGAGCAACGATTGCTGCTCAACCGAAGCCGCCTCCTCCACCAGGGTTGCCCTCTCCGACAAGGTCTCCTTCCCCCTTCTTTTTCTTCGATTTATACCTCTGCCTATCATCACTTTCACCTTCGCCTAACCCCTCTAGCACTTCTGCTATACACCAGTCATCTTCGCCGACCCATCCCCTCTTCTCCAGAACCACCTCCACTCCGACTCCCCTCTTCCCCTGCTTCGCTGGAGAAGAGACCAACGGCCACCGCTTCCCGTCGCTCTCACGGCCCTCACTCACCTCACTTCACTCGCACATACTCGCACAAGCTTCGGCTATAACTAACCCCTGTAGGTACTTTGATTGGCCGGAGTTTGCGTTGGAGCACCTTCAAGCCTTTCCCCTCCGGCGAAGCTGCATCGAATGTCACCTCCAACCATCTTCGGAGCTTCACAATGCCTCCAGGTCTCTCGCCAAGACCCTAGCGATCTTTCTCTACCCTCTGGCTTGGCCATGGAGCACGAAGGAGCCAAGGGCAGGTCGCCGGAGCCCCGCCTTCTCCTGTGACCTGCAGAGGAGATGAACTTACAGGTGCCGTCCGATCATCTGGATCGGAAGGCTACGATGAAGCCACGTGGTGCCCGAGCCTCCTCTCCAAACCTATAGGCTTAGGTCCTACCGATCCTCGACCCGAGCCACTAGATGATGCCACGTAGCCCTTAGCCAGAGCCACCTCCCGAGCCTAGGCTCCTCACGTGTGGCGTACGCAAGGGCCTGGATAATTTGCACGAAGGACCCCGGACTTTCTGCTATTTACAATTTGGTCCCCAGGCACGTGCCTCACCTGCGCTCCTGGGTAATTTACAGGGAGGCCCTCCAAATTTCTTGAAATTGCAAAAAGGTCCCTGCGCGCAATGGAAAATTTACACTTGGACCCAAGCTGTTTTTAATATTTGCATTTAGGTCCCTTCAGGGACCTAAATGTAATATTTATCATTTATTTTCTTGCATGTTTATTACAATTATGCCCCTGCATTATTTTAGCATAACTTGAGCATCGTAGGTCCAAATTGCATGATTTTAGTGTCATTTTGATCCTTGTTTCTTCCTGTACATCATAGCGTGTTAAATTTTCTCATCTGCCATTGTTATAAATTAAGTTAATTTTTTTTGTAATAGATGAGGACCTTGCTCTCTTTGACCGTGCTCTAATTTAATGATTGTTTTTAATGTTGGGATTACAATGACTCTGATTTCATTTTCTATTTTGTTGCTCATATTTTTAGGGTATATTTATATCCTCTTGTTCTGTGTATAAGTTCCCTTGCATTATTTTCATGCATCACTTTATAATTGCATAACAATCAACTAAAAATTGCATGCATCATATTATTGCTTCATAAAATTCATAGTTCCTCATGCAGACCTGGAATTGAATTTATTCACACATGTGCTTCATGAATCAAAATTCGATAAGTAAATTAGGTAGCTGTGTCCTTGCGTTCGACCTTGGTAGACTTTCCAAGTAAAAATATTCCACAACATTCAAACGATTGTGGTTTTTGCTGAACCAAATTTGCCTCCTATACTAAGACAATTTTACTTATTATTATATAGGTGAATTTCGACGTTCATAAAGTGGCGCCGTTGCCAGGGACGCGGCTTAACTTAATTTTTTTATTGAATTAATCTTTGTTGAATAATTTTAAATTTTCAGGTCCTCATTTCATGCTTCATTTTTTTCTTTTTGCATCATGACTGTTGATTATTTTCCTATGTATTTTTCTAACTTTTCTCTTTTGTGGCAGGGCCCATGAAAATCGAGGACGCTTGATCTTTCATGGAGGCGTGGAGTCGGTACCTTCCGCTGAAGAGGCCGCAGAAGAGTTTGTGAGGAAAGTGTAGGATCTTTGATCAGTCAACTTGCATTTGCAATTGTAAAAAATGTTGCATGAGCATATTTATTTTAACAATCCTTATTAGAGGGCCTGCATGCTGTAAAAAATAATAGATCACTTGATGATCTTGATGATCTACCTCCCCCCCCCTCACACACACACATTTGCACATACACGCTCACCCCCCATCTCCCTTCCCTCTGTATATTTCACCCCCCTCTCTCTCTCTTTCTCTCTCTCTCTCTGTGTATATTTCACCAACACCCCCTCCACTCTTGTATCATAGTACAGGCACCCCCCTAACTCAGACCTTACTTAGGCTATTTGTAGCCTAAGTATAGGGGGGTCCCATCTACCCATCTATCCCTCACATTATCTCTTTGTACTATGGTCACTTTTTGACCTAAGTATAGGGGGATCCTCCTCCTCATTTCCGCTATATCACCCTATATTTGATCGAGCCATGATTTCATGACACTTGTGCTATGAGGACATAGAAAAATTAAGTATAGGGTGTATGCCATATATTACTGTATATTTACTTTAGCCTTAGCTCGTGTTTTTAAAACTTTTTAAATTTTATTTTCGGGTTGGGTTTTGGTAAACTTGTGAGCTGAGTTTTGTAAAAACCTTGTAAATTATTTTCTTACAAATTGAGGGATTAATTTATGTAAGTAACCCTTTTCAAAAAAAAACTTTCTTTGATTTAGACTCTGACTACTAGGCTTAGTAGACACTTTCAATAAGGGAACTTCGGTCTCCCTTAGCAGAGTGGGTGGTTTAGAGGACACTGAAGAAGGCACCATCCTTAAGGAACACGGGTCCATTTATCAGCCCGTTATTACACATATACTGGCTGAGAGTGGATACTTTTATTCATTTGAGCCTGGGCCATTCATTGTCTCTCCGAAGAATTAAAAAAATTGAAAATTAAAACCCATAAAAATATGCAAAAGTCAAAAATCACTAACCAAGGAGTTGATGTATTCCTGACACATTCACACTCACTCAAGGCTTGAGGATTTTGAGGACATAAGATTTCTGAGATCTTGAGAGTCTGAGTTAACATGCCTTAGTCATTAGGGTTTTAAGTTTAATTATCCACACTCCCCTAGTTTGAAAGATTTGAGCACTATATTGCGCACTTCATCTCTACCTTCAAGAAAAATATGATCAGCACAATCACTTCCACAACTGCATGATTGATGAGATGAGTTGAGATATCACTTGAGGAACTACGACTAGAGATTTGAGTTTAGACCCGATCTAATGATATTCTAGGATGGGATAAAGTTAATGAAGACTTCAGAAAACCAGAGTGTCAGCAAACCCTAGCCAGTATATGAACAAGATTCATATGCTATCTCTTTGATATTTACCTATGTGCCAGGGTGTGATGAAACTTAATGGAAATTATTGATCAGTATGCGCCAAACTTTTGGTAAAAGCAGTGGAGCTAGCCAACAAAAGAAAAGAAATGTCAAAGAAAAAAAGCTCTAAATACCAAAGTCAAATTACAAATGAGCTTCCACCAATGACGAGCTCTCATAAGCATTTTCAAAGTGTCCACATGGACCAAGCGCTAATTAGGACCAAGGAGTCGGGTTGACACCACAAAAAGGGCTATGCATCGTAAGCGATACAAGTCTGGGTGTCGAAGGTATCTTAGATACTCAGAAAAGACACACCCTGGTGTACTCCCAGAAAAACAAGTGCAGACAACTCCAACTCTCTTGACAGACACATTGATCAACAATCTAAAAATTTACGTGGTTGAGTAAAAAGGCACTCGAGAGGCCCCTTGTTCCAATGTGAGGGAGAGAAAAATAGACACAATCCCATGCCCTCCATCATCTGGCCGTCGATCTACATTTTCAAGTCTGACAAACTAATGAGACAGTTGACTGAAGCAAGAATAGACTTATTCCCTAGTATTGAGGATGAGGTCTAAAGGAGAGTCTTTGGGACTGGATCTTTGAGTGATGCATCGATTTGACTCTCATGAAATGCAGCATACTTAATTTCATATCCTTATATTATATATACAAAAAGAGAGTTTCATAATTAGAGAAGTTGGATTCCTTCTGACTAAGGCTTGGATAAACCCAGAATTTTAGGATCTCTTAAATTAAGAGTCTTCGAAAGATCGAGCCTTGAAATCATCACTTGCACTATCAGGAATTAATCCGACTCCTTCATTCTTTAGATGCTCGAGGATGAGCATGGTTTAAGTATAGGGGTATGATGAATCTCATATTCATCATGCCAAAATCCACATATTAAACCCATGTCTTAATTAATCCAATAAAAATCACCGTTAATTCTATATTTTTACCTATAGTATATTGTGTATCATTTACCTTAATTAATTGTATTTAATTTCCTTTATTTTTCTTGTAATTGTTTTTCATCAAAAACCCCTAAAAATTAGGTAGATTAATTGTCTATAATTCACTGACCATTAAAAAGACTAAAAAATACAAAAATATCTCAAAACCAAGAAGCTGGTATTTTTAGCCCTTTAAAAATACCCCCCAAATTATTTTTTATACAAATGACCTCTTTTTGCTTTTTATCCAACATGAAACTTGTAGATCTCGTCGAGATAAGAAACTTTCATGTTTTAACTTTTTCCTAATTTTGCATCTAATTATTTTTTCGTATTTTTCTTTATATTTATTCTTCTGAATTTTTTGATTGGGCCACGTAGGTCCCTCTGGGCCACCCACGTGGCCGCTCTCTCTAACCACCACCCGGCTGTTCCTGGAGCCATCCGATCTCAGATCCCCGTCTCCATCTCAGCCCTCCATTGTCGCCTCATCTCCAGCCGTCAGATCCATCTCCAGATCGAATCCCCACCGCTACCTAGCACCTCATCTACAGCCGTTAGATCCACCTCCTATCCTACGACCCCCCGCACTCAACGTAGCCCCTTCTCCACAGCCGCCTGATCGCTCCTTATCCTACGATCCACCGCGCGCCACGTCACCCCACTCTCGACCGCCGTAAGATGAAACCCTCATCTCACATCCCAGCCACTCGTCAGCGCCTAACTCCCAACCATTCGATCAGATCCTCGGATCTGATCATAACCCTCCACCTGCCCCTTTCTATTTTGAAAGGCGACTCCGGCCACCTCTCCCTCTCCTAACGCCTCCCCTTCACAACCCTATCCTCCGCCCATCTCGCGAAACCCCCACGACCTTCCTGCATCACTCCTTCACCATTAAAATCCCATTCGAAACCCCCTCTTCACCACGTAACTGCCCGACCTTCTCCACCTATGAAAATCTTCCTCTGCCACCGTCAACCCTCATCCACCATCCAATGGGCTCCGCCCTAGCTTCCTCTATCCTCCGGTGATAGCGGAGGGTGGTCTCGTCGAGGCGAAGATGGACAATCATCCCCCCAGTTGTGATCCATGGTCATCTGACCATGCTGCGACTCCCCCGTGCGTCGCTGAGCACCGAAGTCTGGCTGCCTTCGTCGTGCGACGACCGGAGCAGCGATTGATGCTCATCCCAAGTTGCCTCCTCCACCAGGGTTCCCCTCTCCGACGAGGTCTCCTTCCCCTTTCTTTTTCTTTGACTTTCTTCGATTTATACCTCCGCCGGTCATCACCTTCACCTTCGCCTAACCCCTCCAGCACTTCCGCTATACACCAGTCATCTTCGCCGACCCATCCCCTCTTCTCCAGAACCACCTCCGCTCCGACTCCCTTCTTCCCCTGCTCCGCCGAAGAAGAGACCACCGGCCACCGCTTCCCCGTCGCTCTCACGGCCCTCACTCACCTCACTTCACTTGCACATACTCGCACAAGCTTCGGCTATAACTAACCCATGTAGGTACTTTTATTGGCCGGATTTTGCGTCGGAGCACCTTCAAGCCGTTCCCCTCCGGCGAAGCTGCATCGACTGTCACCTCCAACCATCTTCGGAGCTTCACAACGCCTCCAGGTCTCTCGCCAGGACCCTAGCGATCTTTCTCGACCCTCTAGCGAGGGCTTGGAGCACGGAGGAGCCAAGGGAAGGTCGCTGGAGCCCCGCCTTCTCTGGTGACCAGCAGAGGAGATTAACTTACAGGTGCCGTTCGATCATCTGGATCGGACGGCTACGATGAAGCCACGTGGTGCCCGAGCCTCCTCTCCAGGCCTATAGGATCAGGTCCCACCGATCCTCGACCCGAGCCACCAGATGATGCCACGTAGCCCCGAGCCAGAGCCACCTCCCGAGCCTAGGCTCCTCACGTGCGGCACACATGAGGGCCTGGGTAATTTGCACGAAGGACCCCAGACTTTCTACTATTTACAATTTGGTCCCCAAGCACGTGCTTTACGCGCGTGCCTGGGTAATTTACAGGAGGCCCTCCAAGTTTCCTGAAATCGCAAAAAGGTTCCTCCGTGCAATGGAAAATTTACACTAGGACCTAGGCGGTTTTTGGTATTTGCATTTAGGTCCCTCTAGGGACCTAAATGTAATATTTATCATTTATTTTCTTGCATTTTTATTACAATTATGCCCCTGCATTGTTTTTAGCATAACTTGAGCATCATAGGTCCAAATTGCATGAATTTAGTGTCATTTTGATCCTTGTTTCTTCCTCTACATCATAGCGTGTTTAATTTTCTTATCTGCCACTATTTTAAATGAAGTGAATTTTTTTGTGATAGATGAGGACCTTGCTCTCTTTGTCCGTGCTCTGATTTGATGATTGTTTTTAATGTTGGGATTAAAATGACTCTGATTTCATTTTCTATTTTGTTGTTCATATTTTTAGGGTATATTTGTAACCTCTTATTCTGCGTATAAGTTCCCTTGCATTATTTTCATGCATCACTTTATAATTGCATAAAAATCAACTAAAAATTGCATGCATCATATTATTGCTTCATAAAATTCATAGTTCCTCATGCAAACCTTGAATTGAATTTATTCACACTTGTGCTTCATGAATCAAAATTCGATAAGTAAATTAGGTAGTTGTGTCCTTGCGTTCGACCTTGGTAGACTTGCCAAGTAAAAATATTCCACAACATTCAAACGATTGTGGTTTTTGCTGAACCGAATTTGCCTCCTATACTACAATAATTTTACTCATTATTATAGAGGCGAATTTCGACGTTCATCATAATTTAAGTGAGAGAGAGACACATATATATGTAATAATTCGAACTCTCTAGGACAATTCTACTTCATGAGATCCATTGCCCAAGAGATTGTTCACTTGGGGGCCTCGTCATTTTTGTTGTATTTTCATCACTTTTCTTTTTCTTTATTTTTTGACTTTATCTTTATTTGTTTTGTGTGATTGAGCCCTTGTTCTAGGACTTTCTTGATAGTAGAGCAAGTCTAAATACTTAATTATATTTGCATGTGCCTATAGATACATGTTTGGACTTAGTCAAATCTAATTGTTAATTATTTGGACTTGGAACCACGTACCATGAGAAACCTCATAGAACGGTTGCAGGACCCAGATCGGGAAGCGCCGAGAGGTTTCCAAGATCGGACCTTAGCTTTCTCTTCTAGATAATTAGCATCTAGTGCTTCACGATAATATCATATTCTGTCTAGGGCGATTTCATCGGTTTGCATTTCATATAGTTACGTTTCAATTCTTCTTAGATCATTGCATGAAGATAGTTGGAGGCAAGGTAGGCATTTCTACTTAGCATTTACCATTGTTTTCGCCTCGCATTGCTTTTCCGACTCTCTCCATCTAATTTTGTCACATGGACTCTAAAGGAATTGATCCCTCATTAGGTTCGTGCATTTTTATTTAAAATCCAAAATAGTGATAACCAATAAAATTGGGGTTGCTAAGTTTGCTCAACCCTAAAAATAAAAAAAAAGAAATCCTTATCTTGGGGAGAGTATCCCCCTCATTGTATTTGCATTATATTCTTGATACGTACACACTAAGGATTAGTATCCTAATCATAGACCTACCTACATGATTGTACAACTTTTTGAAAACTCACTTAACTCTAAATTTTGGAATATAAAAAGATCAAATTTTCATGGTCCACATTGTGTGAGTAGGCGAATTGAGGGGTTTTTTTGTGCATATTTGTTTGTGTGTATACTCGATCTTCTCCACACATTTACAACTTTTTTCTTGTGTATATTGATTTGACCATCGTGCTATCCCGATCCCTGCCTTTTTTGAGAGATGGCCGATTGGAGTTATTTTTATTTGGACTTTGCGGATCCATCGTACACTCCAGCCGGTCTACCTCCATTTTTACAGGAGGACTTTACTCCTGATTCTTCTTTTTGTACATATCCACCTAATCCAATGTTTTAGGCATCAGATTTTGATTTTTACCCACCACCACCATCCTTACATTTCCCACCATCTCACTCAACCGATACTGAGATCTTGGAGTCACCTCTCATGAAGACCGCTCTTCAGTACAAGACCCGATTAGTGGAGCAATTGAATTAGAGGATAGATGACCTCACTAACTTAAATAAGAGCTACACTACTGCTGCTCCTTCTAGATTTATGGATTCATTTTAGGACACTCATGAGAGCTTGCAATCACCCAAAATATAAAAAATAGGCAATTTTAAAAATACAAAAAGAATCCAGGAGACACATAGTCGAGTCAATTTGTAAGGAGAGGGCACCCTGCCAGATCCTTTGACCATGCTCACATTCACCTCAGTTCCCACCTTTGACCCCAAGGATGACACTGTACAGACTAGTCATCCTTGTATAGATGATGATTCCTATCTCCTCCCTTGTATGGTAGAGATCCAAAATCTTTAAAAAATGTTGACTGAACAAGAAGTGGTGGCAACTATTCATGAGATTATGAAGGCCCCACTTCGCCATGCCATGAACCAATTATCTACATCGAAACCCGGGAAAAGAAAGCAAAGGAGCAGATCCGAGCAACACACTATAACCATGGCCACTGTCCATGCCATCACCCACCACCCACACTCTAGGAAAGGGAACACTGCCATACTTCTTGTTAGATATGGCATTTATGACTATTCTCGTGATCACACTCTCCTTGATGGTAGTACATTGATTATTATAGCACCCTTCTCACTGGTACAGTCTCTTCACTTAGGGCCTCTCAAGAAAACCAAGATGATTTATCAATTTGTTGATGGATCAATAAAGAGACTGAAGGGTCTTCTAGAGAACATCATCATTCAGATTCAGGGCATGAGCTTCACTATTGATTTTGTTGTATTGCTCATGGAGATCTCCACCACTGTGGTGTGCACTCCAATCATTCTGGGATGACCTTTCCTCGCCTCTGCGAGAGTCCTTATAGATTATGGATCTGAAGAGATTTGCTTCTGTTCTGATGATGGTAGTGATGTGTTGATCACCACAATCACCACTGACCAAAGACCCACATCTGATGAGAGTGTGCCCGTGTTAGCTGACCCTGAGGACATGTCCTACCTGCTAATATCAGAGAGGTTTTCTTTACCATGGATGAGACTGAGACCCGAGAATTCCTCTGGAGGGAGGAGGACTCAGAAATCATAGATCTTAGAGTTCCCCCTTCCCATGAGTGACGATGCATTGATGACATCCATGGTATTTACACTATAGACATCTCAGAGTGGAGGGCGAACTTAGGATAGACTACACAAGCTGAATTTTACTTATTCCTTTCATCAAGGAATTCATGCCTTTTTGTGTTGATCAAGCGGAGACTTCCCAGGCAAGACCTGACCACACTACTTCCACTGACGAGTTCATTCCTTTCCGCTTTGATACCACTGAGGATCTTCATCAGGTTTATCCTGATCGATTTGTGTCTGTTGATGACCCCGATATCGATCTGCACCTTGTGAGATCCATTCATCAGTGGTCATGCAAGAAGGACCGCTTTCTAGCTTCTTGATCTCTGTGCATCTACCTCTATGTATATCCACTTTCGTTTTATTTTCTTCCATCTTCCATTTTACTCATCAACCCTATTCCGTGTGTTTGCCTTACTTAGGATGTACTTTGTCCTAAGTATAGGGGGTGACGAGCCAAGTGTTCATTCTTTGTTATGTTTCATCACTCTTGTCGTTGCCTATACTTAGGGATCTTTTACCCTAGGTATAGGGGAGTGATGTGTACATGCTTCTCACATATTAATCTTTTTATTGATCCTTTTTATTGATCCTCTCTACTGTCTCTATTGTTGTTGAAATTTCTATCTATACATAGGGATATCTTACCCTAAGTATAGGGGGAAATAGATCGAGTCGTGATTTGTTTATTCCTTCATTCTTTATTTTGTCAGTGTAGTATATGCTTTTCTATAATCAAAATGAGTTATGTCCTCTCTTTTTCTCTCTGATCTATGAGGACATAGGTCAAGCTAAGTATAGGGGGTCATATATACTATGTATATATTTTAGCCATAATTCGTACTTTTGTATTTTCAAAAAGTAGGGCTAGATTACAATTAATTAATTGCAAAGAAAACACTTGTACAAAACACATTAAAATTTTTGTATATACTAATTAATAAATCATGTTAAAAATATTTTTTGTAATATGTTTGAAAAATAGATGAAAATACTTTTGAAAAATCTTTTGGAAACTATTTGGAAAATGTTTTGTTAAATATTTTCTACTTTTATAAAAATATTTTGTTTGTAAATATTTCTTTTCTTTATTTGAAGTAAAATGTTTTCAAAATATATTTACAAATGTTTTGGAAATTGGTTGCAAAAATAGTTTGAAAATTCTATATATTATTTTAAAGATCTTTGCAAAATGATTTTTAATTTTTGTAAAGTATTTGTAAAAATATTTATCAAACTAGTTTGTAAAAATAAAGTTTTCAAAATGATTGCAAAATTCTTTTCAAATTATTTTGTGAACTATGTACATCATTTACAAACCTTATACATACAAACCTATAATTACTTCATCCTAATTCTTGTAAATGAATATCTGCACATATTCCCTTTTTTCAAAAAATATTTTGTTTTTATAAATCCCTAAAAAATTGCAAAATTAAAAATTCTCAAAAACATTTGAAAAATATTTTCAAAAATTACATAAAAATTTGCAAAACGTTTTTAAAAATCCATAAAAAATTCAAAATCAGAAAATTCCATCACAAAAATATTTTCTGCATTTGCATTTTTCGGATTGAAATAGATAATGAACTAGTATAAGTAAAATCCAAAGATTGGAGCTTGGTTGGACATTAAATCTACTTAATCACATGAACCTTATTGGAACTAGAATTGAGATACTTAAGGTCTACTAGACTTAATTCTTTGAGACCACGATACTTAGTTCAATGTCATTATGACTGTCTAAGTAGAATATTTCGGACACACACGACTCTTGCTAATAATGACCTAGCTTGCACACATGCACCTTATACTTTGCTCACCTCAGTTGAAGTGGTAGAGGGTTGGATTTGACAGCATGAGACACAAGCCAATGGAAACATCAGAAGTCACATATTTGTGGCCATTGTACCCCAACCCGATCAAGTAGCGATAAGGTCTAAAGACATAAGTTGTGGGTTGCAATAATGCTTCAAAAGATGGATATTCTACTGGCTCAAGAGGAAAAAGTCTTTATGTAAAGGTTGTTATATATAGTATTCAAAAAAATACAAAATCAAAAACTCCAAAAAGAAAAGACGGGAAAAATTCTAAGAAAAATCAATTCATGTCAGAGTGTATATATTTGTATAGTCAATAAGCAAGCTTGAGCTTCAAAGTCATATTTATGTGAGCCTGTAGTCCGATGACTTGGCTACATTGGTCAAGCATCCTAGGATAGGTAGCTACACTGGGTACCATCCATTCTTCTCTCCTCCTCCTCTTCTTGAGCCGGTTGTACTTGTACTTAGAAGGGAATACCCCGCTTCTCGAGGAAAGAGTTGTTGGATTGGGGAATTAGGGTCACCAAGTCGGAGAAGACTGACTTTTACCGCTTCAGCCGAGGAGAGCAACATATCACAAACAGTCCAAGATAGATTCATAATCATAAGTGTTTGTGTATGAGTTGACTTATTATGACCAGTCTATTGAGGAGACTTAGGTAGAGTTTTGTGACTCTCAGAGGTTGTTGTGTTTCAAATCCGATCCCCAATAAGGTTACGATCGCACCAAAAATCAAAATGTCCGACTTAAGCTCTAAACTTTAATTTATGAAGACACGTCTAAGAATTAAAATT
This sequence comes from Ottelia alismoides, assembly GCA_037367405.1. Taxonomy (NCBI): domain Eukaryota; kingdom Viridiplantae; phylum Streptophyta; class Magnoliopsida; order Alismatales; family Hydrocharitaceae; genus Ottelia; species Ottelia alismoides. The sequence continues at coordinate 894,277 of JAZKJV010011370.1, forward strand.
AATCCAATTTCTTTCCTTTTCTTTTCTTTATTTTATTTTCTGCACTTATTACATAAGTTTTTTGCTAGGGACTAGCAAAGGAAAGTATAAGGGGGTGATGAATCTCCATTTCATCCCCTTTATTCTTTCATTTTGGCCTTTAAACCCTAGATAAATGCATGTAAATAACATTATTTTGCATAAATTAAAATTCATTATCTATTGTATAAATATTATATAAAATACATAGTTTAAAGCTAAAATAAAATAATAAAGAAAAGAAAAGGAAATAAAATGCCAAAGGTATTTTATGACCCTAAACCCCAAGACATAGGCATCTTGATGACTAGTTCGACAAGGAATAAAGTATGGGGAGATAAGGGTCAAAAACTCAATAAAAACCCTAATTTCTATTCTACAATTATCATATTTGGGACCCATTTTATTCTTTATTATTTATATCTCATCTAAAGAAACTTTGTACACGAAAGTTGTAGATAAAAATACAGGAAAAATACAAATTTACTTTACATAAAAAATATATACAGTGTATATTTTATACTCAAAATAAAAAACCAAAACCCAGACTTCTCAAACCCATATCTTCTCCTTATTAACTCGAAATACACAAAATCACCTTTAATGTATATAACTTTTTATTAGTTATTTAATTAAGGTGGCTCATTTATTTTGAAGTTAAGATACAAAAGTTAAGTTTTGAACTCCTATTGTACAATATATCTGAATAAAATATTTATTTTATTTATTCTTTATTTTTTCATTATTTTATAATTTTATAATTTTATAAATATTCTTTATAATGTATGTACGTATTTAGAATTCAATAAAACCTTAAAGAAAACACTAAAATAAACTAGAATATAAAGATACATAGATGAATATACTATACTTATACCTATAAAATAAGACCACATAATTATTTAAGTATATGAATGATATTAGAAAAATACAATAAAAATATATTTAAGTGTATTTAAATAATCTATAAATATATAAATTAAGTATATAAATTAAAAAATTATAAAAAATAAAATAAAAAGAAAATACCCAAAATATAGGTAAAAATACCTATAAATGGACCTCCAAAAAGTAACTTGTAATAAATTAAGTGGTAAAAATAAATAAAAATCACAATAAAATACTATATAAAATGATAAACATTTTTTATGTTTAAAAAAAAATAAATAAAATTATTTACTAATTTATTTTGATTTATTTTTGAATTTAATCTCTGATTTGTCTTTTTACGAATGACGTGGCCCAATACGGGCCTGCCATCCGTTGACTTGGGTCAAATGTCTGACCCGAGTCCTAGACTTGTAAGATTATCTCACCCCCTCCCCTTCTCGATTTTTTCCCTCGTGAAACATTGCTCGAGGCCTGATGCATCCATCATGAGTTACCATCTCTATACATAATTGGTTCACACCGAGCACCTCTCTTGCACCATGTCTTCTTCCTTCACTCGCAATCTTTCCTCGAACATCTCCCTGCCAACATATGTGCATAAGCACCCTCCTCCTTCCTTTTTGATTTGGTTCCCTTCCACGTTGTTTCAGCCCCTCGGACCACCTTCTTGGTGTCGAGTCTGGTGACAGGAGCACTCCGCCGTTGTTCACAATGAGGAAGTAGCAGTGTAGTAGGTGTACCCATCATCTCCGCCTCTCGGGAAGTGAGGTCTTCATCTTGTGGCCACCAGCTGTTTGAGGTTAATCCCTTAGGTCTTTAGGTAGATTTAATTCTTAGATATCTTTGTAAGATTTTACTTTATCGTTTAACTATCATTTTAGCTTAGGATTTAGAGTTAATCCTCATCAGAATTCTGGAGCTCCAACCATTGTTCTCATCATAATCACCTAGTTTTCAACCTCTGTGACCATCCCATCACCTTTACTCTTCACTTCTCCGTCCACATCCACTTGCCAGCCATCTAGAACCCTCACAAATCTAGATTTCAAGGTCCTCCTTTGCCACCTTACCGTACCTCGCTGCCCCTTCATCATTTCACTATCATTGTCCACCAAATAATAGCCAAGACATCGCTTGTGCCTCACTATCATGTTTTGACTCCTTTGCAGGTCTTGAAGGGGGTGTTTGAGACCTAAGTGATTCAAAGTCGAGCTCCCAGATTTGTCGGAGAACATCGAGCTCCAAGGGCTCGATCAACAATCCTCGGATCCTTTTTAGGTACCTCGGAGCTTCGCAACAACAGGAGGAGAATTCAGAGCTAACAGAAGGTGCATGAGGAAGTCGGAGGAGTGAGCAACACCTGATCGAAGCTCGCCTTAGGTGAGTTCTTCAGTTGTTCTTCCTATGTCTTCCTCTATCGTTGGATCAATGCCCTACCGCCTAGGTCTCCAGTTGTCGTCCAATCAATTAAAGTAGCCACCATAAGATCTCCAACCTAGATCTAATCCCATCACTTGATTGGCGAAGCATCATCGTGCCACCTCATGCCGCCATGCGTCAAGTGAAGATCTCTCAGCCATACAATGACACCTATTTTATGAAGGTAATTGCACATCTAGCCCTATCCTTTTTGTATATTAGTATCTATATTTTAATTTTCAGATTTAGTTGTAAACTTTTTGTAACATTTGCATGTGACCCCTGGAATTTGTTGTATATTACATTCGAGTCTAGTCCACGTCACCTCACGTGTCGTCCCACATGAGGTGGCCATTTTGCTCATAAGCCCTTGCAGCTTCCGGTATTTCTGTTTAGGACATAAATTTAATATTAGTTATAATATTTTTGGTATTTTGTAGAAGAGCCCTCACCTTTATTTTAAATTGCAAATATACTCTTACTAGTTCATATATTTTTTGTGCTTGTTTTCCATTTATTAAAAATATCTTCCATGCTCCAAAAATTATGAAAAATTAGGGTCAAGTGGATGCTAACATACTCTTTCACACTGCATTTTTAGATTTGCATTTTAAGCATTGACCTATTTTCTAAAAATAAAAAAGAGCACATTTTATCCTATTTGACTTTAAAATTACCAAAAAAATAAAGAACCATTTTGTAAAATTCCAAAAAAAATATAATTGGTTTACTAGTGTATTTTGTAACTCTAGAACAAAAACTACTAAAAATAGAAAAAAAATCATTAAAAACTAAAAACCTCCAAAATCCTTTTAAAAATCATAAAAAGCTATTAAAAATAAAAAAATATTTATTTCTATCTCTTAAATTCTTTATATTATTATCTATATATTAAAATTTATTTAGAGAACTTTTGATATATTGTGCTATTTTTAATTCTCAAATCAATTCGGTATGTTTATTTAATCCCTATTTTGAGATATTTTTAACTTTAAAAATACCTAAAAAATTAACAAAAAATTCACCAAAGTTACAAAATAGTAGAAAATTTATAAAACCTAAAAATATTTAATTATGCAATTTTTTTTGTTATTTTTAGTTTTATTTGTGAATTTATTACCCTATATTATATATATAGCATTATTTATTCCTACTAAAAGGAAAAGAAAATTAAAAATCAGAAAAATAAAAAAAGAAAATAAAAAAATACATGAAATTAAATTCAATATATATATATATAATCCATAAAAATATAAAATTAAAAACCCACACTGAAAGATAATAAAAAGACAAGAGAAGAAGATAAATTTTGGAATTCAATTTCCCGATCAATCACATTTGCTCCATGTGTTCGACAATCTACATACTTTCACTATACACATAATTTCTAGAGTTAAATAAATAAAATTTAATTCCACACATTTTTCATTTCTTTATTCATTGATTGTGGGTTAAGTGTTGTTTGAAGTTGGGTTTAGTGAGCGAGCACTACAACAATGCTAATTGAGTTTGATTAGAAGACCCTCGTAAGATCCTCTTCAACAGAGCCTCCTTGGTGGCCAGAGCCACGAGATTTGGTTGATCGAAGTAGCTTCGGGGGCGAGTTCTTCTATGATCTTCCTACTCCAGTTTTCACCATCCGATCACGAGCAACCTCCAGGTCATATCATAGCTGTCGGATCGAGCCGCATTGCCATCATCAGATCTCAGCTGGAATCTAATCAGATTCACTCATATGTGAACAGGTACCATGCAATCCCATCCTTTCAACACTTAAGTGGAACAATCTCGACTGTTGGATAACGTGCATGGGGGTAATTTTGCAAACCTAGCCCCTCATAATTTTGTATTTACTTGTTAAAATTCTAAACATTCCTCTACAGTTTAAATATTCTGGTAATACTTGCACATCAAACCTCAAGCTTTCCTCGATTTACATTTAGGTCTTCTGCTAGCTAATCTCATGTGTCTCCACACGTGAGGCTCCTGGCATTTTTGTGCCTAGGCCCTTGGGGTTCTTTTATTTTGCTTTAGCCACGTAATTTCCATATTCAGTGTTATATTTTTTGGTTAAATTGCATCTAGGACCTATAACTTTTTTATATTGTAAAACAACCCTTCAATACATATTAAATCGATATAGTTGGGCATTTTACAAGATAAGCCCCTAGATTTTTGTAGGGAGTTTTAGATTGTGTAGAAACTTCATTTAAATTGCATTTAAGTCATTTGTAGTGTTGAATTTTTGTTTTGTTGATTTTATTTTTATTAAATGTCTCTAATGCTCTTAAATTCTAGAAAAATTACGATAGATGCCTTCAATATTGATTTAACACACATATTTTTCTAAAGGCATTTTATTCTATTTTCCCATTTTCTGATAATTAGAAATAAAGAAATTATTTAATGTCTATTTATTAAAATACCAAAAAAATATATATAATAAACTTCAAAATATCCAAAAAAATATATCAGGTATATTATTTGTTATTCTATCACATAAAAAATTATAAAATAAAAATCCTAAAAATTGCAAAACACATAAAAACTTATAAAAATCGTAAATAATTCTAGAAAAAAGTCTGGAATAGTGTTTTACTTTCTGAATTTTCTTTATTTCATTTATTTTCTAGGGAAATTGTATTTAGGACCATTTTAAATTAATAGATAATTTTAGGTCCAATACAAGCTCTCTCTTTATTTTATTTCTTTTATTTTAAACTTTAAAAAGATATAAATATATAAAAATCCCTTCAAAAATTCTAGAAACATTTGCAAAGATAAATACCCCCAAAATATTTTATTTCATTTTATTTTGTTTTTATTTCACTTATTTTAAAAATATATAAAATTCCAAAAATGCCTTCTTTATTTTCTTTTTCTCTTCTCTCTATATCATTCTCTCTAGTATTATATATATTTGTTATAATTTTCTTTATTACTATATTTTTATTTTAAAGACAAAAATCACAAAAACTTTGCATAATTTAAAATAAAAAGGATTAAAAACAAAAAAATCCATAAAAAAGTCAAAAATAAAAAGACAAAGAAAAGGAAATAACTTCGAAATTAATTTAGTTAGAAATGATAAGGTTAATTCCCAATCTATCATGTTTGCTCCAAGTGTTCAACACTCTATATACTTGCACTATACACATCTTTTGTAGAGTTGTAATAAATTTTAAATTACCTCGTATTTAGCATTGATTTATCTTTCATTGTGGGTTGTCTGCTATCTTATTTCGCTTCGGTGATCAGTCACCTCAGCGATGGTGTTCTCACTTTATGCAGAATACTAGACTGGCCCGGAGCGGAATAAGCAAATGGTGTTGTTGTTATTGAGCAACGCCACATAGATTGCTTTTCTTCTCTCTCATTTGTTTTATTTCCTTTATGTCTCTACATCTATTTTAGAACTGTTTTGACCATCTCCATATTTAATATTGTTGCAAGGGACCACAGATCCAGGGCGGACTTCCTAGGAAGACCGGTGACCCACGTGAAGTGGATTCAACTTTTCAGCATAAGACGATAGGAGAGAACATCAACAGAAGATCGAGGAGCATTTTTTAGAGCAGTTATACTTGTACTTGTTATTTTGTAATTTGAGAGAGAGAGAGAGAGACTACTTAATTTGTAATAATTTAAGTGAAAGAGAGAGACTACCTAAATTGTAATAATTTGAACTCTAGGACACTTCTACATTCTGAGGTTTATTACCTAGGAGATTGTTCAGCTGAGGGGCCTCGTCGACTTTTCACGGTTTTTCCCGCCTTTCTTTATTTGTCGTGTTTTGAGTTTTCTTCCTTTCTTTTCATTGTTTTATGTGATTGAGCCTGAGCTTAAGATTTGCTTGCTCGGTAATCTAGGTGATGATATCTAATTATATCATTCTCCTATAGATTACATCGCTTGGACTTAGATCAAATTAATCGTTGTACTCTAAATTTGATACCATCTGTCGAGAGAGGGATGATACAACACTGGTTGGATCCAATTTGTTAACAAACAACCACCCTACATGACCGGACTCTTGAGTGTCTTTCTAGGCAACCACATTTTGTGTTTCACGCTAATAGCAATTCTTGTATTAGGGTGATTTCATCAATTTTGCATCTGCATATATCATATGTTACAATTTTGTTTAGTGTCCTGCATTGAGGGAGTTGGAAAGCAAGGTGAGCACTTCTGACTTTGCATTTATCATCGATTTTTGCTTACGTTGTTTTCCAATCTCTTCCTCTGATTTTGACCTCTTAGGATACTAAAAGGAATTAGAACCTCATTGGGCATTTGCATGAAAAATATCAAAAACTTTGATAACCAAAAATAAAATCAGGACTATTAATTCTATTTGACCTTAAAAAATGTAATTATATTCATTGTCGTGGGAAGAACAACTCCCCCATTGGACACATGTTGTATTCTGACTAATTCAGGCATGCAGACATTAAGGACTAGAGCTCCCATCTTTAGACTTGTGCCCTAGGTGCTAGGGTAAGCTCTTGGGCCATGTATTGCTGCAAGCACTTGCCTCCGACCATAGACAAAGTGTCTCGTGTTCATGTAGGTATGGTTCACTGACTTGAGCACGATCACTTTAGAAGATTACACCTGTGTGCATGATTAAACAACTAATTGATATCACCCAACTCTAAAATTGAAAAGATAAAGACCGCTCTCTTATTGTCTTCATTATGTTGAGTTGGTGAATTGGAGTTTCCTTTGTGTTTGATTGCGATTTTGGGATCCGATTGCATTTCCTATTTATTTAAGTCTTCAGTCCTCAAGTCTTTTCAGTTTTTTAGTCCTCTTTTTTTCTATATTTTGTCATCATTTGTGTTGTGATCATGGGTTATCCTTACCATCAACCTGATCTCGCAACCACTTTTCACCCATGTCACCCTCTTGTCCCCATCCCTGGTCCATTTCAAGATGGCTCTCTTCTTGAACCATAATTTCACCTTGTTTGGTTTGAACTCAAACCCCCGTGCGATTGGCATTTTGTTTCGCATGTCTCACCTGCCTCCTTCATCCCCTCATGTATCACCTTCTTCTTCTCCTAGGCATGTTGTGCGCCGAGACAAGGCTCACATTGAGGATACTGATCATATTATTGAGTCGAGCAGAATTAAGGCTGGAATGAGTGTGCCTTCTCTGGTGGATTCAGTATTGTGTGTTGTTATTATTGAGGTTTTTTCTCTTGCACACCAGGTTCAGGATGTGATCACAAAGGCAATACAGATTGAGGATGCTGATACATATGTTGTGAGTTTCCATTTTCCAATACAGATTCTTGAGTCGGTTATGAATGTCTTAATTCGGGAGAATGTTGTACCATCTCCTTCAGTACACGAGGAGATGGAGCTAGAACCCGCACTATGTCACCCATCCTATGAGTCGATCTTCTTTCCTCTTCCTGACCTTCCAATCCCCATGGAGCACAAGGACGTGTTTGATAAGTATCTCGATCCATTTCAACAAATACTATTTGTTGAGGACCCACATTTCCATATACTGCATCTTGTTAGCCCATCCCTTTCACCCTACATCCTCCTGATTGATGAATGTGATAATTTTTTCAAGGTGAGAGTTTAGATGCCAACATGATCTAACTTTCCATTGATCGGCTTGCATTATGCCCCGAGGGTTTTATGCAGGTGGATGCAACATCTTCTAGATACTCGATTTCAACCTATGATTGTGCAACCGATCTATCTACTCCAAAGACCGAGTCTTCTAAGATTTCTGACTCCTTTCAGTCGTCTATCCTCGACTACCCTCGTGAGGATGAGCCATATCTTAAGATATTCGATGATTTTTCGTATCTTTCGATTATATGTCCATCGGATGCCTGGTTTCATAGAGAGTCTCCTGATCTTTACTCATCGTATCTTACTGAGACTATGACTGACATGGAAGATTCCATGACTGGTCCTTCCTTCTCCACATTTCATTTTGTCGACCTTAATCACTTACTCCGTTCTTATAAGCCGATGATTTCTTTTACTCTACTAAACCCGGTTGTAATTGCCCATTCTCTTCTCCTAGTATTTGATGAATCTCCATTTCATCATCTTTACTCTATCATTTTGGCCTTAAAAACCTTAGGTAATTCATGTAAATAGCATTATCTTGTAAAAATTAACACTCATTATTTATTCCATTTATTGTATAAAATACAAATTTTAATGCCAAAATTGTAGAATAACGAAAAGAAAAGAAATAAAATACCAAGGTATTTTATGTCCCTAAACACCGACACCAAATCAAGAATTGATTTGGTCGACAAGGAATAAAGTAGGGGAGATAAGGGCCAATAATACATCAAAAATCCCATTTATTTATCATTAATTCATTTTGGGACCTATTTTATTTTCCATTTTTTATACCTCAAATAAAGAAACTTTGTAGATGAAAGTTGTATATAATAATATATTGAAAATATAAAATTGAGTTTATTTAAAAATAATATACAGTGTTCATTTTATACTCTAAATAAAAAGCCAAGATCCTAAGTTCCCAGACCCATATCTCCTTAATAAAAACTCAAAATGTATCAAAATCATTTATTTGTATATAACTTTTAGCAAGCTATTTAGTGAAGGTGTTTCATATTTTTTTGAGTTAAGATGTGAAATTTAGGTTTTGGACCCCTATTGTACCATATACCCGAATAAAATATTCATTTTGCTTATTCTTTATTATTTTTATAGTTTTATATATTTATAATTTTGTAAATATTATTTATAGTATATTTACATATTTAAGATAGAATAAAACTACAAAGAAATCACAAGAAAAAATAATATACTAAAATACATAGATGAAATACCTATACTTATACATATATAACATATTCACGTATTTATTTAAGTGTAAATATTATATCAAAAAATAAAATAAAAATATTTTTATGTTTATAAAAACGTTATAATTTTATAAAATAAGAAAATAAAATAATAAATTCGAAATTACAAATAAAAATAAAATAACCAAAACATAGGTAAATATACCTACAAAATAACCCTAAAAATAAACTTGTAATAAATAAGTTCAAAAAATAAATGAAAAACATATTAAAATACTACAAAAAATAAACACTTTTTATTTTAATCTACTGCTTCTTGGAGTAGGAACTCGGGTCTCTACCTCTTCGTCTCGCTATACATCCGCTACTCTGCCCCACTATGCTTCCATTTCCCTCCTAATAGGGTCGAGGCACTTTGCCCTCGACCCTTTATCTTTCTGTGCATGCTTAGAGACCAACAAACCTGTTGGAGGCTATTTTGATCCTCGTGGGAGATACCTGGAGCCTCTAGGCTTCTTCGACCCCACGAGCGAGACCCGATGATCATCGGACATTTTTACCTCATTCAACCGCCAGAAAACGTCCCCAGGAAGTTTTTGGACCCTTTACAGTGTAGGAGGAGGTTGGAGGCTTACTCCATACCTGATCGAAGCTTGAAGGAATGGGAGTTCTTCCCTGTTCTTCCAAGCTACTTCATCGTCGTCTGATCGGTCGTCCGCACCAGATTACACAGTCATTATCCAATGTGCATAACTGCAGCCCTCAGATTAGTTGCTGGGATTTAATCCCAGTCATTCACCCTTGAAGCATCATCGTCGCACCAGGAAGCATCGCATGGCAAGTGAAAGGAGTGTCGCACGATCACGCCCCTTAGTTGGGTATTTTGCAATTTCACCCAGCTAAATTTTGTATTTAATATTTAGCATATAAACTTTAATTTGCCATTTAATTATTTTTTTGTAAAATTTGCAAAAAAGCCCCTGAACTTTTTATATTTGAAGTAGAGTCGATGCCAGCTCACCTCAAGTACGGTCCCGCGTGAGGTGGATATTTTGCACTTTTACCCCTACGGGTATTTGTAATTTTGTTTACTCTTAAATTTTTAATTCAAGTTATATATTTTTAATTACATATATACCCCTACCAGTTCATTGATTTTTTGTGCATTTCTTCTTTTTATTCAATATAGCAATTATGCTCCAAAAAATCTCAAAAAATTGGTTTAAACTCCTAATTGCACACAATTTCACGCCATATTTTTAGATTTGGAATTTAAGACTTTTTAATATTTATTAAAAATAAAAAAGAGCACAAATATTCCTTGGTTGGCTTTAAAAATACCAAAAATATATATAAACTTTTTGAAAAAAGAGCGCAAATATTTAAGTATTTTGAACCTTCAAATTAAAAAACCACTAAAATAGAAGAAGAAAATACATAAATATAAAAAATCCCCAAAATCCTTTATAAAAATCTAAAAAATTTCTAAAAACTCAAAAAATATCCTTTTCTATTTTATAATTTACTCTATGTTATTATTTATCTACTAAAATTGATTTGGATTGTTATTATTTTTAATTTCCATTTCAATTCAGCCTATTTAATTAATCATTGATTTGGGATATTGTTAACTTTAAAAATCCAGAAAATGTAGTTAAAATGCTTAAAAATCACAACAGTAGTAAGAAATTTTAAAACGCAAAAATAAATAACTCTGTAATTTTAATTTTTTTAAGTTATATGTATATTTAGATTACCTTATTTTGCATATATAGTGTTATATATTTATATTATATTTTTAAAAAAAAGAAATTTAAAATCAAAAAATATAAAAATAAAATTAAAAATATATAAAATTAAAAATAAATAAAAAATTTAAAATCAAAAATTTAAAAATATAAAATTAAAAATAAAAAAATACATAGACAACAAGAAACACACAATTTTGTGCATTCATTTGCGACCATCCTCCCGTTCGCTCCATGTGTTCGACCTCTACAATACTTACATCTATACACATCCATTATAGAGTTATAATAAATTTTAACTCCACATATTTTGCTTTTCCTTGCTTTATACATATTGTGGGTTAATTGTTGACTAATTGGGGTTTCTTGCTAGGTCGCTTCAACGACGTTGTTCCTGCCTTGTGTGAAACATCTGACCAGCGAAAAACCATGGTTAATAGTAGTATGCACCCACTTGATTGCATATACTATGTCCTTTTGATTTCATCATCATTCTCACTTTGAGACAATGGTAAGAGTACGACATTCACCTAACAGATGTTGTCCTGAACCTTGACACGACGTTATCCTGACCGTTGATCCAGGCTGGGGGCATAAAACCTAGCGCTCGTTCAAAGGCACCGCAACATTCCACACCTCTTGTATATACATGTTTCGTTTGTTATTCCTTCTTTCTTTCGTATTTCTGGTACACCCAAGATCTATCATCGTATATTTGTGTCTATACTTAGGACGTACTTTGTCCTAAGTATAGGGAGTGCAGCCATCATGTTGTTCTTATTCATTCTATTTTAGTACCCCTGTTGTTGCCTATATTAAGAGATTTCTTACCCTAAGTATAGGGGGAGTGTTGTGTTCATTCTTCCCTTTATTTTCCTTTCATTTCTTTGATCCCCTCTCCTATCTCCTCACTTGTTCATACTTTGTGTTGTACTTTGGGATCCTTTACCCTAAGTATAGAGGGAGACACGCTGAGCCATTGATTTGTTCATTTTATTTCTCGATCTTCCCTACTTGGTGTACAATATGTTATACTTAGGATTAATTTATCCTAAGTAGAGGGGGAACGATCGACTTCTTATTCTTTCATTGAGTCATTCTTTAGACTTTTCAATACTCAACACAAGTTATTCCTTTTTTTACTGTTTGGTTACTATGAGACATATTTCACGCTAATTATGGGGGATCGTATATACGTTGTATATACTTTAACCATAACTCATACTTTCATATTTTCAATAATATGACTAGATAAGATCAATGAATAAATGACTATACAATTCATAATACGCATCAATTCCATGTAAATACGGTTAATAAAGTGGTTTAGAATATTGTGCTAATTTATTTGAAAAATGGTTGGAAAATACTTTGAAAATATTTTGAAACCATTTGGAAATCTTTTTCTAAAATGTTTTTAAATCTTTGTAAAAAACTTTGTAAATGTTTGTAAAAATTCTTTCATTTGTTTAGAAAAATATTTGAAAACTGATTTGCAAATGTTCTAGAAAACTGTTGGGAACTTATTTGAAAAATCTATATTGTTTGAAAAATCTTTATAAAATGATTTTCAAAATTTGTAAATGATTGCAAAATGTTTGTCAAAATTATTTGCAAAAATAAGTTTTCGAAATGTTTGTGAAAATGCTTTCAACTATTTTGAGAACCTTATGTATAATTATGGAATAAAACTTAAAAAATTCTTTCTAACTCGTATATAATCCTATACATAAACTTATAAATATAAACTAAAACTTTCCAGAGTAAAATCCACACTGATTTTTTGTAAATATAGATGCATTCCCATGTAAATATTTATACATACAAGACCACTAACACTTATCGAGAATCCATACAAAAATTCAAAATATTCAAAAATTGTAAAAATTTGCAAAATGTTTTAAAAAATTGCATAAAAATTTGCAAAACCTTTTCAAAAATCCATAAAAAGGTCAAAACTAGAAAATGGTTTCACAAAAATATTTTTCCATCTGCATATGCATTTACAAATTTTCAGAATAATAATGAAAATTGAACTGGTCTAAGTAAAATCCAAAGATCGGAGCTTGGTTGGATCTTAACCTTATAGGAACTGAAATTGAGGCGCTTCATCTCCACTTGATTTAATTCATTGAGAGACAAGACTAGGTTCAATGCCATCTTGAATGCCTAACTAGGACATTTTGAGATGCACGCATGACTCTTGTCAACAGTGATCTAACTTGGACACCTTCATCTTACACTTAGCTCAACTCAGCTGGACTGGTGAGGGGGTTATACATGCCAGCATGTGACGCATGTGAATGGAAACATACGTTGCCCCGCTAGGAGGCCAGTGCACCCCAACCCATCCAATAGCGATGAAATCTAAAGACAGGATGTTGTGGATTGGGATAAAAATTCAAAAGAGGGATATCTACTAGCTCAAGAGGAAAAACTCCATATGTTAATGATGTTGTAAATAGTATTAAAAAAAGTTCAATGAAGACACCAAAAAGTTAGATGGGCAAAAATTCAAGAAATTCAATTGTCATCGGAATATGTATATCAAATAAGCAAGCTTGAGCTTCAAAGTCAAAATTACATGTGAGACTGCAGCCATATGTAAATGATGGATGCTAAGATAGAAAGACTTACAACGCTTCCAGCTCTCTCCATGCAGGATGTAAAGCAGAAATTTTTAAACCTAAACTATATATGCAAGCGGAAATCAACCTAATCAGGCAATTGCTAACGTTAAGAACCACAAGTCAACCACCAATCTCTAATCCTAAAGTCCGGTCTAGGCTCGTCCCTCCTCCTCTCGACACATCGAGTCCAGGAGAAGCGCTTGGTGGGATGAGCTCGCGGCACGGCGGATCAAACACGATGATTAACTGTTTAATTAAACTAAGTCCAAATACGCACTATAGGTTCATGCAACGATTATTAGTGTGTTTGGACCTAATCTAATCGATCAAGCAATGCCTAAAACCTAAGGTCTCAATCGACAAAAGAAAGGAAAAAAGGAAAACAAAACCGGAAAATGACTGCGGTAAAACACGACAAAATCTGCGGTGAGCCCCCAGGTGAACAAACACCTAGAAATTAGGCCCGAAGTGTCCTGAGTGTCCAAGTCCTTGTATTATTACAATTTAATTGAACCTCTCTCTCACCAAAAATATAGAAAACTATCTAACACACACTCTCTCTCACTCCTCCTGCTCTCTCTTGTCGGCTTGGGCTAGAAAAGCCGACTACGCTTCCCAAGGTTGCACCGAATCACCTAGACGATCCGCCTCGCTCCGCGATCCCTCGCAAGAAGACAAGAAAAGAGAATGGTTAGAAAGAGCAACAATATATATCACAAGCAAGAGAGACAAAGCAAGCAATGGTGTAAACAAGCAATCACAATCAATCAAAAAAATGTGACCTATACACTGCTGCTCCCCGGCAACGGCTCCATTTGATAAACCCGAATTTCTAACGGTCTTGTGATCCACACAAGAAGGGAACACAGAGGTCGCTGCGGTGACTGCTAAAAATCCGAATTTAGTCAACAATGAACCCGGAATATAAATATCAAGCAATGAAATAAATTGTGGAGTCAAATTTATTTTTAACTCTACAAACAAGGTGTATAGGTGTAAGTATGTAGAGGTCGATCATAGGGAGCAAGGCAGGATAAATCAAGCAAGTGTGTGTGAATGTGATGTATTATCTACAAAATGCAATGCAAATGTTTTTGTGGGTTTTTAATTTAATTTTTTTATTTTAATTTTGTATTTTGATTTTTAATTTTCTGATTTTTTGTTTTTATAAATAGAAGATATAGATAATGTAAGAAAAGAGGTGATAGAATATTTATAAAAATAAGGGAAAATAGTAAAAAATTAGGAAATAAAATATTTGATCTTTTATAATTTTTTACTATTTTTGTAATTTTTGGGGATTTTTCTAAATATTTTTGGTTTTTTTAAAAGTTAAAATAAAGGAAAACAGTGAATTATGATTCTGACCGAAATTAAAATGGGAAGGAAAAATACCAAACAGTATCAAAATTTTCCCAAAATAATTTTAAAATAAGGAGAATAAATAAGGGAATCTACAGATTCTGAGTTTGCATTTTTTTTATTTTTCTAGAATTTTTTAGATTTTTTGGAAGTGTATTTTCTAATTTTTAAGGTTTTGATTTTGAAATTTTTAGTGGTTTTTGGATTGACACTAGAATACAATAAAATACACAATAGGTGATTTTTTTGGAATTTTTCAAGGTGTTTTGCTAATTTTTATGGATTTTCTAAGATAAAAAGTAGCTGAAATACATGTTTTTGATTTTTAATAAATATTAAAATGCTAAAAAATGTAATGCAAAAATAGAGCGTGAAAGAGTGATGCAATAGGAGCTTAAATAAATTTTTGTAGAATTTTTGGGCTTTTAGAAATGTATGCAATAATTAGAGAAAACAAAGAGAAAATACATACGAGCTAGGGGTATTTGCGTAATATTCAGAAAAGTTAGGGACCTATATGCAAATTCCACAAAATTTTATAACTGCAATAAAAAGTTACAGCACTATTTGGAAAAAAACAAAGCCGCAAGGGTGTTGGTGTAAAAAGCCCAAGATGCACGTGACATGCACGCGCACCTGGTAGGGACACCAACGTAATTACGAAAAAGTCTGAGGGGATGCATACAAAATGTCCAAAACAATTTGTACTGCAAATGAATGTTTTGACACTAAAAACTAATATGCAAAACACCTTGGGTCCCTCTGCAAAATGCCCAGACGCACGTGACGAGCACGTACACCAGGGGCGGACCCAAGTGTAATATGTCAGAACCTCAGGGAGCTGAGTGCAAAATATACAGAATATTAAAAAGGCCTATGAATGTTTATGCATTATTATTTAAATACAAAATATGCAGGGTTAATTTAGCAAAATACCCACGCACATGGCACAAACGAACGACGGATCTGACTCTACTTGGCCACGTGTCGCGCTCGTAAGGCCCGATAACGGTTCGCAGCGACGCCCCAGATTAGATCCCTAGAGAGGAATCGACGGTCGACGGTTCGCAAAATCGGACGGTCGCTGGCGCGTCAGGAAGAACACTGGGGATGGGACGGTGCTGGGCTATGGACGAAGAACAATGGATGAACTCGCCGGCGGCGAGTTCGGAATTGGGCCTGCTCCTGTCTCCGACCACCACGAGCTCTGATGATGTGCACGTCGTGCTCCTGCAGTGCTCCTGCGACTCCCAAGTGGATTTGATGGGGTCTAAGACCAAGGAATTGCCTCCCACCCCTCAAGGACGCTCCGGCGGATCTGGGAATGCTTGTTCGCTCAAAATCGCCTCCAGGATGAGGCTCCTGCTCATGGACCTGCAAAAAAATTAGGTGCGGCCGCGGGTAAAATGCTGCAACCTCCAATAGGTTCTAATGAGGGTCGCACGATGATATAGATGCTCGTCGGAGCTTGCTCCGGCGAGAGGCGTCGATTGAGCGAATCGATGGGTGGACGGCGATGATTAAGATCCCTACGTGAAGCTAGAACTCCAGTGGATGAAAAGATGAAAGAAAACTAGGGGAGTAAGTACCTCAAGGGACCAGGTCCCGGGTTGAAATACCTCGACGGCGGAGCTCGCCGGAGGTGCTGGAACGTGCCCAAGACCGCGACGGTCCACCGCTTGGAGAGGGGACTCTGAAGCTGTCACCTTCAGGTCTCCAGCTCAAGCAAAAAGTGGGAATTAAGGATCAAAATTGGGGTTCAAATCTGAATGGAAGTCAAGGTTTCCATTTTATTGGTTTGACGGACATGGCTACAAGATCGAGTGTCAACGGGCGAATCGATGCACGACAACCTAGGACAAAGTCCGGGCGTGTAAGCTGGATGGTCAAGGAGCAATGTTGCAGAAAGATGTAATACCAAAAGATGAAAGATTTGGCCTCGATAAATCCGCAAAAGCGGGTCAAAAACGAGGCTGGCAGAGGCTACAGAACCTAGGGCAGACAGTTGATCGAGGTCAACTGTGATTGTCTCCTGGTTGGTCCACGTGGACCAACCAGGAAAAAGGTTCTAAAAAGATTTAAAAATAACTTTAAAAATAGTAATGATATTATTATTTTTAGGTTATAAAATAAAAAAAGTTTTGTAATTATATAAAGTATTTTATAATGATTTTTAATTATTTTTAGGAAGCATATTTTTACAAGTTTACTTTTATACCCTTTATAGGTATATTGCTTATATATTTTATTAATTGATTTTTATTTTGTGTATTTTAATTAAAATTATTATTTTTATTTATTATTTTATAAATTTAAAAATACTTTTATACACTTAATTTTATTTTTATTTTATTTTTCCGAATTATTTTATATATATAATAAAATATAAGTATGTATTAGTATATGTATATATATATAGGTATAATACCTATGTATTTTATATACATGTATTTTATTTTGCATTTCTTTTGTATTTTTATTCTGATTTTAATGTGCATAATTATTATAAATAATATTTACATAATTATAAAAATATAAATTATATAAATAATGAATAAATAATAAATTGAATATTTTAATCTGTATAAGTATACAACAAGGGTCCAAAACTCAACTTTCTAACCGTAGCTCCGCCAAATGCGAAACCGCCGCCATTAAAAAGCTTATTTTACACTATATACAATTAAAGTGTGAGTTTGATGCATTTGGAGTTTTTATTTGTGAGATACGGGTCTGGGAAGTTGGGATTCTGGATTTTTATTAGACCGTAACTTTTTATCTGTACATTATTTTTGAGTGAAATTAATTTGTATTTTTCTTTATTTAATTAGCTAAAACTTTCATGTACAAAGTTTCTTTATTTGATGTATAAAAAGTAGAACCAAAAATAGGTCCCAAAATGAATAAATAATGAATGAAAAAGTATAGGTAATTGGCCCTTATCTCCCCCTACTTTATTCCTTGTCGACCTATTCATCGAGATGCCTAGGTCTCGGGGTTTCGGGTCATAAAATATTTACAATATTTTATTCTTTTTCTTTTCTTTTATTTATTTTATAATTTTGGCTTTAATTACAGTATTTTATACACTATTTACATGCACATGCATGAATGCTAATATGCTCTAATTAATGGTATTTACACGCATTTGCTAGGGTTTTTGATGTCAAAATGATAGAATAAAGATGATGAAATGTGGATTCATCATCCCCCTATACTTTACCTTTGCTAGTCCCTAGCAAACACTTATGCAATAAGTGCAGAAAAGAAAAATAAAGAAAAGAAAATGAAGAAAGTGGATTTAGTTTAATTATCAAAGTTGTCTTCACAAAATCAAAGTTTGGAGCTTAAGTCAGACCTTTGGAATTTTAGTGCGGGCGGAACCTTAATGAGAACCGAATTTGAAATCCAACAGTCCTTGAGAATCCCAAAACTCTGCCCACGTATCCTCAATATCCAGGTCAGAAATATCTCAATTCATACGCAAACCCTTACGACTTTGCATCTGACTCGTACAGTGTAAGTGATGGTGGCTCTCCCCAACTGAAATGACAAAGAAACTGACTTCTCCAATATGTCAACCCAATGATTCCTCAATCCAACAACTCCATCCTCGAGGAGCGAGGTATTCCCTTCTAAGTTCCAGTGGCAACCAGCTCAAGAGGAGGGGGTGAAGAGAAGAATGGATGGTAGCCAGTGTAGCTACCTATCCTGGGATGCAAGACCAGTGTAGTCAAGTCATCCAGCTGCAGGCTCACATATTTGACTTTGGAACTCAAGCTTGCTTATTGGCTTTACAACATATGTCCATACTTTGCAGGTATTTTATTTTTGTACAGGCCTGATATTTTTTTTGATACTATTCACAGCAGCATTTACATAAAGAGTTTTTCCTCTTAGCCAGTAGACTATCCCTCTTTTGAAGCTTTATTGCAACCCACACTCTCCTGTCTTTAGACTTCCTCATCATTGGACGGGTTGGGGTGCGCTTCCCTCCTTAGAGAAGGGCAAGTGTTTCCACCTTGTGTGCGTCTCATACCGGCAAATCCAATCCCTTCACCACTCCAACTGAGTTGAGCCATGTGAAAGGTGCAGGTGTCCAAGTTAGGTCATTATCAACAAGAGTCGTGCATGTGCTCCGAAATACTCTACTTAGGCAGTCAAGAATCCATTGAACCAAGTCTCATGATCCTCAAAGATTTGAGTCAACTAGACCTGAAGTACCTCAAACCCAATTCCTATAAGGTTCCTGTCATTAGGTAGCTTTTAAGGTCCAATCAAGCTCCAATCTCCGGATTTTACTTAGACTTGTCCAACTATCAAACTCAATCCGAAAAATACTCATTCTATGCAAATTATATGCAGAATGTAGAAAATATTTTGTGATGCAATTTTCAAGATTTTGAACTTTTTATGGATTTTTGAAAAGATGATGATGCACATGCATTTTTTGTATTTTTCAAAAGATTTTTCAAATGTTGGATTTTAATTTTGCAAATGTTTTTGGGATTTTTGAAAACAAACAGTTTTTGGCTAAAAGCTAGGTACAAATATTTACACTGGAGTGCTTCTTATATATACAAGAAGTGGATTTTAAGAATTTACAAGGGTAAGTGATCAATTTTATACATATAGATAATGGATTTTGGTGTGATGTATGTATTCCTCAAACTTATTTGACACAGGTTTTTCAAACAATTTTGAAAACTATAGTCCAAAATAATTTTACAAACAATTTTACACACATGTACACACATTTGAAAATCATTTTACAAAGGTTTTCCAAACAGTATAGATAGATTTTTCAAAATATTTTTGCAACCATTTTTCAAACCATTTGCAAACATTTTTCAAACATTCTATTTCACACAAAGAGAATAACTTTTACAAACCACACATTTTTACAATGGTTGAAAACATGTAACAAAACCTTTTCCAAATAGTTTTCAAAAGATTTTCACAAAGATTTTCAAACTATTTTACAAATATTTTGCAAAAAACATTTTCACCTGATTTATTAATCAGTAAATACAAAAAGAATCTGAGGAATAAAACATCTTTTTATTAAGGTTTTTAATGAATTTTAAAGAATAATTAGCCATATTATTAAGAAAATATGAAAGTACGAGTTATGGCTAAAGTATATACGTAGTATATACGACTCCCCTATACTTAGCTTGAGCTATGTCCTCATAGATCGGAGAGAAAAGAGAAGACATAACTCAGACGAAGTATAGGCAAGTCTAAAGAATAAATAAAGGAATAAACGAACCAATAAGAAGTTGACCGTCCCCCTATACTTAGGATCAAATGATCCTGAGTATAGCAGACTGTACACAACGCAGGGAGGGTCAAGGGTGGGAATGAACAGATCGTACTCAGATTGTCTCCCCCTATACTTAGGATAAGATATCCCTAAGAATAGACAAGAAGAGGAGACAATGGAGAGGATTGAAAAGAATAGAACAATTCAGGGTGCAGACCCCGCTATACTTAGGACAAAATATGTCCTAAGTGTAGAAACTGATAACAAGGGGCGACACCTTTTTCGATAGATAAAGAAAATAGAAAAGGAAAAGAAGAAAAGAAGAAAAGATATTAACAGATGAGAGAATGATATAGACAGATGGATCTGTTCAGCGGAAGATGGAATTGATCACCATGTATGAGATGCAGATGATATGAGTCAAAGAACACATCTCATACCAAAAGAATGGGGGCAACATCAATGGTCGGCGGATCATGATCTAGATATAGTTTCAGGCGCTGACCGTTGACACGGAAGGTAGAAGAAGATGACGGTTCTGATATATCAATGCTGCCATTGTCATGCACCTTCCTGACCACATAGGGACCTTTCCACTTGATCTGTAATTTCCCTGGAAATAATTTCAGCCTGGAATCGAACAACCATACGCACTGATCTGGCTCAAACTGTTTATGGCTGATATGGGAATCGTGCCATGTTTTCACTTTTTCCTTGTACTGTAGGCTGCTTGAAAATGCTGTGTCTCTCAACTCCTCCAGGGCTGCCAACTCTGCTCTCCTCTGTTCTCCTATACTCTCGGGATCCAATAATAACTCAGTGACTGCCCAAAGTGACTTGTGCTTTATTTCCACTGGCAGATGGCACGGCTTACCATAGACGAGATGAAAGGGAGATGTCCCCAATGGATTCTTGAAGGAAGTCCGATAAGCCCACAAGACAGAGTCCAAAAGCTGTGACCAATCATTTCGGTATGGGCGGACAACCTTCTGTAGGATAGTTTTTATGTCCCGGTTTGATACTTCGGCAAGACCATTAGTCTGAGGGTGATACGGTGTGGCAACCCGATGGTCAATGCCGAACTCGTCTGCAAGGGCCCTAACCTTGTCATTGATGAAGTGAGACCCCCCGTCTGAAATCAAGAGTCTGTGTACCCCGAACCGTGAAATGATATTTTTCCTCAAAAATTTACACACGGTTTTAGCATCTGCGGCTCGGGCAGGGATGGTCTCAACCCATCGGCTGACATAATCTACAGCGAGCAAAATGTGCTCAAATCCCTGACTCTTAGGAAATGGGCCCATGAAATCAATCCCCCATGCATCAAAAACCTCACAAAAGTGAATGGGTTGCATGGGCATCATGTCTCTCTGTCCGCAAGTACCCATCTTCTGACAGTCAGTACATCTCTTCACGAACTCCTCTGAATCCTTGAAGAGAGTAGGCCATCATAGGCCGGATTGAAGCACCTTTTGTGCTGTCCTTTTCCCAGAATGATGTCCTCTACCTCAAGCTTGTGGCAGTATGTGAGGACGCTATGCTGCTCTTCTTGAGGAATGCACCTCCTCCAGATGCTATCCCCTCCTTTATGATAAAGGACGGGATCCTCCCAATGGTAGAGCTTGGCCTTCGCCAGGAAGGTCTCGATCTTCTGCCTGGGCCAACCTTGTGGAACCGTCTTGGCGACAAGATAGTTCACATTGTCGGCGTACCATGGGAGCAAGGTGATAGCCAAGATCGCCTCATCTGGAAACGTCTCTGTGATAGGTGCGCTGGGCTCAGATTCCTCAAGGTTCTCCAAGCGGGAAAGATGATCCGCCACCACATTTTTGACTCCAGGTTTATCCTTATATTCAATATCAAATTCCTGGAGAAGAAGGATCCATCTGGTAAGGCGTGCTTTGGTATCCTTCTTGGCCATTAAGTACCGGATGGCGGTGTGATCTGTATAGATTGTCACTCTAGATCCGAGAATATAAGATCTATACTTATCCAAAGCAAAGACTACAGCCAGCATCTCTTTCTCTGTCACAGTGTAATTCCGCTGAGCGGCATCTAAAGTCCGGCTGGCGTAGTGAATGGCAAACGGCACTCCATCCCTCCTCTGTCCAAGCACAGCCCCAATGGCAAAATCGGAAGCATCCGTCATGATCTCGAATGGGAGAGACCAATCAGGTGGCTGAAGGACAGGAGCCGAGACAACCATATTCTTGAGAGTCTCAAATGACGCAAGACACTTATCATTTACAATGAACTCGGTGTCTTTCGTCAGTAGATCAATAAGCGGTCGGGCAATTCGACTGAAGTACTGAATGAACCGTCGGTAGAAACCGACATGCCCTAGAAAAGACCGCAATTGACGTAGATTGGACGGTGGATTGAGTTTTCTAATGATGTCCACCTTGGCCGGGTCGACCTCCATGCCCCTGTTGGAGATGATATGACCAAGGACCGTCCCTTGAGTCACCATGAAGTGACTTTTCTACCAAGACAAGACAAAATTGACCTCTATGCAGTGCTGAAGCACACGGTCTAGGCAGTCAAGACAAGCATCGAACCTGTCGCCATAGACCGAGAAGTCATCCATGAAGACCTCTAAACAGTCACCCTCCATCTCCAAGAAAATGGACAACATGCACCTTTGGAATGTCGCGGGAGCGTTACATAGACCAAAGGGCATCCGTCTGAAAGCATAAGTCCCAAACGGACAGGTGAATGTCGTTTTCTCCTGGTCTTCGGGTGCAATGGCCACTTGATTGTATCCGGAGTACCCATCAAGGAAACAGTAATGACTCTTCCCAGCTAGACTCTCGATAATCTGATCAATGAATGGCAGTGGGAAATGATCCTTATTGGTGGCCTCATTCAATCGTCTGTAGTCCACACAGACCCTCCAAGAAGTGGGTATTCGGGTAGCGATCTCCTCTCCAGACTCACTCACAACTGTTGTGATACCTATCTTCTTGGGTACCACATGCAATGGACTAACCCATTTGGAGTCGGAGATGGGATAGATAAAATCGATGCTCCACCACTTCGATATTTCTTTCATGACCACATTTCGAAGATTCGGGTTTAGCCTCGCTGGAACTCATGCGACGGCCTAGCATCCTCCTCAAGATAGATGTGGTGGGAGCACAGAGCTGGACTAATCCCCTGGAGATCAGCTATACTCCATCCTATCGCCTTGCGATTTCTTTCAAGAACCTCCATCAGACGAGATTCTTGGTCTCCAGTCAAACCTGCTGAGATAATGACTGGGTGCATATCTGGCTCACCCGCAAGGAATCTATACTTCAGCGACAGCGGCAAAGGTTTCAGTTCTGGACAACTGGGAGGTGGCAGATCTGGCTTCTGATATGTCTGTGTGAAGGCGACCAGGTTTGCACGTGAGAACTCTCGCTCTGCATGAATATCCAACGAAGGGAACCCTGCCGAATCATCAATAAACTGTAGTGGCTCGCACTCCGTCCTAGCTATCGGCTCAGAAGGAATCAAACACGGCAAATATTCATCAAAATCATCCCAATCAATGTCTGAATCCGAGGGATCTGAAGTAGATGAACAAGACTGAAAATCATCAGTACCACTCGTCCCAACACTGTCAGCCTCAAATGTATCCTCATCCAGGGGTGTGCTCTCCAGGCTCTCGACTGCCATAAGACGTAAGTATGGTGAATCTGTAGGTAAGGCGAGGGTCTGTGCTACAGGATCTGTCCAATTGGATTCATCATTGTCATCACAAAATCACACTCCGGGTGGATGTCTAGCTCTTCCTCTGTCATCTGCGCGGCTTCGCTGGACTGTTCTGAGCATTCTAGTTCTCTGGCTCTGGATTCCTCGATCGTCTCTATTTGTATGGTTTTGCCCTCTACATGAAAACACACCTTCCTGCTATCATGATCGGTCACCGCCTTGGCTGTGGCCAAGAATGGGCGTCCAAGTATGATGGGGGCATCGGTTACCGACTCAGGGATCTCCATGTCCAGTACGACAAAGTCCACGGGGAATTTCAGGCCCTGAATGGCAACGACCACATCTCTTAATAACCCCTTCAGCCTCTTAGTCGACCGATCAGCAAACTGAAGGACCGTCCTGCTCCTAAGAAGAGGACCAAACTCGAATCGGTCGAGTAAGGCTGTCGGAAGAAGGTTAATCGAAGAGCCCCTGTCTAATAGAGTACGATCAAACTGCTTCTCCTGAATCTCGCATCTAACATAGGGAGCTCCTGCATCTGGTCTCTTTGCTGGCAGTTTGTTCTGAATGGTGCAGCAAGTGGAATGAGTGAGCACATGGATCTGATCTCTGTGGTTCCTCTTCTTCCTGCGATCTATAGTCTTCTCTTTCAAGTTCTTTTTGAAGAGGGGGATGTGCTCAAGTGCTTCCTGTAGAGTCAGCTGAATGTGGAATCTGTCAATTAACTGGTTGCTGAACTCTACCTGTTTGTCCTTTTTATGATTTTCTCTTTTATTCCCCTTCGTCCGGTGAAGTGCTTCAAGGAAGGGGATAGTGGGGGCCTCCGCAGATGGAGGGCCAGGACGAGGTTCCTGTGCTTGTGAAGGAATAGAATCCATACCATGATCATCATTCAACACATATGGATCTGAAATTTGAACAGAAACCTTTCCTTTATTCATATTTTTGTTCTTTTTGTTATTACCACAATCCATAGATACAAAGGGTGGTAACACCACAGAAGGAAGCTCAACAAAAGTAGATGTTGTGGTCTCAATACCACCACCGGCACCTGTCTTCGCAGCATCAGCACCGCTTTCTGGCTCTGCATCAAAAATGGTGGCTTCAGCACCACCCTTTGCATCGGGTATCACGACGGCCTCAGTACCGTCGTCTGGATCTCCACCATTGGTCGCATCAGCACCACCATCTTCAACATCATCATTAGCGGCATCAGCACTGCTACCCTGCTCATCTGGCGCTCCTGTTTCTGCTTGTGGCTGTCGCTCAGATGAGGCACCGCCGGCTGGCATCCTACCGCTCCTAGTAGTCACAAAATCAGCATCATACAAAGAAGACATGTCACTCAAATAATCACTAGGAGAGGTATCCTCTGTGAACTGTACCTGCTCAGACTTCCTCTTCAGATTGTTCGGGTTTGGTTCAATCTGAGCTGGTATGGCGGCTTTTCCCTAGATAATATCCCTCATCTCCTGCCGGAACGAATCCATTTCCTGCCGGAAGGATGCTCGTTGTTCAGAGAGCAAGCAGGCAAGGTCATCTAGAGCTGGATTCTCAAAGGCGGGACCCTGAGAACCAGACGTGTTTCCCTGCTGGAATGAGGCTGTTGCTGCTGCTGGTGAGGATAATGCTGGGGAGGATGGGAGTATAATTGTTGAGGCTGCTGACGCTGCCTCCACTGCTGTCCCTGATAGGCGGGACGAGGACCGTGCTGGTACTGCTGCTGGGCGTATTGGGGCTGCTGCAGCTGTGGCTGGCTGTTTTGCTGTCCTTAAACGGGAGGCTGCTGTTGGGATGAGGAGCCACCATTACCCCAACGGAATCCAGGGTGATCTCGACGAATCCCGGGCTACGGGTACCGGTCGTACCATATCCCATTGACTTCCATCAATGGCTCCTGCTCGAAGGATGGTGGAGGAAGAACGACCAGTGGCTGATCCGACTGATAGATCACCATTTGAGTGTCCTGAGATGGTGGCTGCGATGGATAGTATTGTAGAAACGGGACCGGCTCTGTCTGAATATGGTTGACCTGGCGGTACGAGGCAGAGGGCTGGGTTGAGCTGCTATTGCTGGGATCATCTCGTGACCTGGGAGGCTGCTGAGTAGACATTTATGCCTCCTGAATGCATAGAATATGCGTCTTCAGGTCACTCATGGTCTTGGCAATCTGGTCCATCTGGGCCATTCCTTGCATCTACTTCTTCTCGAGGATCTCGAGACGGTCTAAGTTCTCACTGATTATGCCCATGTCGGCTGCAGCTGATTCAGCTTGGGGTGCGGCTGCCGACGAAGTGTGCGGACCAACATCGATGCGGGCGATCCTCTGATATGATCCTGCTCCTTGTGGGGGCTTCTACTGCGTGTAGACGCGGGCTTGGCCATGACTGTTGAGTTCTCTTCCATCCCTTCATAGATGGCCCAAACGTCGTCTTCACCTTTGAAAAAATAGGACCCACCACAAGAGGCATTCATAAGCCCCTGCAGCTCCGGTGTCAGCCCATAAAAGAAGCTCTGAACTAGATTGGGCTTGGATATATCGTGATGTGGACACCGGTCGATGAGCTCTTTGAATCAATCCCAAGCTTCACGAAACTGTTCATTAGGGATCATGACGAAATTGCTGATCATAGCTCTAGCTGCGTTCGTCAGGCCAAGAGGGTAATACTTCTTCAAGTATGCGGTCCGGAGATCTGCCCAAGTGTCGACGAACCTCCCCAGGTGTTTCAGCCAGTACACGGCTCTGTCAACTAAAGAGAAAGGGAAGGCTATCATCTTGATAGTGTCCTCGGTCATCATCCTGTCATGAACTGTGCTGCAGATCATTTCGAATTCTTGTAAGTGGAGGTGTGGCTCTTCAATTGGCAACCCATGGAATTTAGGTAGTAGCTGAATGGTGTGGGGCCGAAGCTCGAAGTCTCCATGGATAGGAGGGAGTCAGATCCACCGATGAGTAAGGGAGGCTGCTGGATTGTGCAATTCTCCCATGATGGTCTGCGGCGGCCTCTCCTGGTTGGGTTCTCCTCCCTCGTCTGCTACAACTGGGATATCACCTCCACCGCCCCTAGGTCTGTTCTCTCGCATCTGCGCGATCTCTCTCATGAGGTCACCCATAAAGACTTCTTGGTCTCGGATCTGCCTCTGCATAGTCTCCAGGGATGCTAGAAGTGAATTGTTGATGGCGGCTTGATCACATAGAAATGGAGGGTGCTCATGCTCATCTGGGTGCTCTCCTCTGCCAGCCATGTCTGGATTCTCTGAAAAAGCAAAAGAACCCATCTCAGGTGCCGTCAAATGCTCTGAGCTCTGTGATGCACTAAATTCTGAAACTCTTGGACTTATTGAAGGAGAAGGGTGGTTGAGGGGGAACAGGGTGGAAGTGAACTCAGGCTCGGAGAGAGGGCTCTCCGAGGTCAGCCTAGATGAATAGGGAGGAGTGCTGGATAGCGGTGCCGACAAGGTCGGCCTAAGAGATCTCAGTCCCATCATCTTGATTATGGAGAAGAGCAAGGTAAATGAAGAAGAAGAAGGGGGCAAAATTGCGCACAAGTGTGCTGTGTTTTTGATCTTGACCGAAATGCGACTAGCAATCAAACATAAAATAAGGGGATTCACCAACTCAACACATGAAGCCGTGAAGGTTCGACTTTTATCTTGGTAGTTTTTAGCTTGTTTTCAGGAAGTTATCTTTTAACGAGTCCTTAGAGCGCTACTCCTATAGGAGAGAGAGTACTGCTGGAAAAGTATTCCCGTACTTGTCCTCCTCCTGTGTAACATGTAGCTTGCGCTTTTTATGGTCCTTATAACCCTTCCTGGATCCCTACTCAGCCAAAGAAAAAAGAGGGAGGAAGCCGATAGGAGAAATCGATACTTCGGATCTCGCTCGCAATGGAATCACCCGTGAGCGTGCAAGATCCTACTCGGAAGCAGACGGTGAGACAGACACACCCGTGAAGGCATGGTCTATTCTCGGTACTTTGGACAAGGTCGATTATCACACAATAGTGTGTCACCAATGTTGACCAAGCCCTACTCGCCTACGTACGATAGTAGCGCCAATACTTCGGAAATCCAGGCGATAAATAAGGCAGCCACAAGCTGGGTTTTTGGCTCTAATCCTTACGAAGCACTCTGCTCACTTGGAAGGAGACCTTCCCATGCAACCTGAATACAAGTGAGGGTGTTACTATCCCCAAGCAATGAATCCAATTACCAATTTTATTTAGGTCAAATTTTCTTAGCAGTCCCTTTTTTAATCTTTTTGGTGTTATCGCTTCTTTTGAGTAAATTCAAACAAGCGCCTAACATTTTTCTTTTTTCTTGATTCCTACTTGATCCAAAAAAAGAGGGAGAAAAGAGTCGAAAAAGCCGTGCAAGTCGGCACCAAGATGGAAATCTCACCTTTATGCCTAAATGATGGATGCTAAGATAGAAAGACTTACAGCACTTCCAGCTCTCTCCATGCCGGATGTAAAGCAGAAATTTTTAAACCTAAACTATATATATGCAAGCGGAAATCGTCCTAATCAGGCAATTGCTAACGTTAAGAACCACAAGTCAACCACCAATCTCTAATCCTAAAGTCCGATCTAGGCTCACCCCTCCTCCTCTCGACACATCGAGTCCAGGAGAAGCGCTTGGCGGGATGAGCTTGCGGCACGGCGGATCAAAGACGATGATTAACTGTTTAATTAACTAAGTTCAAATACGCACTATAGGATCATGCAACGATTATTAGGGTGTTTGGACCTAATCTAATCGATCAAGCAATGCCTAAAATCTAAGGGCTCAATCGACAAAAGAAAGGAAAAAGGAAAACAAAACCGGAAAATGATTGCGGTAAAACACGACAAAATCCGCGGTGAGCCCCCAGGTGAACAAACACCTGGAAATTAGGCCCGAAGTGTCCTGAGTGTCCAAGTCCTTGTATTATCACAATTTAATTGAACGTCTCTCTCACCAAAAAAATAGAAAACTATCTAACACACTCTCTCTCTCACTCCTCCTGCTCTCTCCTGTCAGCTTGGGCTAGAAAAGCCGACTCCGCTTCCCAAGGTTGCACCGAATCACCTAGGCGATCCGCCTCGCTCCGCGGTTCCTTGCAAGAAGACAATAAAAGAGAATGGTTAGAAAGAGCAACAATATATATCACAAGCAAGAGAGATAAAGCAAGCAATGGTGTAAACAAGTAATCACAATCAATAAAAAAAATGTGACCTATACGCTGTTGCTCCCCGGCAACGGCTCCATTTGATAAACCCGAATTTCTAACGGTTTTGTGATCCACACAAGAAGGGAACACAGAGGTCGCTGTGGTGACTGCTAAAAATCTGAATTTAGTCAACAATGAACCCGCAATATAAATATCAAGCAATGAAATAAATTGTGGAGTCAAATTTATTTTTAACTCTACAAACAAGGTGTATAGGTGTAAGTATGTAGAGGTCGATCATAGGGAGCAAGGCATGATAGATCAAGCAAGTGTGTGTGTGAATGTGATGTATTGTCTACAAAATACAATGCAAATGTTTTTGTGGGTTTTTAATTTAATTTTTTTATTTTAATTTTGTATTTTGATTTTTAATTTTCTGATTTTTTTGTTTTTATAAATAGAAGATATAGATAATGTAAGAAAAGAGGTGATAGAATATTTATAAAAATAAGGAAAAATAGTAAAAAATTAGGAAATAAAATATTTTTGGTCTTTTTATATTTTTTTACTATTTTTGTAATTTTTGTGGATTTTTCTAAATATTTTTGGTATTTTTAAAAGCTAAAATAAAGGAAAACAGTGAATTATGATTCTGGCCGAAATTAAAATGGGAAGGAAAAATACCAAACAGTATCAAAATTTTCCCAAATTAATTTTAAAATAAGGAGAATAAAATAGGGAATCTACAGAACCTGAGTTTGCATTTTTTTATTTTTCTAGATTTTTTTATATTTTTTGGAAGTTTTGTGTATTTTCTAATTTTTAAGGTTTTGATTTTGAAATTTTTAGTGGTTTTTGGATTGACACTAGAATACAATAAAATACACAATAGGTGATTTTTTTGGAATTTTTCAAGGTGTTTTGCTAATTTTTATGGATTTTCTAAGATAGACAGTAGCTGAAATACATGTTTTTGATTTTTACTAAATATTAAAATGCAACAAAAATGTAATGCAAAAATATAGCATGAAAGAGTGATGCAATAGGAGCTTAAATAAATTTTTGTAGAATTTTTGGGCTTTTAGAAATGCATGCACTAATTAGAGAAAACAAAGAGAAAATACATACAAGCCAGGGGTATTTATGTAATATTCAGAAAAGTCAGGGACCTATATGTAAATTCCATAAAATTTTATAACTGGAATAAAAAATTACAACACTATTTGGAAATAAACAAAGCCGTAAGGGTGTCGGTGTAAAAAGCCCAAGATGCACGTAACATGCGCGCACACCTGGTAGGGACACCAACGTAATTACGCAAAAGTCTAAGGGGATGTATACAAAATGTCCAAAATAATTTGTACTGCAAATGAATGTTTGGACACTAAAAACTAATATGCAAAACTCCTTGGGTCCCTCTGCAAAATGCCCAGACGCACGTGACGAGCACGTGCGGCAGGGGCGGACCGAAGTGTAATATGTCAGAACCTTAGGGAGCTGAGTGCAAAATATACAGAATATTAAAAAGGCCTATGAATGTTTATGCATTAATATTTAAATACAAAATATGCGGGGTTAATTTAGCAAAATACCCACGCACATGGCGCAAACGAACGACAGATCTGTCTCTACTCGGCCATGTGTCGCGCTTGTAAGGCCCGATGACGGTTCGCAGCGACGCCCCGGATTAGATCCCTGGAGAGGAATCGACGGTCGACGGTTCGCAAAATCGGACGGTCGCTGGTGCATCAGGAAGAACACTGGGGATCGGACGACGCTGGGCTATGGACGAAGAACAACGGATGAACTCGCCGGTGGCGAGTTTGGAATTGGGCCTACTCTTGTCTCCGACCACCACGAGCTCTGATGATGTGCGCGTCGTGCTCCTGCAGTGCTCCCGTGACTCCCAAGTGGATTAGATGGGGTCGAAGACCAAGGAATTGCCTCCCACCCCTCAAGGACGCTCCAGCGGACTTGGGAATGCTTGCTCGCTCAAAATCACCTCCAGGATGAGGCTCCTGCTCATGGACCTACAAAGAAATTAGGTGCAGTCGCGGGCAAAATGTCGCAACCTCTAATAGATTCTAACGATGGTCGTACGGTGATATAGATGCTCGCCGGAGCTTGCTCCGGTGAGAGGCATCGATTGAGCGAATCGATGGGTGGACGGCGATGATTAAGATCCCTAAGTGAAGCTAGAACTCCAGTGGATGAAAATATCAAAGAAAACTAGGGGAATAAGTACCTCAAGGGACCAGGGCCTGAGGTTGAAATACCTCA